>CM064492.1:39589900-39644900 GCA_032716605.1 Paralithodes platypus | reverse complement strand
AGACATATTGTATCGCATCACCGCCTCCCTACTGCTCTCAACAAGAATGAAATCGGGAAAAAATACCTCATTTTAGGGTATTTTCGGCTCTGGTTGCGTGATCGTTGCAAGATAATCCGTGGCTGTACAAGGATGATTCAAGTGTAATTGGAAAGCTCTATTATCGCCCTTTCACAGACATATAATTGTATTATGCTCTGGCTCTTGCTTATGCATGACAAAGAGTATGGAATGAAGCTCATTATCTGTAAATATACCCGCCAGGTGCTACGGTGATGTAAACAACACTGTCTATTAGTTGGGAGTTAACTCCCGAAGAGCGGGCATGCTTGTTTACATCACCGTAGTGCTGGGCGGGTATATTTACCGAAAATGAGCTTCATTCCATGCTCTTTTTCATGCATAAGCAAGAGCCATAGCATAATACAATTATATATCCGTGAAAGGGCGATAATAGAGCTTTCCAATGACACCAGAATTATCCTTGTACGACCAAGGGTTCTCTTGCAACGATCGTGTAACTGGAGGCGAAAATACCCTAAAATGAGGTATTTTTCCCGATTTCATCAAAAGCTTTTTTAATATAAAGATAGATAATATCTACAGCTTCACTCATATCATATAGGTTAAGGATATCATGAAAGAAATCTAAGTTGTTTGTTAAACAGGAACATTTGTTAGGAAAGCCATGCCGAGTTTCTATGAGTATGCTGTTATTTTCTAGGTTTTTTACGAATGTCTCTTACAGGCGTTTCTAACATCTTACATACAACTGAGGTTAAGCTATTCTGATGATAGTTACTAGGTAAAGATTTGTTGCCTTTCATAACCCTTAACTGGCGGCGCGCATCATATGTCGAGTGAAAGAAATTTGGACTATGTGGCGGCTCACAAAATAAGTCGTGTGGCAATTTCAGCACGTAATGTTGCTGAGAGAGAGAGACAAGTGGTGGCAGGAGAGTAGCGAGCGTATGACTGCTCCAGACCACCGCGGTGGACCAACTGACATGAATCCCACCCTCCTCCACCCTCTCACACTCACTACATAGTGAATTGTATGGGAAAAGTACCGAATTACATGGTTTTTGCACTCGTGTTGCGCGGTTGTTGCAAGAAAACTAGCGGTCATACAAGGATCGTTGTGGTGTCATTGGAAAGCTCTGTTTATGCCCTTTCAGGGATAAATTCTTGTTTTACGCTCTGGGTCTTATTTAGGCATGAAAATGATCACATAAACAGCCCTATTTTGGGTAAAAACACCCCGCTGGTGGCTACATATTATTACCGCCTAGGCCGCTCGTTAGGTGTTAAACATTAGTGTTACGTTAAATATCGAGAATGGTCCCAGACGGCAAGAATTTATTGAAAAGCAATGTCAGTGGTTTGGAGAGCTCATATTTAGCTTTCTTTAGAACTCTAGGTAAAATTGTATCGGGTCCAGGCGATTATTTTATCTCAGTAATGCTGATACTGATTGGGACATCATAATCGTTTATCTGAACGAGCAATGCTGTAGGGATATCATTTAAGCCTGCTGTTGTGAAAATTGATGCAAAAAAAAAAAAAAACAGTAAGGGCATTACTCATTTATACTTCGTCTTTGGTGTAGTCTCAATTTTCATTGACTAGAGGTCCAATACTTGAAGTAACTACTTTCTTATTTCTGATGTAATTATAGTATTATTTTGGGTTAGGTAGCTTGAGCAGTTGGCCATCCCCAAGACACCCCCCCCCCCCTTTTGAGATAAATTTGTTCATTTTTTGGTAGAAAAATGGCCCGGCCGAAGGCCGGTTCCTCTTAAGTTGCAGGCTCGCTATCGCTCGCCAGGAAAATATCCCGAAAGGTCTTAACCCTTTATTGGCGGTGCGCAACTTATGTCGTGTGAAAGAAATTTGGACTAAGTGGCGGTTCACAACTTACGTCGTGTGCCATTTTCAGCACGTAATGTTGCAGAGAGAGAGAGCTGAGCGGTTTGAGGAGCGTAGTAAGGCTATGACCGTCGCACACCACCGCGGTGGGCCAACTGAGGTGAAAATCACCCTTCCTTCCCCCCTCACACTCGCTACACAGGGAATTATGTAGGGAAAGTACCTAATTACATGGTTTTTGCACTCGTGTTGCGCGATGATTGCAAGAAAACTAGTGGTCGTACAAGGATGGTTGGGGTGTCATTGGAAAGCTCTGTTTATGCCCTTTCAGGGATAGATACTTGTTTTACGCTCTGGGTCTTATTTAGGCATGAAAATGATCACGTAAACAACCCTATTTAGGGTAAAAACACCCCGCTGGGCGGTACATATAAATTACCGCCTAGGCCGCTCGTTAGGTGTTAAAATCGCCATATTAATGGGCCTAATGTCTTACAAACTAGAACACTAATGGAGCTAAACATGAGGGACAAGGGGGTCCAGAAATCCCCCTTAATTTCACGTAATTTAGTGTAGGCTATGAAGTTACATATAATCAAATGAATTCTTCCGATAATAGACATACATTTTATTTATCTTAGGACAGACTTCTCGGAGTCGAAGAGTGACTGGAATAAGTTACTGATAATGATAATAGGATACACTTTCAGTTTAACCTGACTTGTTTAAACGCTTCAGGATTGTCACGCGTGTTAGCTGTTTAGTTTGGCTAGACGATTTTATACAGCTTAATAAGGATCTGTGGGAATTAAAAGGGTAAAGACTATTTAAGTTAACCATTTGACTTCCATATACCGGTCCTAATCTAAATATAATCATCTAATATTAGCTAGAATATATAAATTAAATGCATCCTCGTCCTTTTAAAGGGTCAAATTATGCTGGATGATAAATTTGGTTGAAGGGAAAATATTTGTTTTCTCGAATATTTTTATTTGTTGTTTATGTGTATGCAGTAGACAAAATGCAAAGCGGCCTGCAACAAGTGTCTCCCCCAAAGTTGAAAAAGTGAGAATGCCAAGTTAAAGCATTTTTGTAGATGTACATTATTGGAAGGAATAGTGTTATGCTTGTTTTGTGTAGTGAAATTGATAGGAAGAGGAGGTATTTGTGAGATCTAGCTGGATTACTCGTGCAGGAGAGACACAAACAGCAACAATGAGGGAAGCCATACAAATGAAACAGGAGTTCCAGCAACTCCTTATCACATGGCTATGAGGCCTCCCCTGAGTATTGCCCTGCTCGATTGGTGTCTACAATCTCCCCAATTACTATAGTTCAATATCGGTGGATTAAATTGCACATACATAAATCAGAAATTAAATTATTATAATGCAATTCAACTTCAAAACAAGAGGAGCACAACATTTACTAGATTTTCGTAATATAACCAACCCACCAATTAACTTACAAATAAACCTAATTCATGAAATAAAGGACATTGATGAATACATGTGGTACTCCCAGGATTTGAACCTAGGATACTCACACCTAAATCCAGCGTACTAAGCATTACGCTACCAAGACAGTTAAAGGTTAAATTTAGTACAGGATCACGACAATATCCATTCTCGAATACTGGATATTAATCTTAAGCATGTAATTGATGGGGCCTTTACCACAAGGGAAGGCCTCGCTAGGAATTACTCCTGAACCTGAATAATTTCGTAATATCACCAACCAACCAATTAACTTAAAAATAAACCTAATCTAATCTAAGATAGATAGATACATACATAGATAGAAAGATAAATAGATAGATAGATAGATAGATAGATAAATAGATAGATAGATAGTTACACAGCCAGCCAAGATAGAAAAGTGTGTCTGTGTGTGTGTGTGTGTGTGTGTGTGTGTGTGTGCATTGATCACATGAACGTATATATCTATTTGTGAAGGTAAGTTGTGCGCGACACCTGTATTTTGAGTTACATTATCGCTTCTTTATGAGTGGGCTATCATACACTCTGAAACTGCGCAGATACACACGACCATATTACCGACAATTATCAATCGGCAATTATATTCATGTAACCTTTTTTTGGGGGGGGAACTATTTTGAACTAGCTAGATTGAAGGTATATTATTTTACTTGACATAATGTTCTAAAAAGATTAACTCATATGCTGTCCGACCAGAATTGCTGATTAAAATTGGCTGGCAAACCTCTCTTGTAAATCCCCCTGTATCCTGTGAAAGCAAGGAGTATATCCCCAAGTTCTTTGTTGGAAATGTGTAACCCGTTTATTGGCTTCATAATGGAGAGAAATGACGAGCCTCCAAGAACATTATCTTTGCCTATCTTTGAAAAATGTCGATAAAGTTTCAATAAGCCAGTGTATAGCGAAGTGAGGTTGATGTATTTTGCTATTTGTGGATGTTAGTTAAGGGGAGTTATTTTTTGTTTGTTCCCTAGACACTCATCAGTTTAAAAACAAACACAAATAATAAATAAACTTCCAAGACCCCTGCGAGATAATTTTGTACAATTTTCGGTAGAAATATGTCCCGGCCGAAGACCGGTTCCTCCTAAATTACTAAAGTAGCATGAAAAGGCTTAATATTTGCAAATATATGGGGCGCAAGGTCTCAAAATCACTAAACAAATAGGGTGAACATCTTAAGATCTCAAGCTTAATGGGGCTAAACATGAGTGAGATAGGAGTAACAAACATAATATATGTAAAATAAAGCTACAACTGAAGGTATCCTTTCAAATGTTGAAGTGCCCATAATTTTAACATCGTTCATTACACCAATAAAACCCCAAATTAATTTAATGAAAGCATGTAATTCTCCCAGGATTCGAACCTAAGACATCACATACAAATCTTTCACGCTCCCACCATTACACCATCAAGACTGTTATAAGTACAGCACATGACCACGATTAATATCCATTTATCGAATACTGGATATTAATCTAATCATAATCATATACTGTACCCAACTGCACTATGAATAGCCTAATGGTTAAGCGAGAGGAAAGAACTTTTTATGGTCCACAGATCACGTAGGCCCGACCTCGCTACGAAATATTCTTGAACCTATTGACAATATATTTATCATCGTTCTTAACACCAATAACACCCCAAATTAAATTAATTAAATCATGTGATTCTCCCAGGATTCGAACCAAAGATATCACATACAGAACTTACACGCTCTAACCATTACACCATCAAGACAGTTATAAGTACAGCAATTGACCACTCATTACATGCAAACTGCCTTTTACCTCCTTCATACACATTGAACAAAAACACTGTTTTACACCCACAACTTTCCAAATAATAGCTACTTATCAAATTTGTCCCCTCAATCTCTTCACAATAATCCCGATGCATAACAAATTATCAATATTGATCCCACACTTGTTCAGAAAATTATTATTCCAGCTAGAATAATCCCCACACCTATTTGATAATCCCCATACCTGTCTAGATAGTCCCCACATCTGTCATAATAGTCCCACACCTGTCATAATAGTCCCACACCTGTCATGATAGTCACACACCTGTCATAATACTCCCACACCTGTCATAATGGTCCCACACCTGTCATAATGGTCCCACACCTGTCATAATAATCCCACACCTGTCATAATAGTCCCACATCTGTCATGATAGTCCCACACCTGTCACAATAGTCCCACACCTGTCATAATAGTTCCACACTCTCATAATAGTCTTACACCTGTCATAACAGTCCCACATCTGTCATAATAGTCCTACACCTGTCATAATAGTTCCACACTTTCATAATAGTCCCACACCTGTCATAATAGTCCCACACCTAACATCATAGTCCCACACCTGTCATAATAGTAGCACACCTGTCATAATAGTAGCACACCTGTCATAATAGTAGCACACCTGTCATAATAGTAGCACACCTGTCATAATTGTCCTACACATGTCATAATAGTACTACACCTGTCATAATAGTCCCACACCTGTCATCATACTGTGGTCCTTCACCTGTCACCGTTTCCAAATCTGCCACATGCTACTCATATTTTCCGTTTAGTCACCTTTTTATCCCCACATTTATTAGCCCACACACCGCACCTATCACAGCCCTCCACTCCTGCTTAACTATATACATTTGACAATCTAGACACGTATCCTAAAACTTATGAACCCCCACACCTGTCACCACCTACTCCCCCACATCTGTCAACCCCATACCTGTTTAAGTCCCGTTTATATGCTTAAAAGTCTTGTCTGTCACAATCCCACAACTGTCAGATCTTTCAGCTATCAATCCCCAATCTTCACTATTGTCAATCCACGCCAATCCCACATGCTAACCACCACATCTGGCAATCCCAGACCTGCCAATCCCACACCTGTCTATCTCCAAACCTGCTGTGGCCCACAAACCTGGATATATATATATATGGAAAGAGAGAGAGACAGAGAGAGAGACATATGTTATATATATACAGTATATATATATATATATATATATATATATATATATATGGAGAGAGAGAGAGAGAGAGAGAGAGAGAGAGAGAGAGAGAGAGAGAGAGAGAGAGAGACAGAGAGAGAGAGAATGTTACTGATAATACTCGCACTTGCTACTGTCTCCCACACCTGTCATCCCCACATCTGTCAACCCCCACCTCTGTCAACTCCCACTTCTGTCAACTCCCACTTCTGTCAATCCTACTTTTGTCAACCCCCACATATGTCAATTCTACACCTGTCAACCCCCGTTTTAGTCAATTCTACACCTCTCAACCCCCGTTTTTGTCAATCCTACACCTGTCAACCCCTGTTTCTGTCAACCCCACCTCTGTCAACTCCCACTTACGTTAATATCACACATGTCAACCCCCACTTCTGTCAACCTCCATCTCTGTCAACCCCCACTTCCGTCAACCCCCACTTCTGTCAATATCACACCTGTCAACCCCCACTTCCGTCAATATCACAACTGTCAACCCCCACTTCTGTCAATACCACACCTGTCAACTCCCACTTTTGTCAACCCCCACCTCTGTCAATCCCTACGTCCGTCAATATCACACCTGTCAACCCCCACTTCCGTCAATATCACACCTGTCAACCCCCACTTCTGTCAATACCACACCTGTCAACCCCACTTCCGTCAATACCACACCTGTCAACCCACACTTCTGTTAATACCACATCTGTCAACCCCCACTTTTGTCAACCCCCACCTCTGTCAATCCCCACCTCTGTCAACCCCCACTTCCGTCAATATCACACCTGTCAACCCCCTCATCTGTCAATACCACACCTGTCAACCCCCTCTTTTGTCTATCCCACACCTCAGTCTCACATCTGCCATTCCCACACCTGTCGCGTCTTCCACACCTGCCTAAATATATATATGTATACCTGCTTATAGTATGTGGACCAGCCACCCCTCTCTAGCTGCTCTCCCATTGGCCCACACGCTTAGCCAATCAGACGCCGCCTACCCTCATCACTTATTCACGATTATTGCTCACGTCTCTCTCTCTCTCTCTCTCTCTCTTATTCACATACACTTTTTAATGTAAATAACTGTTCCGGGTGTATTCAAATTATATGCTTACTGATATTTTGACTTTTTCTAAATTAGTAAGTAATTTTTGTTTATCCATTTTACTAGTACCTTTGGGTTTTTACAAGTATAATTTTGGAAATTTTCATTACATTATGCTATTATTATTTGTAATATTACTACAGCATTGATATAATCTTCTATGTTGTTTGAATCAAACAAGTTTCAGTTAAAATGATCTCGTTTTGATACTTTTCTTTCTCTGATAGTTTTGTTGTCGATTGTTATTTATAGAATATTAGTTGACTCTCCCTCTACATCTTCATATTTACCTGCCTTATTTATTTTGTCACCCTCTTTTCTACAAGCTACTTACGGTACTTCTTCCATTGATAAGCTATTTCTTTATCTGTTTACGTCTTAGTTTTGGCTAGCTGTATTTCCTTCCCCGTCGCAAAACGTAAATGGCATATTTATTGCAACTCTCTAATCTAAGAGTGAAATGCCTTTTACTGTGCTTCTCACAAACTGGTCCATCTATCCCCTGAAAAATGTTAAAAATGTACTCAAAGCGTATTTTGACATGACATTCATTTTTATAACGTCATAAATTATTATGTTCCTTCCAGCAACCAACTATACTCCTAAAATCGATTAATGAAATTTACAAACACATGTGGCAGTCCGTGGATTCGAACCCAGGACGCTCACATCGAAAATCAACACCTTATGCGTCGCACCACGAAGACAGTTAAAGGATGGTGGACACTGCCTACGATTTATTATGCAACTTCGAATCCTGCATATCAATCTAAGCATGTACACACATCCCAACTGCAACTCACGTAGGCTATGCTATTATGTGAATGGAAAGAGCAATTAATGGGGCCTTAACCACTAGGGAAGGCCTCTCGATAAATTACCCCTGAACCAATATCAATTATTATGTTCCTTCCAGCAACCAACTATACTCCTAAAATCGATTAATGAATTTTACAAACACATGTGGCAGTCCGTGGATTCGAACCCAGGACGCTCACACCGAAAATCAACACCTTATGCATCGCACCACGAAGACAGTTAAGGGGAGGTATTTAGTTTGTTCCCTAGACCTCCATCAAGCTTAAAATTACACCCCCTTGAGTCCCTTTCAAGATAAATTTGTACATTTTTCGGTAGAAAAATTTCCCGGCCGAAGGCCGGTTCCTCTTAAATTACAGGCTCGCTATCGCTCGCCAGGATAATATCGACACCTAAATTGCACGACAGGTCTTAATATGGGGTGAAAGTTCTTAAAATCGCTAAACTAATGGGGCAAACGTTTTATAATATCAAAAGCAATGGGGCTATACATGAGGGAGAAAGGGGTCAAGAAAAAAAATCCTCAAGTGGAGATCCCCCCTTAAAGGATGGTGGACACTGCCTACGATTTATTATTCAACTTCGAACGTTGAATATAAGAAATGTAATAAATTAATTATATACTCACACATGTAAAGTACAATCTTATATTATTAAACGTGATAAGCTCGAAAATTAATCTATATATTTACATCGTGATAGTGTTATTATTGTCATATAATTAGAGGCATAACCCAATTACAGCCACTGTACTCAAAGTTGACTTTTAATTAAAAGTTACAAACTGTCTATTAGTTTTCAAGCCGATTTTTAGGATACAAAAATTAATTAAACATTGAAATATTCATTTCAAATCATTTCACGCAAATTTCTAATAAGATGTTTCGGTTTTGCTACTGTATTATTATTATGAACATGTATTGTATATATTTTAATAATTTTACATTGTGAGTGCTTTTTTTGTTAAATAATAATTTATGCAAATGTTTTAAATCAATATATTTACCTCATGCCAGCCCTCCATTGCAATGGTACAGTATTTTATCCTGATTTATAATGTTTCTATACAGGTACAGTTGTGGACATTAGTAGCCATACATCTAATTCACTCTTAGAACCGTTAAAGTCAAGTTCAGAAATGTTGGTAATATAATGTAGCATTGTATTATCTTGTTTTTGGTTCAATACAGATTCAAATAGGTATGTAGATATCAGTGCTCACGGCTGTACTTCCACAGTATATAGCATTCTTTGTCTTTTGTCACCTTATACTAAAAACAAAACAAAATAATAATACAAAAAATATAAACGGATTATAGGATATACTAGGATTTTTTGTATAGACCACTTGACCACCTCATTGGGATCGTAAGGTGTGTGTGGTCAGTGTATCTATGCAAATCTATGTAAATCTCTCTCTCTCTCTCTCTCTCTCTCTTTATGTATGTATGTAAGTAGCTATTACCACCGATCACACCATGCCAGTAATTGCCTGTGTGCGTTTTTTTCGTGTGACCAGATTTCATTGTGCCTGTATTTTTTCTGTGTGTGCGTGTGTGCAAGTAAAGTACTGTGTGTGTGCGAGTCGGAATGTGTACAATAGAGATGGCGTGCAAGTTGTTCATTTTGCTATCCCCGTTACCTTCAACCCCCCCCCTCTCTCTCTCTCTCTCTCTCTCTCTCTCTCGCTTCTCTCTCTCTCTCTCTCTCTCGCTTCTCTCTCTCTCGCTTCTCTCTCTCTCTCTCTCTCTCTCTCTCTCTCTCTCTCTCTCTCTCTCTCTCTCTCTCTCTCTCTCTCTTGCCAGAGCTACTGTGGGGAATATTTGCCACTATAAAATCGGAAAATGATAAGCATTTAAACTGGGTGATCTTCCCTAAATACTAATTAGACTGCCTTGTATTTGTCAGAATTAAAGTCGTATTTTACTGTAGTTGATAATTGTCATGCTTTTAAACCTTTTTGTAAGATTGTTATGTCCTACTGGATATTGAATTTTCATATATATATATATATATCGGCAAAAGGCAGAACTGTCTATAGCGAGTGCCTCCCCCATAGTTGAAAGAGTGACAGGGCCAAAATCAAGGGACATTCGAGCCAAAATGCCTTGACACACGGAGTTTGAAACAATTTAAGTCATAGGAAAGGGAAAGACTGATTCTGGGAGAGAGTTCCAGAGCTCAGCTGTTGAGTAGAAGAAAGTTTGAGAGTAACATTTCACTCTTGGGTTGGAGAGTTGCATATTTACATATATATATATATGCAGTCACCTATTGGCTTTTGTATTTATTTATCAATATATATGTTTATTTATTTATTTTTGTAAATCTTTAGATGATCAGACATCATTAACAGTAGATATTCCAATACTATTGTCCCCGTTGATTAGACGACTTAACCACTAGACCACTCAACCTCAACCAGTGCCACCTCAACCATTACTGATAGTGTAGGTTAGGTTTCGTTCCCAATGAAGTTAGCAAGTGTTTGGTAATATGGCTTAACACTATCTGGTTCGACGTCTTGTGGGTTATGATATGGGTGTGTTTAATTGTTATTGAGGATTTTGCTTGCTTTTGCCATTATCGAGCAATGTATTTTAATTTGTCACTTAGAATAACTAAAGCGCCTTCCCAGACTTCCTTCAAAGAAGAAAAAAAAAAACAAAAAAAAAAAAAAAAAAAAACTCAACCAGATCCCCTTCAAGCTAAATGTATCATTTTGCGATGTCTTCCAAGTTACCTGAATGGGGTGAAATGTCTTATTATAGCTAAACTAATGGGATGAATTTTATTGAAACTAACGGAGCGAGACAGGGAGGGGGTGTCCAAAAAGACCTTCCTTGGATCAAATAAGGTAAAGACTTTAGTTTGGCCATGGTTTAGTTGACCGTGGTTAATTAAGTTTGAGTTGGCTCCGGTTGAATTGGCCTTGGTTGTGTTGGACTTGGTTGAATTGGGCTTGGTCGAATCGGCCCTGGTTGAGTTGGCCTTGGTTGAATTGTCCCTGGTTGAGTTGGCTTGGTTGAATTGGCCCTGGTTGATTTTGTCCTGGTTGAATTGGCCCTGGTTGAGTTGGCCCTGGTTGAATCGGCCCAGGTTGATTTTGTCCTGGTTGAATTGGCCCTGGTTGAATCGGCCCTGGTTGAGTTTGCCCTGGTTGAATTGGCCCTGGTTGAGTGGGCCTTGGTTGAATTAGCCTTGGTTTAATCGGCCCTGGTTGAGTTTGCTCTGGTTGAATTGGCCCTGGTTGATTTTGTCTTGGTTGAATTGGCCCTGATTGAGTTGGCCTTGGTTGAATTGGACATGCTTGAATTGGCCCTGGATGAAATGGCCTTGGTTGAGATCTACTAGTTGAAATCTTGTATTTATTGAGATTTATTGGTTGAAATTTACTGGTTGAAATGGTGTACTGGTTGAGGTCTGCTGGTTGAAATGGTGTACTAGTTGAGATTTACTGGTTGAACTTATTGACTGGTGGAGTTGACAGATACGTATCCATTAGCCCCCATAACAAGTCAATTACCAATACCCAGAGTTTGGAGGATTGACCCACAAACAGTAGGTCGAGCCACACCTTCACCTCAGGGGGTTCACCGCTTGAGGGAATGTGGGGCCGCAAGAGAGAGAGATTTACATGGATTTCCATAGATACACCGGCCACACATTTCTTACGATCCTTGCGAGGTGGCCAGGACCTAATCTTAGTAGAGATAGCAACCCTAAGAAGAGTAAGAGAAAGTGGATGGAAAGGATAATATAGATGCTCGCACTTACCCCACTCTCCACGCCCTCCGGAGAGAGAGAGAGATAAAGATTTACATATATTTACATATATACACTGACCACACATACCTTACGATCCAAGCGAGGAGGTACGGACTTAGCTAATAAAAATAGCAGGACCCCATACAAAGGAAAGTGGAAGACAAGAATAGTACGGAATAAGGTATTTCTTTGTGTGTGTGTGTGTGTGTGTGTGTGTGTGTGTGAGAGAGAGAGAGAGAGAGAGAGAGAGAGAGAGAGAGAGAGAGAGTTTGAGTAAGAGAGAGAGGGAAATATCAGAACAAGGAGATAGAGAAGACAGTAAAAATATATATAATATAAATAAAGCCTAACAATATACAAAGGAAAGAGAGACTATTCCCCAAACTAGCCAAACCAAGCTCCCCACTAAACCCGAAGAAAGAGCCATGGACCCAACATCTTCCGATAGAGCTGAGAGCCACTGCCACCAAACTTTACGGATGGCAAGAGAGCAGCAATGTGACCAACAGCAGACATAGCGAACAGGAAGGGGGGGGGGGGGGGGGAGCGGAAAGTATGAAAGCAAATATATAGAGGGCGAAGAAGTGGGAAGGGATGACTGTGTTTTGTTACTGTTTATATATATATACCTTATACAGTATATATATATATATATATATATACAGTATATGCTGTATACAGTATGTATAGGGGTGTGTGTGTTGCGTATGTGTAGGGGTGTTTCTCTGCGTGCATATGTTTCTGAAGTTCTGTATATGCAGCATATAGTATACATTTATATAGCCTCATTAGAGTTCGATCCTGCATTCCTGGACTCGGCAAAGCGCACTACACACCGTAGCCCAGTATGCTGTTAACCCCATAACACCAATCAACCATCGATTCTAACTAGGTTGAGGAACGAATGTACTGATGCAATCTAATATACCGGTACTGTATTATATTATATTTTTCCGGTACGGTAATTTACGCTACTACTATATATTATTGAATAATTGTATTCAAAGTATTTGCTTATGCTATTGCGCACACCCATCTTTAATCGATATAAACAATATTTTCTCTTTAGATAGATACACAAAAAAAATACATAGACAAATGTATAAGATTATTAAATGAAAGTTAAGTAAATGAAAATATAAAAGGAAAAAAACAAGGATAACAAAATAATGGATTGAGTTTAAAGTTAAAGATATAGGATAACAAGCAATAAGAATGATGAAACAGAGAGGTAAAAGAGCGAAGGAGGACGGAAAATTAAAGAATGAATGTAATCGAAAAGACAGTCACTAAGGAATGACTGAAGATGGAGGTAGACTAAACTAGGAACAAAAGGAGCGAGAAGGCAGGCAGACAGGAAGAACAGGTAACACATAAGGAACTGAACTAATGGAAATCTAGGAGGAGAAAAGGAACTAGGCTCAAAGGAAGAAGGAAGGACACAAAGTTAGAAAGGAGACAGGCAAAATATAATGAAGGAAGGAAAGAGGGAAGCAAACAGGCATGGTGGAAGACATAAGGAAGAAGGCACACAGCAAGGAAAGAAGGCGAAAGGACAGTCACCATCAATCTTAGGAAAGATATGAATAGTGCCTAGACCAAGAAGACTGTAGAACCACGGCTATCTTTATATTTTCAGAAAGTCACAGGGTTGGAGGAGGAAGAAGTGAATGAAGATGTAGATAGGAAAAATAGGAAGAAAGGGAGTAGGAAGGAGAAGAAGAAAAAGCGAAAGACACTAAGTAATAACACAAAATACAGAAGGGAGGAAAGTGAAGGTGTATATATTTTCTGGAGAAGTCGCGGAGATTTTAAGAGGAAGATGTTGAAAAATCAGACAACAACACGAGGGAAGAAAATGGAGCAGATGGAGAGAAGATGAGTAGGAGTAGAACAATAAAATAAGGAAAATGACAAACAAATAGAAAAGGAAGTAAACAGTAGAACATGAAGAACGAAGACCGGGGAGTCAGGAAAGAAGGAGGCAGAGAGAAACGCTAAAACAGCATGAAGGAAAGAAGGATAGGGTACAGTTAATCATTCATCTCAGGAAAGGCCTTGCATACTGACCAGACCAATATATACAGTATATAATATATATATATATATATTCAACAGCTGAGCTCTGGAACTCTCTCCCAGAATCAGTCTTTCCCTCTTCCTATGACTTAAATTACTTCAAACTCCGTGCGTCCAGGCATTTTGGCTCGAACGTCCCTTGATTTTGGCCCTGTCACTCTTTCAACATTGGGGGAGGCACTCGGTATAGGCAGTTCTGCCTTTTGCCTCCCTCACTCACATAGAAAAAAAAAAAATAATATATATATATATATATATATGTTTTTATGTTTTAACCTTATAGAAGGATGAGGAAGGAAGGCGATAACTGACATGGAGGAAAAGAAGAAGGAATAAGGACATGGAAACAGATGAAATACACGAGGGAGGAAGAAAAAAAGGAAGGAAGGATTAAGAAGAATAAAGAACATGAATGTAGAGGGATAAAAACAAAGAATGTATTAAAGAAGCATTCCTTAAGAAAGAATAGGAAGAAAGGTAAAAAGAAAGGAAAAAGGCAGACCAAGAAAACTGTAAATTTTCTGCTATATGATGTATATATTTTGAGAATGTTGTGATTGGAAGAGGGAGAAGTGAAGGAAGCTGTAGCTAGACAGAGAAGAAGACAGATGAGAAGAAGACAAAGACAATATTAAGCAATTATACAAAATACACGAAGGAGGAAAGTGGAGGTGGTGGATAAATAGGGTAGGAAAGGAAGCAACAGGACAAGGATAAATACACAAAAATAGATATAAGGAATAATGGAATGGAAGGAAGCAAGCAAGCAAGGAAGGATGGAGGGAGGGCAGTCAATCACTCATCTCAGGAAACTCTTGCGTAGTGACCAGACCAAGAAAACTGTAAAACCACCGCTATATATATATATATATATATATATATATAGATATAGATATTTGGAGGAGGATAAAGTGGATGTGGAGAGGGAGGAGAGGATAGAGGAGGAGGGCGAGAGGAAAGGGAGGAACAATAGAATACAGAAAAAAGCGTGTTGAAAAGGGAAAGAAGAGGTGACAGATTAAGGGATATAGAAGGAGACAGGGGCAGCAAGACCGAAATAAAAAGAAAGAAAGGGGAAGCAAGTAAGAGGAGGAGGAGGAGGGGTAAGAATAAAACGTCGATGTGGACTAGTTAGGCTTTTCTATCCACCATATTCCACCCTTCTTTGTTTCCTCCTCTATTCTCCTTTCAAACTTCATATATATTTGTCTACTTTAATGCTTCTAATACGATTATTTTTGTTGTAGTTGTCCACAGGTGATTTGGTTAATGGTAGTAAGTTCCTCTCGCAGTCTATCTATTTCCTAGTATTGTCCCGTTTTTACCTCCTCTCCCCATTTTCCTCTCTTCTTCCCCCATTTATTCTTTTCCTCACCCCCTTTCCTCTTTTCTTCCCCTATTTCCCCTTTTTCTCCGCCATTTCTCCTTTTCCTTCCGCATTTCCCCTTTGCTTTCCCCATTTCCTCTCTCTATATTCCCCTTTTCCCTCCCCCTCTCCCTCTCCATTCCCTCTTCCTCCACCTCCTCCATCTCCCCTGTTTACCCCGCCCCCTTTCTCCCCTCTCCCTCCCTCTCCCAAGATATGCCCCTCCTCCGTCAGGTTGTGTAAGGCATGATGATGTATAACACACTCAACCAGTACACCATGTCAACCAGTAGATCTCAACCAGGGATAATACAATCACTACCAATTTAAAGTCTTAACGTAATCTTACCCAACCTAACCTAGCAGTTCTGTTGTACTTATGGAATCGAAAATTATGTTTGAAAGAAAGGCCCAGAAACTGCTTGAAGTACATGATTATACTGTATATAGGGCAGGACAAGCAACTTTGTTGTTTCTGCATATATTATATATACTGTATATACTGATGTTATTTCTCCGTATAGAAAGTGTTATCCTCTTGCTCAATTGCCCTTCCTTACCTTGCCGTTTCTTTCACATATGTACTACCCGCAAAGGGCTGATCTCGGGTATCACTATGTGTAAGGCTTGTGCGAGAGAATAATTGGTATCTGGAAAGAAGAACGTTAATCTTTACCTTCACTGTTAAAAATATCCTTAAAATTAACGGTAAATTACGTTCTTAAGGGGATATGTATTTATTTGTTTATTTACATATTTATTTATTTAATTATTGTTAAATTCCTCCCTAGACCTCCCTCAAACTTAAGAAAAATACCCTCAAGACCCTCGCTCGAGATTAATTTGTGCATTTTTCGGTAGAAAAATGCTTAGGCCGACGGCCAGTTCCTCCTAAATTTCGATCGCCAGGAAAAATCGACAACTAAATGGTACGAAATTGCACCGTAAAATGGGGCAAAATGCCATAAATTAGCCAAACTAATGGGTCGAACGTCTTAAACTTTTAAATCTAATTTGACTAAACATGAGGGAGAAGGGAGCCCAGAAAGAACATCCCCTTAACTGTATTGTGCCTCAAAATTATGGCAATACGAGAGAACATAACTATAGTACCGGTACTGTTGACGATTAAGTAGGTTTGTGGCCGTATAACCCATCTTTACCAGCGACGTTTTATTTGTTCATCTACATTTATACTAGTTTATTAAATTTAGGAAGGATATAGGTAGCTGAAAAGATGAATTGATAGTATATTGCCTTTTTAGTGTTAGACGTCCTCCCTAAGCTGAATAAAATCGCCTAAAAGTTGCCAAAATATAATTAAATGAACGTCGGTACATAAGGGGTTAAATTTCGGTATTATATTGGATATGCGACTGCCTGGTTTATGATTGTATAAACAGCATAATATTGTATTGGAATGTTGCTTAATTAATCTTGTTGCAAATCTACAGTAGATCATTGTGCATCGTGATAATTGTTTGTTTATCCTCCTTGATCTTATAAAAAACGTTTAACCTATAACCCCCCCCCCCTCCTCTCACACACTTCTTCCTTTAGTCCTTCACTCCTTACTTATCTTCCACGTTTATTCCTCCGTCTTTTTCCTATTGCAAACTAACTCTTCCATCCTTCTCTTCCTTTCCTCTTGTCCAACTCATTCCCTCTCCCCTTTCTGCATTATCTGCTCTCCATTAGTCCTTCATTCCTGCTTGCATATTCTCCTTGCCTCCTGTCCTCTCATTCTGTCCCTACCTTCCTTCCATCCCTCTCTCATTCCCATTATTATTCTCTCCCTTTCTTCTTCCCATCCCTCTCTCCTTCCCATCTTTACCTCTTCCCTTTCTTACTTCCATCCCTCTCTCCTTCCCATCGTTATTCTCTCCCTCTCCCCACCATGGATACATCACCCAGTTGTCAGGTTGGGGGAAGAGGGATTAAAGAAGAGAGAGAGAGAGAGAGAGAGAGAGAGAGAGAGAGAGAGAGAGAGAGAGAGAGAGAGAGAGAGAGAGAGAGAGAGAGAGAGAGAGAGAGAGAGAGAGAGAGAGAGAGAGAGAGAGAGAGAGAGGAGACTTAACTGAAAGAAATAATAATACTATGATAAATCATATAATCAGGAAACAAAATATAAATTGATACTATCAATGTCCATACCCTCGAGCGTCAGGCAAATATATTTATACTGCATATATATATATATATATATATATATATATATATATAGAGAGAGAGAGAGAGAGAGAGAGAGAGAACGTAAAGATAAGCTGTGGTTAAGATATCAACCATATTCGAAGCTACTCCATTCAAATCATGTGGCGTATATAAGTAGGGTGTCGTCATAGAAAGGAGGCAACCAACACCTCGAAGCTTCACTATCACCATCTAGTGCGACACACATGAAGCATCCAACACCTCGAAGCTTCACTATCACCATCTAGTGCGACACACATGAAACACCCAACACCTCGAAGCTTCACTATCACCATCTAGTGCGACACACATGAAGCACCCAACACCTCGAAGCTTCACTATCACCATCTAGTGCGACACACATGAAGCACCCAAACACCTCGAAGCTTCACTATCACCATCTAGTGCGACACACATGAAGCACCCAACACCTCGAAGCTTCACTATCACCATCTAGTGCGACACACATGAAGCACCCAACACCTCGAAGCTTCACTATCACCATGTAGTGCGACACACATGAAGCACCCAACACCTCGAAGCTTCACTATCACCATCTAGTGCGACACACATGAATCACCCAACACCTCGAAGCTTGACTATCACCATCTAGTGTGACACACATGAAGCACCCAACACCTCGAAGCTTCACTATCACCATCTAGTGCGACACACATGAAGCACCCAACACCTCGAAGCTTCACTATCACCATCTAGTGCGACACATATGAAGAACCCAACACCTCGAAGCTTCACTATCACCATCTAGTGCGACACATATGAAGCAACCAACACCTCGAAGCTTCACTATCACCATCTAGTGCGACACATATGAAGCACCCAACACCTCGAAGCTTCACTATCACCATCTAGTGCGACACACATGAAGCACCCAACACCTCGAAGCTTCACTATTACCATCTAGTGCGACACACATGAAGCACCCAACACCTCGAAGCTTCACTATCACCATCTAGTGCGACACATATGAAGCAACCAACACCTCGAAGCTTCACTATCACCATCTAGTGCGACACATATGAAGCACCCAACACCTCGAAGCTTCACTATCACCATCTAGTGCGACACATGAAGCACCCAACACCTCGAAGCTTGACTATCACCATCTAGTGCGACACACATGAAGCACCCAACACCTCGAAACTTCACTATCACCATCTAGTGCGACACATATGAAGCACCCAACACCTCGAAGCTTCACTATCACCATCTAGTGCGACACATATGAAGCACCCAACACCTCGAAGCTTCACTATCACCATCTAGTGCGACACATATGCAGCAACCAACACCTCGAAGCTTCACTATCACCATCTAGTGCGACACATATGAAGCACCCAACACCTCGAAGCTTCACTCTGTAATCTCTGGGCCTTGCAAGAGTTACAGGATACAGAAAAGTATACAGTCCCGAGGTTGAAACATAGAAGACAAAATTAATAAAAAAACGATTGGTCCACTATGTACAGTCGAGTTCAGGAGTTACTGGCCAGTTTTGGGAAGCCCACTTATTATACATCGACGAACTGTTTTGTTAGTTCTCTAGAACCACAAATATCATGTTACTGGGATTTACTAATTAATGCGTACTGCCTGTTTTTTTTTGTTTTTTTTTTTTTTTAACCATTTGGGAGGTGTTTAAGTATTCCTGACCACTACTGTACACTCACAAACAAATATCCCGGTTTTTATTCCATTATTCGCATATTATTATGAGTCGCTGAACCTCAATTTTTTTTTTCATTTATATCACCATAACGAAACACAATGTAGTACTTAAATATCTCCTACCAGTAGGTAAGATATATGTCTGTAGTCGGATTTGGATTCAAAATATATAAATAGGTCAATGAAATAAAGAAAGGAATACATACCGTAAATAATATATGAATATTGATACATAAAAATGCATTACTAAGTGTATAGATGAATAAATATATAAACTTTCGGGTAAAAACAATAAACAGATCGTAGTGAACGAGCCTGCGTGTCATCTATTGCTTCATTACTTATTCATATTATATAATATTTTGCATAATTTATGTTGTATTTGGTTGGCCATCATGACCAAATTACTTCGGTCACCATATTTACCTCCGGCCAAAATTAGAGGCACCCAATTTCTTCAATCACCAGCATCGCAATTAACTCATTCATTTCGACATTCACCTTAAATTACCCTTTGACGCCCCTCAGTTCACTAATTGATAGTTCTAATATTAACATCGTAACTACGACCACGACAACTTTATTTAATTCTGACTAATATTATATTATTCTATTGACCTTAATATCTTAAATTAACACTACCTCAAATAACTTTTTAGGTATATTAAGCATTATTTGTACTTGGATTCTGGCTATCATTAGATAATTTTCTGCAACTTAGCAAAGGTGGTCTGTAGTCAAAGGGTCCAAAAGACACTAGCAATAATATATGAATAAATCGTCAGCTGTTGATAAGACTACTATCAACCTTCACTAACACAGTGGTGGTGACGGTCTTATTTAATTTGTATTCACTCTCTCTCTCTCTCTCTCTTTTATATATATATATATATATTTAAATATATAAATAAATATATGTATATATTATACTGTATATATATATATATATATATATATATATATATATATATATATATATATATATATATCTGTCTATTGCCTGACGCCGTGATCCCCGAAGGGGTGGCCACGAACGAACCGCCCCATGCACCTCTGTCCCCAGTCAGTCGACGCCCCTCCCTCCAACCAGCACCGCCTTCGTTCATATACTTCCTCACTCCAACCTTCCACCTCTCCTTCGGTCTACCTCTCCCTCTCTGTCCCTCCACCTCGCTCTCATACACCCTCTTAGTCATTCTCTCGCTTTCCATACGTTCCATATGGCCGAACCATCTCAAGTTGTACCTTTTCACGCTTTCCAGCACATCTACTTCCACACCACACCTCCTTCTTACTTCTTCATTAGTCTGTCTATCCCTCCATGTAACTCTGCACGCACTTCTTAAGTAATTCATTTCCACTGCTCTCACTCTTGGTCTGAGTCTCTCAACCAACGTCCATGCATCGCTTCCGTAAGTCAGTGTCGGGATTGCCACACTGTCATGCAAGGACTTCTTCACTTCCATACTGACCACCCTATTTCTTGATACTGCTTTCAGCGTTCCTACAACCCTCTTCCCCTGTTGTACCCTCTCCCGCACTTCTTCATCCATAGTCCCATCTTTACTCAACACACTGATCAGATACTTAAAAGAGTTGACGATTTCCATAGTCTGACCGTTCAGCTTCACCTCACACTCTGTGACTTCACCCCTTTCGAAGACCATAACCTTGCTCTTCCCCGCATTTACCTTCAAATTCCGTTATATATATATATATATATATATATATATATATATATATATATATATATATATATAGTATATATACAGTAATATATATATATATATATATATATATATATATATATATATATATATATATATAGATATATATATATGTATATATATATATATATATATATATATATATATATATATATATATTATATATATATTGAGGGGGGGGGGGAGCAACACATCATCAATACTACTACTACAATCACACCCACATCAGCTATCATCATCACTGCGTCGTCACCACCATTCCTCAGTCATCACCACTACACTACACCATAAATACTTTCACATCACCACCACTATCCCGCAGTCATCACCACCACCACTATTCCTTAATCATCACCATCACAATAATCCAACTTATGCATCATTACTCCACACAGCTGATTATTCTCTCTCTCTCTCTCTCTCTCTCTCTCTCTCTCTCTCTCTCCTTTGACTAATGGAATAAATCGGTGCTTATAATTATGTTTACCGATAGCGTTAAAGACATTAACACTTCGTTGGAACCCACATAATTGGCCCGAATAATGTATGTACAGTATGTATTGTATCTATTCTAGTATGTGTAGCACACTCTCCCTCCTTTTTTCTATCTCTCTATCTATCTATCTATCTATCTCTCTAGCTATCTATCTATCTATCTAACTAACTAACTCTTTTACGATATACTTATACATCTATCATAATATTATCCATTCTTTATGTTTTGTTCTGTCTCATTCATTATACCGGTACTTAATTTTAATATATATTGTATTCCAGTAATGATTCGAACCAGAATTATGTCTGATTTGTATAACATGTTCTCTCTCTCTCTCTCTCTCTCTCTCTCTCTCTCTCTCTCTCTCTCTCTCTCTCTCTCTCTCTCTCTCTCTCTCTCTCTTTCTCCACCATGACGCAGCGGTATCACAACAGTTCGCGTTGGGAGGCCTCTAATTTCAAAATCAATTCCTGGGGTTCCGCCTCATGAAGCTCCTAGTGAGGCAGGGTGACGGGGAGCGAATTAGGGTGTGAGGCAGGCTGAAAAATGATACAAGGGTGAGGTAAGAGACTGTTAAAGTTTAGATAGGGTGTCGCAGGCTGAAAATGACCTAGGTTTCATATACTGTGCGGAGTTCATGTTTAGGTAGGGTGATGCAGAGTGAAAATTACCTACAGTCCATTCATTATTGGTAGGCCAGAAATCGCAACTCATAACCTCCGTATATAAAAAACGACTAGAGTAATCGAGCTTTTGTTTTCACCAACTGGGAAGAGTCAGCTAGGGAATAGGTATGGACGTTTACAGTCCATTTACAATAGACCATTTTGAGTTACAGGGGATAGGGGATACAAAGTAATAATGAAATAGTATGATGCTGGAGAAACGGTGAGATAGTGATAATTTAAGAAGGGTGGCGAAGGGTGATGTAGAGTGGGACAGGGTGAAATATTTGAGTGGGCGATGTTGGGTGTGGAAGAGCGAACGTATTAACCCCTTGCGAACCGGCGATTTCTTTTATATATTATTTCAGCTGCATTTAGACGATTTTATGGAGCTTTTGAAGGATATATGGTAGCTAAATCGATTAATTGAGATAATATGTAGCCTTTTAATGGGTAGACGTCCTTCCTAAACTGAATAAAATCGTCTAATAATTGTCATAATATAATAAAAAAGGCTGTCACCGGTACTGAATGGCTTAAGTGGGGTAGGGTCGTGTTTGGTGATAAAGTAAAACAATGAGAGTGAATACTGGGTGAGAGTGAGCAATGTAAGTAGAGTGAGGTATGATCAATTAGTGTGAAAATGGGTGAACAAGAGAGAAGAGTGATGTAGGGCGTAGGGTGAGTGAGCAGGAATAATTAGGAAAGGTGATGTGGAATGTACAGGTATAATAGTGAGGTAGATTTATATTAGACACATGAAGATGCAATACATAGGATGTGGGAGACTAAAACACCAAGCTGAGTAAATATATGTGAGGCCGAGTAAAGTTGAGATAAGGGTGATTCAGGGGAAAGGGTGAACGAGGGAGGATATACGTAGTGTAAGGTAGGCTGGTTTATAGCGAAACGGAGTGAAAATGGAAGGTAGTTATTTATACTGTAGTTATAGGATGAATGAAAGTGATGCATTAGGTTAGTATAGTAGGGTGAATGTAGAGTGAACCGTTAAGAAGGGGTAATGAAGGGCATAGGATGATGACAGACTGGACAATGAGGTAGGGTAGGGTTTGTTGAATATGAGGAAGCCAGAGTTAATGTATATATATATATATATATATATATATATATATATATATATTCATATATATATATATATATATATATATATATATATATATATATATATATATATATATATATATATATATATATTATATGCTCGATAAAGACTGTACACACATTTTAGTTTCATGTAGTTGTACCTTTCTTTACTCATCATTATAATGCAATAATTTTGCTTATCCCGAATAAAAACAATATTACACATTTGTGTTTTTTCATAGCCAAATTGGTTGGTAGCACATACTTATTTCTTCGGTCTGAAAAGCAAGATGAGTGTGTCCTTTGAGAAGGCTTAGCAAGGGGTCTTTGAAAACACCAAATGATATATAAACTTACTCATTACTGCCTGTTTTCTCTCTCTTTACCTTCCCCCTCCCCCCCCCCTTCTCTCTTTCTCTCCGTCCCTCCACCACACTCCACCACTCCCTTGCCTCTTCATCTACCTGTTTACTTACCTGTCTACCAATTTAACTACCTACCAGTATATTTATGTATTTATTTAGTTGTTTACTTGCGTGATTACAGTACATATATTTGTTTTTATTTCACCTACTTAACTATTCATCTATCTACCTACTCATATATCTATTTCCCTACTTACAATTATACATATTGTTCTACCAAAACACTTCCCTAACGTACTTGCCTCTATTTACCTTCCTATAGATCTACGCACCTACTTACTTACTGTATAGTTACTACCTGCCTGCTTGTTTACTTCCCTAATTACTTATCTATTTTCCTACCTACCATCAACCTTACCTACCTCCCTATATCCATATGTAGCTATTGGTCAGCACTATCTCTCTTCCTTCCCACATTACTCTATTCTGTTCTCAAAGACTCCTCCCAGCATTGCTATCTTTCCCACCACTCATAATTCCCTCCCTCCTATCCAACAACTCCAACCTTCTCTTCCTCTCACCCATCCTCGTAGTCTTTATTCCCTTCCACCCCACTCTCCGGAACATCTATTACCTTAACTCACCTCCCACAGCACGCACACTCACTCACGATCACTTTCTTTCTCTCTCTCTCACACACACACACACATCTTTCTTTCTCCACTTCTTCCCATTCCACATAAGCTAGTCTCTTTTTCCCTTGCACTCCCACCTCCCACACATGACCCTTCTTTATCCTTATATCTTTACTTATACTGTCTGTCTCCCACTACCACCCAGCCTCCCACATAATAACGTCTCTCAATAATCTCTCTTCTCTCCACACTCCCACTCTTTTTCAGTATCCCACACTCTCATTCCCACACTTCTATCTGTTCCAATCCCTCCTTCCCATTCCTCCTCCTTCTATTCACCCCCTCCCTCTCATTCCCATCCTTTTCCCACTCTCATTCCCTCCCACATATCCCTTCTCCTCCTCCCCCTATCACTACCTCCTCCATCTCTTCCCTTCCCCTTACTCATTCTCTTCCATTTCCCCTCCACCCTCCTTCCTCCTCCTCCCCCCTTTTCCATACTCATTCCCTCCTACATACCCCTCTTCCCACACCTCCCTTCTCCTCCTCCTCCTCCCCACATAAATCATAGCTTCCACCCGCACGCCGCGCCCTGTTTACCTCCTTTTACGGGGCTTCTAATGAGCAAACAAGATTCTAATGGCGAGCAAACAGGCCCCAGTTTTTGACGACCCTGCACTCCTGGGTTCTAAAAAGACCCCCACTCAGGGTAGCCTTCCTCCGATGCCCCCGGGGGAGACTGAATATATATATAAAAAGAGAAAGGAACCCGTGTGCTGCCTCCTTCGGGGGTGGTTGTTTACAGGGGGAGCCGCGTGTGGGGAGAGGAGAGGACTTGAGGGGCCAACATCCGGGAGCAGAGAGAGAGAGAGAGAGAGCACGATGAGGGGGTGGTAAGGGAGATGAGAGAGATGGGTAGAGAAGGGTAGACAGAGAAATAGATAGATGGAATGATAGGAGCAGAGCAGGGATATATGGGGTATAGAAGAAGGGGTATAAGAGCAGAAGATAACTGAGACGAAAGGTAAGAGAAGGGTGAGGGGAGAGAAGAGAACTTGAGGGGTGAAGAGCAGGCAACAGAGATATTTAGATGAGATGATGGGAAGAGAGGTGAGAAAATACGTTGGGAGAAGGAGATTGGAGGGAAGAGAAAGGAAGAAGGGAGATACGAGGAAGAGGGTATACGACAAGGGAGAGGACTTGAGAGGCGAAGTTCCGGGAGCAGGGTTTTTGGATAAGGTGAGAAGGATGATGAGAGAGAAGGGCATAAGCGGGAAGTAAAGGGAATATGATGAGGATAGGGAAAGAGAGCTATGCAGACTAGAACTAGAATGACTCAAAAGGGAAGGTAGGAGAAAGGTGTGGGGAGAGAAGACGAAGATCCGAGAGGAGAGAGCTGATGAGAAGGGAGTTGAAATGGAAAGGTATAAGGAAAATGAAAAGGAAGGAGAGTTATAGCAGGGATAGGCATAGATACAGGTAGAAGGAATATTATGAAAAGGAGAGGAGAGGACTTTAGGGGTGAAGATTAGAGAGTAAAGAATTTTGGATGAAGAGGGCATTGGTGAGAGTGAAGATTAGATGGAAAGGTAAGAACAGACGAGAGTGGGGATAATAAGAAGGGGAATTGGAGAACGATGAATCACATAGAATAATAGGAAAAGAGAGGAGCGGGGGAAAGATGATAAGGTGGGAATGAAGATGCAATAGACCGAAGGCGAAATAGAAGGGATATGAAATAGAACGAAAATGAAATAGAAAGAAGATGAGAGTGAATAATATGATCGAGGAGTATGGTGGAACGAATAACACACACGTACAGTAATATGTTCATTTACAATAACACAATTATATTCATCTTATTAATTTAATCAGAAGCTATGTAGCTTAACGTGGTTAGACTAAAGGCTCACCATCATATAATGTTACTTTTACGAAATCTATAAGGTAATGGCGATTTTATAAGCTAAGGAAGAAATTTATCTAAAGAGAGATCGAGGAGGTATTGATAAGTGGGAAAATGCAGTGATTCTAGGTTTTAGTTTATTATTTGTTATCAATTAAAGATAAACACATATTTAGGTGAGGACTTCCGTGAGAAAGTTGATGAGAGAGAAGGGTAATAAGAGGATAAGGGAAGGGCAAGACAAAAACATGTTTTCTGTAGTCGCTCAACTACTGTATAGTATATATTATGTTTACAAGGAATGGTAATGATTTAACTAAATGAAAGTCACTAATGATAAAGTGTGTGCTGCGGTTGTTGTATAATTTCAGAGTTTATTTCCTACAATTTAATGTCTCAATTTACGTTGGTACGGGAATGTCCAATCTTACGTTTAGAGTCTTTAAATAGGAGCGAAGCAAGGACAGCCCATGTGTTAACTGCAAAGAAGGGACTCCAAAATTAGAGACGCACTACGGGATATTCAGTACCGGTATGTTTTGTGACTTTCCTGGTGTCGAGGGGGGACTTGGTGATTTGTCGCTTTGTACTGCTGATGAACTTCTAGGTTGGCTCTCATCTTTAGTTGGTGTTCGGTCAGGCCTCGACTTCTGGGCTTGACAAACTACAGAATTTCTTCTATCTCCTTCGGTAGTGGTAGCTCTCGAACCACTAGCTTTGCATTTGCAAGGTATCGTTCCACAAGCACAGGAAGGTGTAGAGGCGATTCACTGCTGTCGTAACTCCGGTCTATGACCAGGAACGTGAGCTTCGGGCCTCACAGTTACCACTCGTTTCACTGTTGTTGGTTTCGAACACAATGTATAGCCAGAACGCTTGGCAGGTTCAGTCTTTAGACCTAAAGAGCAAGTATCATACTTAGCAGTGCTAGTGTCAAACTTAGCAGGACTAGTCTCGTACCTAGTATTAGGCCAGTCTTTAAACCTGGACAGTCTAGTGTCGTACCTAGCAGAATTTTTGATGCTTGGTTGGTGCACATAGTCTGTCTTTATTCTGCATTGTTTAACTGATGTCGTTTGTGGGCTAGAATTGCACGCTTTGGCATTGTGGTGATCTTGGCGGCTATCTAAGTCATTTTGTTTTGATGTTGGCTAGTGCGGGAGCATCTGCGCGCGTGAAGGGCGAGTTGGAATTCTCTCGTGGTGTCTTCTGTGTCCTTTTGTTTCGGCAACTGGCTGGTGTAGACTGAAGCTATTTTTATAATTGGCATTACAATACTGTTGCTCTCCGCAGCCTCTGAACATGCCAAATGGGGAACGTACGCCTGTCAAGTCCTTCACAAGTTTCTTGGGTTAATGGAATAGTTTCTCTGTGACTCAGGTTTGTTACATCGATATTCAAAGAGAGCAATAGTATCAGGTAAAGTTTTAACAAAAACACTTATGATAGGCATATATACTGTATATACAGTATATATCAAGAGTATAATGAGCTCGTTTGGTATAATAATTCTTTCTCTCCCATTCTTACCTTAAGGGGGTGACCTGTTTTTTTTCTGTCCTTTTCTGTCTTTATCTGGCTTGTATCCAGTTGGCCCCATTCAGCCTACTGTTTTAAGACGTTTATCCCCATCCAGGTGTCAATTTTTTACTGGTGAGCGGTAGCGAGCCAGCATATTTTTTATTTTTGTTTGACAGCAGGCTAAATTTGTAAATTTTTCGATAGAACAATTTCTCCGGCGAAGCCGGATTTCTTCATATAATGCTGGCTCGCTATCGCTCGCCAGGAAGAAATCGACACCTAGATGGGGATAAACGTCTTAAAATAGTTGGCTGAATGGGGCCGAATGGATACAAGCCAGAGAAAGAGAGAAAAGGACTGAAATAACAAAAAGCAGGTCAACCCCCTCAATCTTTCAAGTTCAACCATTGCACATCATATTTCCCAAGACCGGCTCTCTGCGATTTGGAAGTTAATGGCTTTTGAACTATCAAAACTTGAAGCTTGTTAAACAAAATCTTGATTTTAGTTTCTAGTGAAGGATATAAAACGAAAATGATCAAACCCCTCACACCCAAACCTTAATTGCTATAATAGATATCCTAGAGTAAATACGAACGTTTTCTATTGGTAATTTTTGATCAGAAATATATTTGTCTTAAATATTTCGGCAACTAGACTAAAGAGAGATTATCGTAGGTGGCTTAATGGTTGAAACACTTCAAATGCATTAGTTACAAGCAAAGTTTCCGATATATAGAGCCGATTCTTTTTCGCGTTGCTCCCTCTGTTCACTTGTAATATTAAGATTTATAGGTGGGCATAAATGGCATGTAAAGATAGAAGGACCAAAGGAAAGTAGAGTTATACTGTTCTTTATGGCAATTTAGATGAAGGGAAAGAACAGATAATTATATAATAGGATAGTTGGAACCCTGAGCATACTAAATAATTGGAAAAATATTAAGAGGAATAATGAGATGAACAACATTTAAGACTAGCAATTTAATGAGAGAGAGAGAGAGAGAGAGAGAGAGAGAGAGAGAGAGAGAGAGAGAGAGAGAGAGAGAGAGAGAGAGAGAGAGAGAGAGAGAGAGAGAGAGAGAGAGGAAATTGGAAGAAAAGCTTTAGGGGGAAGGAATGAAAGGGGTTGGTAAGATTATGGGAAAGGGATTAGTGAAGAGAAAGGCGGGTGGAACGGTGGATATTAGAGACGGAAGAGAGCCACGGATTATAGGGGAGAGAGAGAGAGAGAGTGTGTGTGTGTGAGAGAGATAGTGAGAGCAAGAAAGATAGATAGGAATAATGACAAAACACATCAAGAAAGAGAGGACAAGAGACAGAAGAAAGAGAGTGAGAGTGAGGGGCCAGGAGCATTTTGAGAGATGCATGACTAACGATTTGTTGATTAAGGAGAGGTTTTCGGTTTTTCTGGACCCCCTTCTCCTTCATGTTTAGCTTCATTAGATTTAAATTATATGACATTCGTCCATTAGTTTGACGATTTTAAGACCTTCCGCCCCATTTATCTGCCAATATTAAGGTCTTTCTTGCGATCGGCCTTCGGCCGGGTTATTTTTCTTACCAATGAATCTCGAAGGCGGTTCTAGGTGTGTGTGTGTGTTTTTTTTTATTGTTTTCTTTCTTTTGTCTTTAATTAAGCTTGGTGAAGGTCTTGGGAGCAATATATAGCAATATATATCTCCCCATAAAAGGAGTACAAGAAGGGAACTCTGGGGAAAGTAAAAAGTGAAATAAAGAGCGCGTTGGACAAAAGAGTGTGTACAGTTGATCAAATATTCAGTGAGGGGTCGTGTAGGTGTGAAATGCTCGTTAACTCCGGGTTGTGGTAATGATCTCCCAGCCGGGTTGTGTACTAGTGTTGGGGTTCCTGTTATGGGGGTGTTTGTAGCACTTTGACTAGCCTTAAGCATCTCATTAGGATTTTGAAAGTGCTCTTGAGGAAACTATAGCACCCCCCTCCCCCCCCCCCCCTCTCTCTCTCTCACTCTCACACACTCTCTTTCTCTCTCGTTATATCTGAGTTCCTATGCAATGATAGTGGTGTGGTCTATACAGTATCCTGACTAGTATTTACCCTTTGAAGAATATGAAGCATTTTAGCAGTTTATTCTGGCTATCATTAGACAATCATATTCAGCTTAGGAAGGATCTGTGGGAGTAACAAGGGTAAAGGCTGGCCCAATCAACCCTCTGATTTCCATTCACCCTTCCTAATCTGAAGAAAATTATTTAACAAAACAGTAAACCAAGAAGTAATGTGATATCGTATCTTGAAAGGGTTAAGCAAGTAAGCATTGGTATATATAATATAATTTTGTGGAATTGGTATTGTTATGCCGGGTTGTAATCCAACAGTGTTATGCCGGGTTGTAATCCAACAGGCTTCAGTATTATATCTTAATAATCCGAATTTCAGGTAATTAGATGTGGACTATGTATCAACAGGGACATGTCGAGCTTAGTGAATTTGATAGGTAAATAGGTAATAGGTAAATAGGTAAATAGGTAAATATCAGGCAACGATAACACAATAAACACACAGGTTAGATTACACTCTTATTTATTCAATGGCATGGACATATATAAATAATAATACTGTACTATACTGTTATTAGAACAGCAAGTAAGTATAACATGAATAAGAGAGCGAACTAATTCCACCCTCTACTAAGTTTCAAGTTATTACTTGAGTGGCAATGGGAGCAAGGAAATACACAAAGATATACAGATAAATATATACACAGACAAGAATCCTTGACAAAAATACATATGCGAGCGAAATGTCTAGCGTGAAGTATTCTGACAAAGATACGATACAGCGTGGAACTTATCGCTCAGCTGCTGAGCTGGTAGAGTTGGTAAACAACAGGTAGGCAACCCGCGCTCAGGTGGGTACATCAAAGGAACCGCGTTATAGCCTATAGTTCAGGTGGACTGCGGTCTCGAGCAATAACTATATCTTTAATGCGATATTTAATTAGGGGATAAGGTTAGGCGGTTTATTTAATTCTAGAGAGGAAGATAGTTTAATTTGGAATACAACTATCTAAGAATTATTGTGAATAATCTCTCACACGGGACACGAAAATAAGATTCGATCGTAAATGAGGTAAATTCACACGGATAAATGAACTTAGATTCACAATAATTATAGTGACTGAATTGAGATGGATAATATGAAGTTTACGAATGAATGAATAATTTATTCGAGTCTTAAGGAGCACACTTATATACGTGCGTGAAAATAGCTTGTAAAAGGAGCTATTTAAAGTTAAAAACGATTATAGTGAAGTTATATTTCAGGAATACCCTAAAGGGTTGCAAGAAAGGATTTTACATATGTTAATAAAATCCTAAAGAACGCAGAACTAACGCAGCGCTGTATTATAACGTAAATACGAATATTGTCAAGGGATTACTATATTAAGTAATAAATATGATCCAAACCAAATAATAGGCGGATCAAATCAAGAACTGGAAAATCTGAGTTCCTCGAAAGGTGTGGAAAAAATTATATGACCCGAATCACGATTACGATTAGATTACTCACAAGAGCTAGTAGAATTCAAGTATCTTGATTATAAGTTAAATCTAACTCGACGGAAGGGTTCTTTACTTTCAAATTAAATTGTGGAAGTATCAATTCTCTGGTGATAATTATATGGATATATAAATCCTAAATTGGGCGTAGGTTCTAGGTAGATATTGAATTTAAATAGGGAATCACTTCACGGTATACACTTTCACTTCGACTTGAATACACAAAGAATAATCAACACATAGGAATAAAATCTGAGAGTATTCTGGTTAAATAGCACGTTGTGACGTCTACCAGCATTGGCAGAATCGCCTCTCATTAGCCACTAGTGCTCGCCAGGGACATCAAAATGGGCTACAGTTATCAGAGAATGTTGTTCTTTCTTTCCTAGTAATTGCATTGTCACAGACAGTCCAGTGGTGGTCTTTGTTTTCGTCTGTGACAACGGGTTATATTTTATATCAACAATAGTGATAATAGTACCAGCGTGGGAATGAGAAAGAATTTCAGAGCGAGGAGGTAGTGTCTGGCTATGTCCTGTGGCGCCTGCTGTCTTGTGACATCTCGGCCCGTGATTGGCTCCTGTGTAACTAACCTCCTCCATGAGGATCCCCAGGAGCTGTCCTCGTCAGGACAGGCTTGGCGCGCGTGCTTCTAACATCCCCTTGCATACTCTCTCCCGATCACCCCCTTTACCACTGTTTCTCGCACTCGATTCTCTCTTTCCATACTCTAACCTTTATTAACTGCCCAACACTCCCCTTGGGTTCTGCATATGGTTTCCATAGCCGGCCCATTGTATTGCATGCGCCGTCCTCAGAGATATTTACATGTACTTAGAATAGGTTTGAGGGTTCTTAGTTAGTACCAGTATAGGTTAAAAACTTTGTGTGTCTCCATTATTGATTCAGTGTTTCTGCTCTTTTATTTAATGCTAGACTGGGATAAGGTAACTGTAGTCGTTGTCTCCGATGTGTGTATGGTTTGCTTATACCTACACGTCTTCGACCGGTCCTGTGGTAGCCGGGGTTGTCTTTTCGGTTGCGTCCTTTGCGAATGCAGCATTGTGTTGACTGAGGGATTTGGTCTGTACCAGTTCCACACTTTGCTGCCTCTTTGCTTGTCTTTAGAGGGTCGTCAGGATAGAACCAGATACTTGTGATCTGGATCTATCAAGAGAGCACCCTAGTCAATTAACGTAACTTAAAGGATGCAGTCTTAAGGAGATCGCTAGGCTACGAGCCTGTCTTGCTCAACCCCAGTTCCTTACCTCGTGTATCCCAGCTAGACATTATTAATCGAGTAGACACTTGTTAGTATTTAATATAAGCTCTTTGATATGTATGCATTATTATTCACAGCATTTATTAGTCTAGGTTGTTGCTGAGCCGCACAACCATAGCAGACTGTTTCGTTGATGAGGAAGTACTTCTTTTAGTGTCGAGCATTGCTACCGTTGCGCATTTATAGGATTCTCGTGTCAGTTAACATTATATGTCCTATCATTTAGTGTATTCGATTTACACGTGTGGTGTCCTGCCTCCTGCCTTTATATAATTTAAGATATGAGCATCTTATGAGCATCAGACTTTCTTCAGAAGTTTCCAGGTCTATGCTGTAGGACTATACTTCACTTTCTTTCAGATAGGAGTGAAGAGTTTATTGTTGTTTAGAGTAACTGTATTGAAGCATCTTTTTATTGTATTAAATCTTGCAGTGATTTAATTGATCTTTCCATAGATTACTTTTTTTATGCATTTTAACATAACTTGCATCTTGTTTGTTATCAGGCTATACCAGTGTGGGTTAGCCTGAAGTAGAGTACATTTATGCCCAGTTAAGGATACCCCGCTATCGCAGATTAACTCTGGAGGGTATAGGTGCTTTTGTTCGCCGGCATATAAGTTCGAGGGTTTGGATCTAGCGTACCGTTGTTGCATAGTGCCCTATTACTAGTCCAATCATTAAGTGCCCTTGTTTTATTCGTAGTCCCGGTCGTAACAAATGGCGACCTTGCCTAGTATCTTATCATAGTCGTCATAACAAATGGCGACCTTGCCTAGTATCTTATCTTAGTCGTCATAACAAATGGCGACCTTAGTCTAGGATTTAGTGAACTAAGAAATAATTGCAGGATTTTTGGACATTTGTTTTTGAGGAATATTTTGGACACGTTGGATTTTTTTTTTTGGCAACGTAGTATAGCACTTGAGTTGTCTTCAAGCATTTTTTGAGTGAATAGTGCTACATGAGAGTTTAGGTACTTTTTTTTTTTTTTTTTATAAACGTTGAGGATTTCCGGTGGACACTATGTCGAACGACGGATCAGTGCATAGTGAGGACACAGTACGGGAAGCAGGCTCTGAGGTGCAGAAGCTGGGTTTGTTAGATGACATTAGAGTAGTAACTAGTGAGGAGGATGCAAGGAAGTTTCTGGAGATGCCTATTACTGTTGACCGGGTGTCAGGGATTGATCGGTATGGTCTCCAGTGTTTGGCCACGGTCATGGGGCATGTTGGCACGTTCGACGACGTTTGAAGAGCTTGAGCAGTTAGTCCTTCTAGAGCAATTTTTTAAATGCACAGGCGGCGACCTGACTTTGAACCTCAAAGAGAAACAGCCTATACTCTACAAAAGGCAGCTGAGATGGCTGACCTGAGATTATCGCTGATTCGTGGGTGCGGGTCTGCACAACGGACCGATGCAGTTAACAAGGGGCGCAACACTCCACTCCCCCGAATCAGTGATGCAACATTTAATAACGAAAGTAAAAGCAATGATACTAATTTTGATCACAAACCAAAAACCGTCCCGTTTAAGAAAGGACAGGGCCCTTCCCCACCTCAGGGGAAGTCCAAGGGTGAAGTAGAGTGTTTTAAGTGTCATAACAAGGGGCATTTTGCACGTTCCTGCCCTAGTAACCAACCTACAGCAGTCGTGTCTTTGGCTAGCAACATTGGGGTGTCTCTGTGGTCTTCTGCGTTTACCCGGGGTGATATGTCAGATGCGGGGGCACAGCCAGTGAAGGAGTGTCCGGAAGGCTCGAAACCTGTCCGCGATGCTTTTTGCGACCATAGAGAGTTGCGTGAGTTGGGCTGGTTGCAAGCATGGGTTGGAGTTATTGCGTGATACAGGTGCATCCCAGACTCTGATGAAAAACTTTACTGGCCAACCTATAAACGCGGCACGGGTAGTTGTGGTGCAGGGTATTAATGCTACACGGTCATACCCGTTGGTTCGAGTGGAGCTGGAGGTTGATGGTGTGACACGAGAGATAGATGTTGGAATCGTAGAGAAACTGCCAGTAGAGGGCGTCGACCTTCTTCTCGGCAACGACTTTGCGGTGTCTACTTCTGAGGTTCCACCCTTAGTCGGTGCCGAGAAGGCGGCCAACGTGAGTAGGGAGGGGCAGGAGTTGCTCGAGAGGTGTCAATTACAGCAGATGGCGTGTGTTGTCACCCGATCTCGTGCATCTAAGGTGTCATAGCCTATTCCTCAGTCTCTAGACCAGCGGAAGAACGGTCGGAAGGAGAAAGCTAAAGTTGGGAGAAGTTTTGTGAGTTTTGATCCAGCGGCTCTTCTTGGCGACTCGGTACTTGACCCAGAGGTGAGCTCCGGAGTGGCCCCAGAACCTGTCCCCCCTAGTGACATGGTTGGGCGTGATGGCACTCCGCGACAGAGTAGTTCCCAGGTGGAGGAGAGTTGTGGGAACGGGGCTATTGAACACGAGGACGGGGAAACATGTCATGTGAACCTGTTAAAGAAGTTTGTGAGGCAACCATCTGAGCAGCCTACTGTCCCTGCGTTGGTCTGCAGCGGCCAAGGTGGAGAAGGAGAGGGGGGCAGTGGGGCACAGGTGGAGGAGAGTTGGGATTGTCATGTCTCGGTGGAGCAGTGGGCGGGGGACACAAGTCGGGTGGCTGTGGATGCGCTAGAGCACCTGCCTGAGCAGCAGTGTGCAGCGCTCCAGCAGCGGCTCGGTTCATACCCCACTGGTCGTGCCGAGCACCCTGGCCTCACAACTCATGCGGTGCACAATGTTCTGCTGGCAGGTCACTTGAGTGTTAGTAGACCGTTAGCCTCGTTGTTTCGGTGGTTCAAGGTGGGCGACGAGGCTTTGGCATGGTTGTCAGGTCAGGGTCGACCCATGGCTGCCAAGGGTGGTGGTCAGAATGAGGACATTGAGCAGATTGGTGAGGTGGGCTGTGGAGTGGATGTGCCCGGTCGTCGCATAGCCTCCCAATGCTGCTCTAGTCGAATGCAACAGCCCTACCATAGACCGACTGTATCTGGCCATATCGCTGAAGGCGGTGATGCTGCGCAGGCAGATGTAGTCGCAAGGAATGCGGGGGTGCGCATGTATGGTATCGGCGGGGAAGCCTTAGCAATTATGAACTATGGGAGTGACTGCACAGGTGGTACAGATTGTCCCTCTCATGACCTGGCTGTTCTAGGGACGAAGGTGGAGAAGGAGGGAGACTATAGTTTAGAAGCTGCAGTCTCGGCTGGGTTGTGAGAGGGCACTAGGCATGTTGTTCTTCGAGATAAGTTGCAACCTCTTGTTCCTGAGCGCCAAGAGATGTTGTTTACTAGGCTGTGGCAGTGCATCAGCATGTTTGTTGCTTCTCCAGGCCTGATGTACGGGGTAGAATCCGACATGGAGGCTGGAGACAGTGCAAGGCTCAAGTTAGTTCCCTACCGTATAAATCCTGCTCAACAGTCTGTCGTGAAAGCAGAGCTAGACTACATGTGGAAAAAGGGTCTGAGGGATAAGGGATATCGTGAGTGGCCGTTGCCAGTGAGTTTGCAACCTGAGTTGAGTGGCAAGATCCGTGGGTATGTTGATTGCAAGAGTGTGGAAGCATTTTCCCTGACAGACACCTATCCATTACCTAGAGTTGACGACACCATAGACCGCATCGGGGCTGCCTCGCTCATCACGAAGGTAGAACTAGTGAAAGGTTATTGGCAGGCCCCGTTGCCGGAGAGAGCGAAGAGAAGTGCCAGTCTTGTGATGAACTGGGCAGTTTATCAGTGTCAGGTGTTGTTTTGCTGCCAGAACACAAGTTGGATGTGTGGCATGTTAAGGGCACTGATAATGTTTTGGCTGATTGTTTGTCAAGGGAGGGTATGTTTGCAGGAGAACCCTCGCCGTTCAGTCAGTGTGTGTTGAGAGTGGAGAAAACACCAGGCTTGCCCCTGTAGAGCAGCCGTCAAAAACAACATTAAAATTAAATAAAAAAATCACATAAAAACTCTTTCTTTTTGATAGTTAATTGTAAGTTGCCAATGTTATAGCTAAAGTCCTAAGTTGAACCTGTCTTTCACTTAGTAGGCTGGGCTCTGTGAAGCTCGCTCAGGGAGCATAGCAGGCTAAAATTATACTATTGTGTTTGGGAGGGGTTATAAGATTTTCTTTATGCTAATATGTTGTTTTATTTAAGATTGAGCTTTGCATTTCATTTCTGGTGGAGTGGCTAGGTGTGGCGGGTCATGTCGGCATTCTGCCTTGTCAGATATGGTGCTCGCCTAATGTTGAGCGTCCCATATCTTGGGCGGGGTGTGACGTCTACCAGCGTTGGCAGAATCGCCTCTCGTTAGCCACTAGCGCTCGCCAGGGACATCGAAATGGGCTACAGTTATCAGAGAATGTTGTTCTTTCTTTCCTTGTAATTGCATTGTCACAGACAGCCCAGTGGTATTCTTTGTTTTCGTCTGTGACAACGGTTTATATTTTATATCAACAATAGTGATAATAGTACCAGCGTGGGAATGAGAAAGACTTTCAGAGCGAGGAGGTAGTGTCTGGCTGTGTCCTGCGCCGCCTGCTGTCTTGTGACGTCTCGGCCCGTGATTGGCCGACCATTGCGCCTTTGCGGGCTCCTGTGTAACTAACCTCCTCCATGAGGGTCCCCAGGAGCTGTCCTCGTCAGGACAGGCTTGGCGCGCATGCTTCTAACATCCCCTTGCATACTCTCTCCCGATCACCCCCTTTACCACTGTTTCTCGCACTCGATTCTCTCTTTCCATACTCTAACCTTTATTAACTGCACAACACTCCCCTTGGGTTCTGCATACGGTTTCCATAGCCGGCCCATTGTATTGCATGTGCCGTCCTCAGAGATATTTACATGTACTTAGAATAGGTTTGAGGGTTCTTAGTTAGTATAGGTTAAGAACTTTGTGTGTCTCCATTATTGATTCAGTGTTTCTGCTCTTTTATTTAATGCTAGACTGGGATAAGGTAACTGTAGTCGTCGTCTCCGATGTGTGTACGGTTTGCTTATACCTACACGACTTCGACCGGTCCTGTGGTAGCCTGGGTTGTCTTTTCGGTTGCATCCTTTGTGAGTGCAGCATTGTGTTGACTGAGGGTTTTGGCCTGTACCAGTTCCACACTTTGCTGCCTCTTTGCTTGTCTTTAGAGGGTCGCCAGGATAGAACCAGACACTTGTGATCTGGATCTATCAAGAGAGCACCCTAGTCAATTAAGGGGAGATATCCACTTGAGGGATTTTTTTCTTGACTCCTTTCTCCCTCATGTTTTGCCCCATTGCTTTTCTAATTTTAAGATGTTCGCCCCATTATTTTGACGATTTTATAAACTTTCGACCCATTTCTGTCAATTTTAAGACCTTTCGTGCCATTTAGGTGTCGATTTTTTCCTGGAGAGCGATAGTGAGCCTGTAATTTAAGGGGAACCGGCCTTCGGCTGGGAAATTTTTCTACCGAAAAATGTACAAATTTGTCTTGAAAGAGGGTCAAGGGGGAGTAATTTTAAGCTTGATGGAAGTCTAGGGAATCAACTAAAAACCTCCCCTTAACGTAACTTAAAGGATGCAGTCTTAAGGACATCGGTAGGCTACGAGCCTGTCTTGCTCAACCCCAGTTCCTTACCTCGTGTATCCCAGCTAGACATTATTAATCGAGTAGACACTTGTTAGTATATAATATAAGCTCTTTGATAATTATGTACGCATTATTATTCACAGCATTTATTAGTCTAGGTTGTTGCTGAGCCGCGCAACCATAGCAGACTGTTTCGTTGATGAGGAAATACTTCTTTTAGTGTCGAGCATTGCTACCGTTGCGCATTTATAGTATTCTCGTGTCAGTTAACATTATATGTCCTATCTTTTAGTGTATTCGATTTACACATGTGGTGTCCTGCCTCCTGCCTTTATATAATTTAAGATACGAGCATCTTATGAGCATCAGACTTTCTTCAGAAGTTTCCAGGTCTTTGCTGTAGGACTATACTTCACTTTCTTTCAGATAGGAGTGAAGAGTTTATTGTTGTTTAGAGTAACTGTATTGAAGCATTTTTTTATTGTATTAAATCTTGCAGTGATTTAATTGATCTTTCCATAGATTCCTTTTTTTATGCATTTTAACGTAACTTGCATCTTGTTTGTTATCAGGCTATACCAGTGTGGGTTAGCCTGAAGTAGAGTACATTTATGCCCAGTTAAGGATACCCCGCTATCGCAGATTAACTCTGGAAGGTATATGTGTTTTTGTTCGCCGGCATATAAGTTCGAGGGTTTGGATCTAGCGTACCGTTGTTGCATAGTGCCCTATTACTAGTCCAATCATTAAGTGCCCTTGTTTTATTCGTAGTCCCGGTCGTAACAATGTGTAAAAATGACTATGTAACGTACATACAATTTAGGTTTCTGAAGGATTAACACAATTTATCTTGGCAATATCTTGTACTTGATAAAACTCTGTACGGATCAAAGTTAGAGAGATTAAACGGGTAACACAGATTCAAGATAGATCTTAGGCACAGATCTATAATTAAGTAAAATAGAATACTCGCATATTTTATCTCACCTTCCCAACAATTGCCACAACTTATAACACGCAGAGACACTTAGGGTATAGGATATAGGTGGCGATGAACGAGAGTCTGGACGACATAGGACTCGGAGTTCGGCTGGGCTGGACGTGGAGGGGAACTGGCCTTTCACTTCAGGGGCAGGGCAGCACACTCTCTCGTACAGGATGAACAAAACCAATCCTATCCCACATCTGGTTGTAGCCAGTGGAAGGAAGCAATAGTATTTGCTAACTTCTTTCAGTTTCAGTCAGGCTATATTCGGGTTATATTTAGCTTTCAATTTGGTCTAATTCGGTAACATAGGGACATGTGGATATCGTTGTTTTGGTTATGGTGAAGGTAGTTCTTAAGCTAAAAATACATGGTAGTTATTAATTTATGCACACAGAGATTCTTGATCTTTCAATATGGTTCCCCTATTTTTAGAGGGTACTATGGTGACGTAATGGATGATTTTATATTCATCTTAATATTTAGCTTTTCTTATTCTACAGGTTATAGTTCTTTCACGATTCACTTCGGTGGTACTATCCCCAGTCTTCCCTGGAGGTACTGTAGAGGGGGCACTGGGATTCCCATCTATGCAAGTATTGAGAGGGTTCTTGGTGTTGCATTTGCATAAATAGTTCCTCGTCATACTGCAAGTCAGGCTGGAGTTGATGATATTCCTTGGGATTCTGTCTCGGTCCTTGCCATTGGAGGAGCTGGGGTCCCTGCGATTGGTGGGGACTCGAACTTCTTTCTGGGGTAGACTGACCTAGTGTTTCCCGTGGATTAGAGTATGGGTACATCCGAGAAACAGGGTAGGCTGACCTATTCCGGCCGGAATTGAAACCTGGGAAACTGGTCTGGTCTTATTCTTTTTAGCCTTTTCCTGAGGTCGTCTTCTCCTGCTGTTCTGTATCACTGCTATCCTTTCGGGTGTGATTGGGGTGTGGCTGCTCAACCCCGTCATTTCACCACCTTCTACTAAGACAAAATCTTGACTTCGAGATCTAGGTTATAGGTCCTCAAAGTTTCCGTGGTGATAGAGGGCTTCATGTTCTGGAGCACCAGGCACTAGATAGTTGTGGGGATGTCGACAGGGCTGGTGTTGTCGATCTCTATGACCAGCTGGAGAGGAGTCTTGGAGGCCTTTGCCACATGGAGCAGATGGGCAGGAGAGTTGATGATGGAGTTGGTGTCTTCTGAGGACACGACCACACTGTTGATCTTCATCGTGCTGGCAGAGTCAGTTGAGTGCAGAGATGTGGGTGCTGAAGGAGTTGATGGTGTACTGCCAGTCGTTGTAGGTGTAGTACTGCTTGGCCCAGGTGGGAGGGGCTTGTTGCTTAGGGGGGCTTTCCCTAAGGTATTAGTTTGTGGGGCAGGTTGAGGAGTTGACCTCGCACTAGGTGTGGCGGTGTCCCTTTGAGGTGGCTTTGGTGGGGGCCCGCCATCTGTAGGTCGACTTGAAGGTGGGTGCCCATCTTTTAGGTGGAGTCACACATCGGCCAGATCTTCAACATGGTTGATTAGATAAAGGTTGCATTAAAGATGGTGACCTTAATCTCATTTTTGGCACTTTTGGAACAGGATTGGGGGCGGCATAGCTAGGATTAGATTTGGTGGAAGGCTTAGGTGACAATGTAGGTGATTTATGAGAATGGGTAGAGGTTTGAGGAGATTTAGTGAGAGGTGTCGGTAATTGTGGAGAAGATTCAGGGGTGTGTTCAGATGATGTTGCTGATTTTTCAGGTGATGAAGGGGAAGTATGAGATTTGGTGGGGGTATATGTTTAGATTTGGTGGAAAGATTCGGTGAAGAGGTAGGTGCTTTATAAGAGGAGGTAGAGGCTTTAGGAGAGTTAGTGAGAGGTATAGGTAGGTGTGGCGAATGTTCAGGACTATTTCTAGTCGGACTGGTGGATTGACTGGGCAAATTTATGGGCTGGTTATCAGTATGAGGGGATAACGTTGATGACTTTTGGATGCTGAACGAAAAGTTTGACATTCCAAAGAGGGAATGATATTTATGATCGGAATGGTAGGTAAAGGACAGGGTGATTCAGAAAAAAAGGTAAGCTGGTGGCAGGTGAGGAAATGGGAGGAGTTCATTTTAAGTTTGTGACAGTTTTGTTAGCTTGGGTAGAAAGTTGAGTAGGTGCAGAGACAACTCACTTAGGAATGGGATGAGTAGTTTTAGAGCCGACAGATAGTGCAAGTGGATGTTGTTTGGTAGCAGATTTAGATACTGGTTGACTAGGTGGTGCAACCAGATTCGGTTTTGCTAAGAGTGGAGGAGGACTGGGTGGAAGAGTGGGAGGTGTCAATGGTTCTGTGGATCCTAAATTCTGGTCATTAGTTGCAGGCCATGTGTCATCATCTTTGGGGTCAGCAAGCATAATTATAATCTCGTCAATGGGTTGAAACCTACGTATATATATATTTCGGTATGTGCGTGACTCACCAAAATAATTAATGGTAACCTGATAACAGTTTGGAACAGTTAGGATCTGAAAAGGACCTTGGTATCTAGGCTTAAGTTTGACGGCACGGGTAGCTGAGTAACCATGACAAGATCGCCGACATGGTGGGGACTAACTTTGGGTGTTTCGTCAGGTTGTAGGTCTTGGATATACTGCAGCTGTCGAAGGCGGTTTTTTTGGATGTACTAACGACTGGTCAACATTTTATGAAGGCTCGTAAGGGACAGACAGATGACGTAGAGGTAGGAGCAGAGGTGGTACTCCAAACACACGTTCGTGGGGTGAAATTTGTCTTTTCTGGGGCAGGTATTTATACCCCACTGGACTATTTTCACTTGGCTGGGCCAGTCCTTGGTGTTTATTTGTTGTAGGCGTGTTCTTATTTGATTGGCAATAGTTCGGTGGCTTCTTTCGCATATTGAATTACCCTGTGGCCAACATGGTGAGGAGTGGCTTATTCTGAAACCACACATATGAGATAGTTGGAACCAAATGTGACTGGTAAACTCTGGGGCATTATCAGAATGTATAGCTTCTGGTAATCCAAAATAAGGAAACACGTTTTGGATCATGGCTTCTGCTACTGCTAAGGCTGAATGTTCTTTTGCTGGACAAGTAATTACGTATTTTGAGTATGTGTCCACAAACGTAATGATATATTTGTAGCCTTGGTTTCCTTCCATCGGTCCCATCACATCTACAACAAGAAATTGCCATGGTTTGGACGCTACTAGCTTTCCTGTAGGTTCGGCTGTCCGGGTCCTGTCTTTGCCCAATGCACAGGCTCTGCAGGCTTCGGTAATTATCTTAGGTGTGATGTAAGGAGAAGGAGTCCAGTATACTTGCTTGAAGGTAGCAGTTAATTTTCTCTGGGCTAGGTGGATGCCATTGTGCATATGGATGGATTGCATGGTTGAGAGTGCTGCAGTTGGTATAACAACAATTTTCCCGTCTGGCTTGAATAAGTTATCCCGTCTTCTGGTGAGTTGGGAGAAAATACTTCTGGGCATCCAATCTGGTTTCTCTTGTCGTTGAAATTGTTTCAGCAGTTCTTGTTGGTCTTGATCTAATGAGTCGTGATGATGGATTGCTAAAATGGGCTGATTTTCGGTATCTTGGCTGGAGGTGTCTTTGGCTGAATTAGCAGGAAGTCTTTATAAAACATCAGCGTTTGTATGAAGCTTTTCTGGTCGATAAGCAATTTCAAAGTTAAATTCCTCAAATGATTCTCGCCATCTGACGGTCAAGGCATTTTTGGTGTCCCATTTTCTAAGCCATTGGAGGGCGTGGTGATCGGTGATGATGGTGACCTTGACACCTGCTAGGTAGGCTTGAAAGTGTTGTAAAGCCCAAATGATACCTAGACATTCTCGTTTGGTTACAGGGTAGTTGATTTCTGCTGGATTTAGTGTTCAGCTGGCACAGGCGATTATGTGTTATCTTCCTTCTCTGGTTTTCCCTAGAACGGCACCTATACCGAATTGTGAGACATCTGTGTATAGGCGGAAGGGCTGGGTGTAGTACGGAAAAGATACTACGGGAGATGCTACTAATCGTTCTTTTAAGGTGTTGAATGCTTGTAGATGTTGTTCTGTCCATAAAAATGGTTCATCTTTTCTGGCTATGTCATGAAGGGGCTTGGCAATGGTGGCAAATTTGTTTACGAATCTGCGGAAGTAGGAAGCTAAGCCGAGGATAGCTCGGACTCCTTTGACATTGGTGGGAGGAGTTATGGTGCTAATGGCATCTAGTTTGTTAGGATCTGAGGCAATTTCTTTTTCAGAAACTATATGTCCTAGAAATTGGACTTCTTTCTTAAGAGGCCAGAGTACATTTTGATGGCTTGAGTTTTAAGTTGGCTTCTCTGATTCTCTGGAACACTCGTTTTAATCTCTGTAGGTGTTCAGCCTAAGTTTTCCCGAACACGATTATGTCGTCCAAGTATGCCAGGCATGTTTCCCAGGTTAATCCTTGTAGTACAGATTCCAGTAACCTGGAGAAAGTTGCAGGGCCGTTGCATAGGCCAAAAGGCAATACTGTGAACTCATATAATCTCCCTTGACTTGTGGCAAAAGCTGTCTTTTGTTGGTGTTCTGGGAGGACAGTTACTTGCCAGTACCCTGCTTGTAGATCCAGGGTAGTGAACCATTTAGCTCCTAATAGGGAATCTAAAGAGTCGTCTATCCTGGGTAGTGGGGTAGCATCCTTAATGGTGACGTCGTTCAGTTGTCGGTAATCGATACAAAACCGGGTGGATCCGTCTTTCTTCCGGACTAGTACCACCGGAGATGACCACGAGCTTGTGGAATGTTTGACAATTCCAGTCGCCAGCATATCTTTGACTTGGGATTCTTCCTCCTGTCGTTGTATCGGATTTTTCCTCCGGATTGGTTGTTTGATCGGATGTCCTACAGTATGGATAGGGTGTTGCAGTACGTTGGTTTTCCCGACGTCTCAGTTGGAAGTAGCGAAGATGTCTTGGTAGGTAGTCATTAAATTTTGCAGATCGGTTTGTTGTTGAGCTGATAAATGGACAGGAATATCAGGGAGGGGGAGAGGGTCTTGGGAGGGGTTTTCTGCAGGTACGGATAGCTCTTCTGCGTAAGGTTCTAGTTCCCCAATGGCTAACCCTTTTGGTAAGGTAATTGGTTGATCAAAGATGTTTGCTATTTTTATACAGTTGAGTTGGTTGGAGATTAGGTTTGGAGCGGTCAGGCAGTCCCTATCAAAAGGGCTTTGGAGGTGAGGGGTCATGATGGCATCCCCAAGTAAAGTGGGCAAAATGGGGACCCATTTTTCATGGTGAGGGGGGAGTGTCACTAGTTTGGACGTGACAGCTTGACTGGTTTGGAGGAGACAAGTGGTAGGTTTACTCGTGTTCTCCTGATCGATCATGAATTTGGGGGTAGGGTTTAAATTTTGGGTTCTGGGGGTGAGGTTAAGACTTGGGTAGTTTGGTTAGCTAGTATGAGACAACTGGTAGAGGTTTGGCCTTTGGTTGAGGAAGTTTTGACTGGGTGGTAGTGGCTATGTTATTTGAAGTTGGTGGGAGATGGGTGGTTCTTGACTTTATGGATTGTTTAGGGTTGCGTTTTTCTTGGAGGGGGGGGGGGGGGGTGAGAACGTCAGTGTTCTCTTCCCGCAATCGATGGAAGCGCTCAGGGAATTGAGCAAATCGAGTCCCAAGTATCCATCATACTTGGTCTCCTTGGGATCATAGATCATGAAAGAATGATCTGTTCCGTGGTATAGGACAGGGGTACTAACATATAATGGAAGAGTCTGTCCATAGTTTGGTATAATATCATCATTAGCACTCACCAAAACTATTGAGGAAGGTTGAATAGGTCCTAAAGCTTTGTGGTGCTGTCTGAAGAAAGGAAGGAAGAGACATGAACGGGAAGCTCCCGTATCAATTAAAAGTCGGACTTTCACCCCATTTAGGGTGATCTCCTTGTAGATAGGAAGATTCTCTGGATCTGTCCCCTAATGAGCTTCCACCATTCTGACGACTATTTGTGTGCGGGGGTGGCTTAAAAATCTAGGTCGCCGATAGTATCCATTTCTGGTTCTGGTTCTTCAGGGCCTTCTTCCTCGTTGATGCTTTCAAATCCTGCAGTTCCGTCTTCCGTTATGGTAGCTATTCTCCTGGGCTTGATCCAGGGAATCTGAGCACACCATCTAGGTGACCGGGTCCTCTCTTAGTCAGCTCAGTGAACGACTTCTTTAGTGAGGTCAACACGCACTGACTATTACACGGCTTCCAGTCGGCGGGGCGAATCCTGGCCCATTCCTCAGGTTTGTCGATAGCTCTTGGTGCCATAGAGACAGTTGTAGGTACTTTATGTGGGTGTGTGGTCACTTTACTGATGACGGCGATCTTGTTTTGTTCTCTGATTTTCTTTAGAGCCATAATACGCCTTATTACTGGCATATCGTGCTCGTAGTTCGTGGGTTCTGTTATGGAGAAGTGATCCGCCTCCCGGATACTAACAAAAAGACCCTGTTGAATTTGGCAGAGTATTTGCAATCTATTTATAGGATGTTTCCATAGCTGCTGCATAATCATAAATATTTAATAGGTTGGCAATTCTATTGTACATCATTATGTTTTAAGTTGCAATGTCAATGTAAATCATTATATTTTTGTATTATAACTATGTAATTTGAGAGCTGTGCTCCATACTTTATAAAGAAGTCTGAGCAAATAAACTTTCTGTCTGTCTGTCTGTCTGTCTGATAATCTTATTGTATTTTGTATTTATTACACTCCTAACACCAAACTAATAGCTTTGTTGTGCATGTACAACATTGTACATGTACTGTATATTGACCTAGGTCATCATCGCTGGCGACTTACCATCCACCAACTTTTACTGAAATAACAATCCAATGTAAGGCGCCTATTATTTTTGTATTTACTCATTATACTGTACTTTATCTGTTTATGAAAGAAGTAAGAGATAAAATGTGATGTCACTGGGGCTTTAAGTTAGTTCAGAGCTAATTTGAAATAGTCGGATGTTAAAAGTTAATACAGCACTAGCAAAAATATCAGAACTGCCCAGTAGTCATACACTAATGTTAATTTTGCCAATAATCACAGACTACTCAAGCTTAGTAATGGTTAATAAACAAAATAGTATGGAGCTAACTTACTGTCTATGTAGAGTTTCGATTTGGATTAGGGTGACATTCAGGTTGTAACGTCGCCAACTTGTGTAGGCTAAAATCGATATTACACACGGGATTGTATCGTCAATTTCCGATAGCCAAATGTTCCCGGCAACATTTCTGAGATTTTATACATTGTAAGCAAATAATATAAAGGAAGGTGGGCCATTGTAGGTAGTTGAATTCTTATAAGCCTACTACTTTAAATTAAATACTTCGAAGCTAGAATTGATAAGGAAAAATGATTAAAAAACACTCCTGTGACGCCAGCTTAATACGCCATGTTCTTTCAACTCTTCACTATGAGATATCATTCATATAGACTATTTGCGAGTTTAAGGCTATAAGAAAGTTGGAGCTGTAAACATAGATATATAACCGAAATGCAATATTGATGTAGGTTTCTAATGGTTAAACAGTATGATGAATGTAGTTTAATATATTTATGATTGTGCTATGACAGTATTTTAGCTGGTAAATCTGCTTAATATCGATATCTACACATCTAACTTCAATTGTGAGCACAATCGTCGAATATTGGTGTTAGCTTAAATATATAAAAACAAAACTCATTGTATTGAAAAGGACTTACTAGAGAGCAAGTTATTGCCTTGACTCTGCTACGTGATTCCTGTGTTAAATGAAAATCGTTAAGTATTGCCAAGGGTTACGAAAAATAATCATATTGAGAGGATTAATGAACTTAACTTAATTTTTAACTTAATTTTAACTTATTTAACTTAACTTAATTTGTTTAAAGAACAAATATTAATTGAAATGGCGTCCAGTAAGATTCCTTCTTTCTTGGTGTTTACGTCAAAGAGAAATGTTGTTATGTGTCTAGTTAATGTATAAATAGTATTCTAACTAATTTGTTAAGGAAATAAAATAATAGGAAGCGACACGGCACCAAGAAAATGTTCCTTCACTCGTGGCTTTCATATAAATTAGCAATGTTTTTATGAATGTGGTTGTTTAGTAGTATGTGTATTTTTGTAGGTTGTTATTTATGTTGATTATATATTATGTAGGTTGTTTATTTGTGTATATATTGACGCTTTGCTGTAGCACTATCATTGGTTCTAGTGTTGCGTGTAGTGGCTCTCGTCCCCGGCTGAATAATGCAAAGGGGGGGATTTAGAGGGAGAGGCGAGGAACACGAATTAATTGAGAGAATGGCAACACGCGGGAGCAACATAGCACAACATAAAACACAACATAATATAATTCAACATAACACAACCTATATTCGATTTATTTTAACTTGGCGGATGTGTTACTCCCTTAGCAACACAGTTCTCGATAATTAATTAATACAGAAATAGGAAAGTACTATGTCTCTGCATCATATTATTTATAGGTTTTTGTAATTAGCAATATATTTGACTATAACATGTGTAATAGCTGTGTAATTAAGATGGGAACAACCCGATTTCTCGCCAGCTAAAAGAAACAAAAAAAAATATATAATGGCATATCATAACTTAGTATAAAATATCACAACACTAAGCAACATAGGACAACCTAACGTGGCAAATCATAACCTTGTGTAACATATCAAAGCACAAATCAACATAGCATAGCCTAACATGGCATATCATAACCAAGTATACCATAGCGAAACATAATTCAACATAGCACAACCTAATATGGCATATCATAACCTAGCATTACATAGCACAACACAGAATAGCATAGCACAACCTAACATGGCATATCATAACCTAGTATAACATAGCACAACTCAAAACAACATGGCACAACAATGGTAGTTGCCCGGCGCGACCGAAGCCGCTCCAATACAGCCCAAATAAACATAGCCTCCTACGCAGACGACATAACACTCACATGCACACACCAAGACCCAGCCAGAGCAACAAGTCTCCTTCAACCCTATCTCAACACATTATATGACTGGTGCACTACAAACAGACTTAATTTAGCCCCAGCCAAATCCGCTGCAACCCTCCTCACAAGCTGGACAGGAGATCACGCATACTCCCTGCAACTCACCATAAACAACATACCCCTAACACAGAAACACTCACCCAAATCCCAGGAGTAACATATGATACTCAAATGACATTCAACCAGCACACCACAAACATTAAAAAGAAACTGACACCCAGACTTAACGCCCTCAGGTCACTTGCCCACACAAAATTTGGACACAACAAAGAAACCACCACCACAGTTTACAAACAATACATAAGATCAGTGATGGAATACGCAAACCCGGCCTGGGCTTCTAACCTAGCTGAAACATATCATAAGACCTTACAGACTATTCAAAATAAAGCCCTAAAAATCATCACAGTCTGCACAGCTACTTCACCTACAGATCACCTACATCAAGAAACCAAAGTCCTCAAAGTCAAAGACCAGCTGATTTGGATACTGTTATTATTCTGGACATGAGAGGCACTCAATTCCTAGCAGCAGCCTCCACGAACCAACACCACCCACTACACTACATGGCAACACATCCACAGACACCAAGAAATATTAGAACAACATTCAGCACACGATATCACACACAAATACTATCTTCTCTCCCTCCCAGCCCACCCCAAACCAGCTTCCAGAACAACATCCATAGGCCTACTCATATCTCTCGCCGTTCCATCATAGACAACACGCAGCTGCAGGCACTACCTCCCGAAATCCATCCTTCTGAATCCTCCCTTCCTCGCGAGGACAGAGTCCACCTGGCCAGGCTGAGATGCGGACACCATCCAGCCCTTCTGAGCTATCAGAAGAGACTGGATGACTCCATCGTCGACTCCTGCCCAGGTTGTAACACAGCATCCCATACTATTAAACACATCATAGAAGACTGCATTTCACACAACCACTTACGCCAATAACACAATCTACACTCCTTGAGAGCTCTGTGGAAAAGCCCGACCGTGGCCATGGCCTTCCTTAGGGACTCGGGGCTGTTCGACCAGGCAGCTTAGGGAACAACAACAACAACAACAACCTAACATGGCATATCATAACCAAGTATAGCATAGCAACATAACATAGCACAACATAGCACAACATAACATAATATGATAACACCACATATAATAGGATACATAGCTCAATATAACATACTACAGCATAAACTAGAATATATAGCATAACATAACACAACATATCATTAAAGTACATAGCATAATAACATAGCACATCATATCATAAGTAGCACAACTTAGCATAACATAGCACAACATAGCATAATAACATAAACAGCATAATATAGCATAACAACATAGCACAACATAACATAACACTACATAACATATAATGGCACATCATAAACCAATATAAAACAAAATGCAAAATAATGTAACTTAACATATTTTTAGACAACATAATACAACATAACTCAACATAACACAACAGAAGACAATATAATACAACGTAACTCAACATAGCACAACATAAAACAATAGGAGACAATATAATACAACGTAACTCAACATAGCACAACATAAAACAACAGAAGACAATATAATACAACGTAACTCAACATAGCACAACATAAAACAATAGGAGACAATATAATACAACGTAACTCAACATAGCACAACATAAAACAATAGGAGACAATATAATACAACGTAACTCAACATAGCACAACATAAAACAACAGAAGACAATATAATACAACGTAACTCAACATAGCACAACATAAAACAATAGAAGACAATATAATACAACGTAACTCAACATAGCACAACATAAAACAATAGGAGACCATATAATACAACGTAACTCAACATAGCACAACATAAAACAATAGAAGACAATATAATACAACGTAACTCAACATAGCACAACATAAAACAATAGGAGACCATATAATACAACGTAACTCAACATAGCACAACATAAAACAATATAAGACAATATAATACAACGTAATTCAACATAACACAACATAAAACAATAGGAGACAATATAATACAACGTAACTCAACATAGCACAACATAAAACAATAGGAGACAATATAATACAACGTAACTCAACATAGCAAACATAAAACAATAGGAGACAATATAATACAACGTAACTCAACATAGCACAACATAAAACAATAGGAGACAATATAATACAACGTAACTCAACATAGCACAACATAACACAACAGAAGACAATATAATACAACGTAACTCAACATAGCACAACATAAAACAATAGGAGACAATATAATACAACGTAACTCAACATAGCACAACATAAAACAATAGGAGACAATATAATACAACGTAACTCAACATAGCACAACATAAAACAATAGGAGACAATATAATACAACGTAATTCAACATAGCACAACATAAAACAATAGGAGACAATATAATACAACGTAATTCAACATAACACAACATAACACAATAGGAGACAATATAATACAACGTAACTCAACATAACACAACATAACACAATAGGAGACAATATAATACAACGTAACTCAACATAACACAACTAACTCAACATAAAACAATATAACAACATAATGCAACATACTACAGCATTTAACAATATAAGACAACATAATGCCACATACCACAACATTTAAAGATATAAGACAACATAATGCAACATAAAACAATATACGACAACATAACATAATTGTAATTGACGAAACTCCGTTATAACATATTGCGTTCACAATTCTTAGCATGTACAGTCGCGGTCAGTAATTATGATACTTATTAAATGAACCTCCACTAGGCAACATATCAGATACAGAATAAATAAAGAGATTTATTTCAGCCCGAGACAGCTTCGAAAATGAGAGAGTGTACTGTACATACTGTATATGGGTTAGATACATAGATATAGAGAGATAGAGAGAGATATACAAATAAAGATATACTGTTGTGTATTTTTGTGTACGAAACTATTGGATATTATATTATATGCTGTATTATATATTGTAACTCCATGTGTAAAATTCACTGTATGAATCTATTTGTGAAGTGATAATAAGCACTATAAAAATGGCAAATTATTGAGTAACTGACTGAATCCACTCCCAGTAAAACATTTGGAAATATAGCCTACATAAAAGATAGTTGATACATGACTTGTTTACTTTGTACTGGAGGCTCTTTAGAGTACAGAGACCGGACATCTTCTCACCGTGACTCCATTTTGGAAACTCGTACAATTGTCATGTAAACTGTCGCTTAGTAGGTTTTAAATAATCTGAAAACATATTGGTGCCGTTATTACCATGCTTACTGACCTCTAAGACTATATGGCGACTTCTTTATTCATTATAGATTTTAAGATATGTTAGGAGATTTTAAGACGTTTTACCCCATTAGCTTGGCAAAAATAAGACGTTTCACCCCTTTCAGGTGTCGATTTTGTTCTGGGCGAGCGATAGCGAGCCTGTAACTTAGAAGAAATCAATCTTCGGCCGGGACTTTTTCCTATCGAAATATTTACAAATTTAGCTTGAAGGGATTCTGGATGGGCATATCTTAGTTTGAGGGAAGTCTGAGAACGCATTGTTGTTAGCCTAGGGGACAAACTAAAATACATTGCTCGAAAATGGCAAAAGCAAGCAAAATCCTCAATAAAAATTAAAAATATATAACAAAATAACCCCCTAGATGTCGGAGTAGATAGTGATAAAGTGTCTGAGCTGTGAGTGAGTTGGGTCCGAGTAAAACGTGGAGGAGAATGAATTAATAATGAGTTTAATTTTGCATAAGGCCAAGAGATTTGATGGCATACCTGCACACTCAGGCGCTAACTCTCTCTCTCTCTCTCTCTCACACACACACAGGTGCACTTAATTTATCAATAATTTGAGTGAAAACATCAAAATATTATAAAAGTTAAAGGTAAACGCCACTCGAGAATCGTCAAAATAGAATTAAATGTGTACCTGAAGTTTGGGTAAATTTGATACACCCTTGCATAGAATGTGAGAATATGAGCATGGACCGTCCTTTGTTCCCATCAGTACGCAGGCCAAACCTCAGCCAGTACCTCAACAATACAATAGTTGTACATTGTCTTCCTCAAGGACATATTAACAATACCATAGAGGTTAATACATAGGCCAGGTGTGAATACCTCGCTTAGTTAGTAAACTTTAGTAGCTTACACTATGCTGCACTTGGCCACGGGGTTTATCCCTTTGGAGCCTGTGGTGGGTAACTTTAGTTCATTCATTATAAGTAGGCCAGGAATTGTGACTCCTAACCTCCGTAACTAAAAACAAGCTAGAGCAAACGGGCTATAAATTACCACACCTATTCCATGGCTTACTCTTCCCAAATTGTAGGAATATTAGATGGAGTACTCTGGTTGTTTTATAGTGGGTTGTATTGGATAGTGGTCAAGATTATTGGCCTACTTGTGATGAACAGCGTATAAAATGAAATATCCATGGAGCCTAGAACTGCCGGGTCTACTGTGTGTTATCCATATTACCACAGTTTACTTCTTAGTGGGACAGATATGTGAAACATATGTGGGAATTGTGCGTTTCTTGATACAAGTGTCAAAATTGGCGCACACAATAATACACTCAGTATAATCAAATTAGTGGCAATTGGCAACAATTCTTACCAATTTGTAGCATGATAATAAACTTCAGGGACCAGTACAAGTCAAACGGTCAACATTAGCCAAACATTCTCTGAATATAAGTTGTTTCCCTTGCCCGGACGAGTCATTTGAGACTAGTTTGACGTCTCTACCACAGTATACAGTTTGGGGTAAATATCTGTGTTCCAGTACTCTAATGGAGATTAATTGAAAAGGGGCTGCCAAAGCCAACATAGGCTAAACCTGTGATGGCCCTATAGCTAATTTTGATTAGACTGTGTTTATTATGGTGTGTGCCAATTTTGACACTTGTATCATGAAACACACAATTCTTCCACCGATCTGCTGCACTATTCTCCGGATGGAACGTTACAAATGTCCTATTTACTGCTAGTGAACAGAGTCATCGTGTGTTTCACATCCGTCTCGTCGAACCCAAGACATTTTGATTGTGACTGGAATGTACTATCATTATACCACACCTTTTGATTATTGTAACTGCCGTAACACGATTTTCTTCACCTGTAACCAAAGGGAAGAAAGTTGTTTATAGAAAACTATAGATAATTATGTCTATGGAAAGAGTAATTATAGTGTCCATAATGATATATACCCTTATAAAGCTCTATTGGTATAAATAAACCTGTATGATATAAGGGTAGAAAGGTAAATCACCATCAATATACAAATGATTATGTATACCCTTTTCTTACCCTTTCTATGCCTTTGATTTTTACAGTGCATATTAACCCCTTCAATATGACGATGTCATGTTGATGATATGCTGGCCATCATAAAATAAAGTTAGGCAAATTAGGAAGGACCCCTGAGAATGAAAGGGGTTAACACTTTCCATGAACCCTTTGACTTCCACAGATCCTATAGTACCATCACCTTAACGCTGTCTGATGCCAGAAGCTTTTTAGGCCCTCCTTCTTTCACTCCAATAGTTTTTGGATTGTAAGACGTTTTGCCCATTAGCTTGACCTCATTCTGGTTACGATTTTTGTTTAGGCAAGTGATAGCGAACGTCCAGTTTAGGAGAAATCGGCCTTCGACCGGGATATTTCTCAACCGATAAATGAACAACTTAATTTGCAGGAGCTCTGGAAGACGATTTTAGTGCATGTAGAGGTTCTGGGAAGGCACTTTTGTTTGTGGTAGTCTAAGGGGCTAACTTGTAATACATGTTACATGGCTTGAAAATGACAAAACAATAAACAATATCATAATAGCCCACCCAAGAAGTCGGATGAGATAGTGGAAAGAGAGCCAGAATAAAATGACGAAAGTTAGCTTGAAAAAAAAAAAAAAAAAAAAAAAAAAAAAACACGAAGAACACCTAGAAGTAAATGGTTGGCAGTGCTTGACCGAATGTTGTCCATTGTCCGCGGTTTGAGGCAAATCAGAGGTGTGCCTTAGTACGGGTGTAATGCCTGCAGAACACGCTATATAGCTGACCCCTCCCCCCCTCGCTTGCTCACTCGCGCTCGCTCTCTCTCTCACTCACACACACACACACACACACACACACACACACACACACACACACACACACACACACTTGGATGTGTTTGTGGCTTTGGATTGTGTTGAACATAGTATAAATCGATGAAGGGAAAAATAGAAAATATGGACGATATTGCAACAAGAAGTGAAACATTAAAGGTTTCTTTCCATTTTGTAGGGATGATTTTACTTTGGATATGCTACAGGTACCTTGGTTTATATCCATACACTTTTAACACATTCACAGCCAATTTTGTTTTGTTATGGTATAAGGACGTCTTTCTTCCTTGTCTTCCATTTATTTTATTAGTCACGATCCATGCTTTCCAAAATGTTTTATTTTATTTTTATTATTTTTTTAAGAGACTTCGATATTTGTATATAGATTTGTTAAATGACTTGAACAAACACATTTGGATCCAGTTTGCAGAATTACTTAATATTCGTTGTGTGATAGATTCCGGTATATTGACCCAATACTTTAAATATATTATTATTAATGAACAATGTATATTTCGGAACACCTTATAGATGATTTAGTGCCATTAGTATATATATATTAAAATGTACACATTATAAGT
>CM064492.1:39277400-39587400 GCA_032716605.1 Paralithodes platypus | reverse complement strand
TATGAGAAGGAATACAAGAAATTAACAAAAAAGAGCATTGTTTTGGTCAGTGTATCACTTCTAAAGACGTTTGAAATATAGACAATAGTTTTACCTATACATATACAGTATCATAGACTAAAAATAATGGATTCGGCTTTCGTTTGACACCCTGAGTTTAGCAGGTGGTGTGGATCCTGGAAGGTGGAAAGACGAGGTAGTGTGGGTGAGAGCTGAGGGGCATTATGATGTGGGTATTCATATGGGGATGAGGGGCAAGGAGGGCACCCGAGGAAGGGGAAAGTTCACGAATAGGGCACCATGGGCTAAGCACTACGACTTAACCCTATCTAATCTTAAGGGTAATCGATTTGGGCTACCCATGGCTCGCCCCATTTGTTTAGCAATTTTGAGTTGTTTTGCCCCTTTAGTTTGGCGTTTTTTAGACGTTGTACTCCTTCCAGGTGTCTCTTATTTTCTGGACGAGCTATTGCGAATCTGCATATTGAAGAAAACCAGCATTTGGCCGGAATATTTGTCTACTGAATAATGTAAAAATTAAGCTTGAAGGGGTTTTGTGGTGCGTTTTTCAGCTTGAAGGGGGTCTGGGGAGGTGTTGTTTAGTTCACAATCAAAACCCTCAATGATAATTAAGCAAAACGACTATAATGATTACCAAACGTAGGATGGGCTAATGTGTATGTCCATCGGCGGTAGACAACCAAATGGTCGGTTTTGTTAATGCTTGATAAATTATTAAAACATTACTGCACCTTTAATTTGCTACTTTAATAATAGCCTACAACTAAGTGGTTTGTTTTTTGGTACTTTTAGTCTATTGTCTTTAAACTTCTTTATGATTGAAAATGTCGGTTAACTTACTTGCTCCCTGAACCTCCATCAAACTTAAAAGTACCCACAAGACCCTCCTTCGAAATAAATGTTTATATTATGTGCCACGGCCTTTGAACGTGACTGTACGCACACAGTCAGCAACGGTGTACTTATGTTTCGAAATTATCCAAATGTAATAATAGCCAGACTAAACTGCCAAAATGTGTCACAATCTTCAAAGTGTTCAAATTCTTCCTGGAGTTTACATTTCAATATACAGTATATGTTTTGTTTGGTCGGTTGGGTGGAGGAGGGGAGGGGGGGACTCAAGATCGGTTAAAGGAGGTCACCGACTTTTTTATGTTTCTCTCCTTTTCTCTCTTTCCCTTTTTTTTTATCCATTTAAATCCTTTTATCCATTCGGCCCCATTCAGCCAACTGTTTTAAGACGTTTATCCCCATCCAGGTGTCGATTTCTTCCTGGCGAGCGATAGCGAGCCAACATTGTATGGAGAAATCCGGCTTCGCCGGAGAAATTTTTCTATCGAAAAAAGTACAAATTTAGCTTGCTGTCAAGACAAAAATATATATATGCTGGCTCGCTACCGCTCGCCAGGAAAATATTGACACCTGGATGGGGGTAAGATTCTTAAAACAGTAGGCTGAATGCAGCCGAATGGATACAAGCCAAAGAGAGAAAGAGAGAAAAAAAGCGAGGTGGGCTCCCTTAAACATAGTGTTGGCGATGGTGCTGTCGTGGTGAAAAGCTGCGTTTTGCCTCCTTATTGTCAAGCATGGCTAACTGTTTTATATAGGGAACATTCTACCTCGGGGAGATGGGTCGTTTTTCAGGACCCTTTTCTCACTCGTATTTAGCCCCATTAGTTTTGAAATTTTAAGACGATCGCCCCATTAGTTTGGCGATTTTATCATATTTTGCTCCATTTCGTTATCAATTTTAAGACTTATCGTGCCATTTAGGTGTCGATTTTTCCTGGCGAGCGATAGCAAGCCTGTAATTATAAGAGGAACCGGCCTTCGGCCTGGACATTTTTCTACCGAAATGTGTACAACTATATCTTGACGGGGGAGGGGGGGGGGGGTCTAGGGGGTGTTTTCCTAAGCTTGAGGGAGGTCTAGCGAGGAAACTAAAATATAAATGAATTAACCCTTTCAGACTCCTATGACGCAGAGGTTGCCAGATTAGCAATAAGAAATAGAGTTCTCTCACTCTTATAATTACCTCTCCAAAATTAGTTTTCTGCCCACAGCTAACTCAAAGACAACTGCAGAGGTTGTAGTAACTAAACTAAAGGTTTCTAAATACTTAATAGACCAACAAAAACAGCACTCTACCATTCTGTACCAACGGCGTCTGTTGTATTTTATTCTAGCTATATTTAGACGATTTTATGCAGTTTAGGAAGAATATGTGGTAGTATAAAGCGTTGAATAGGAGAATTCAAAGCCTTATAATTGCTAGAGATACTTCCTAAACTGAGTACAATCGATTAATAGAAGCCAGAATGAAATAATAATGATCTTGACGGAACAGAAGGGGTTAATGTCAAGTATGGCTACCTGTTATAAAATAAGAGCTACATTTCGTTATCACACATGAACCAAACTTTATATCTTAGCATTATGCAATTTTGTTTGTTACTATTTTTGGTTATATCGTGAGGAAACTAAAGTTGAATTTGTGAAGGTGAAACAGGACTATGGAGTATGACCGTATCGTACCGTATATCGCAGCTGTGTGTAATGATATGCATGAAGGCACGGATGAGAGGCATAATATGAATACTGAATGAATATGCATGTGTGTGTATGGAGAATATTATATCTTTGTGATGTACATACCGTAGGGTAATACAGTTATGTTTAGCTGCATATAATAATAATAATGATAATAATAATAATATTAATAATAATAATAATGAATGATAATAATAATATTAGTACAAGTAAAGTTATGGATAGGTGACGAGCAGGGCGGTTTTAAGGAGGGAAGAGGATGTGTAGATCAGATTTTTACCCTGAATTGTGTTGTGGAGAAATACCTGGAGAAGCAACAAAAGGTGTATGTTGCCTTTATGGACTTGGAGAAGGCCTATGACAGAGTGGATAGAGAAGGTATGTGGAAATTACTTAGAATATATGGAGTAGATGGAAATTTGTTGAAAGCAGTGAAGAGTATGTATGAGGGTGCAAAGGCAGCAGGACGTGTGGAGAATGAGCAGAGCGAGTTCTTTGACCTGAATGTTGGGTTGAAACAGGGGTGTGTGATGTCCCCGTGGTTGTTTACTTTATGTATGGATGGAATCATGAAAGAAATACTAGGAAGAGCAGTAGATGTTGGGTATCGCTGATAAGGGAGGGAAATGAGTGGAAGTTACCTGTACTGCTGTTTGCTGATGATACAGTTTTGATGAGCGATAATGAGAGTTGCATGGTCTGGTAAATGAGTTTGGAACAGTGTGCGAAAAACGGAATCTGAAGGTAAATGCGGGGAAGAGCAAGGTTATGGTCTTCGAAAGGGGTGAAGCCACAGAGTGTGAGGTGAAGTTAAACGGTCAGGCTATGGAGATTGTCAGCTCATTAAAGTATCTGGGCAGTGTGTTGAGTAAAGATGGGACTATGGATGAAGAAGTGCGGGAGAGGGTGCAACAGGGGAAGAGGGTTGTAGGAACGTTGAAAGCAGTAACAAGAAATAGGGTGGTTAGTATGGAAGTACAAAGGAGTACAAAGGAAATCAAGCAACAACATATCTAGTGACCCTTCTAGGTTGCTTGTCCTCCAAAACACTGAGGATCAAGTGTCCAAACAGTGGTTTAGAGTGGGTAAGGGAACATTGGAAAGGGAATTACTGCCCTGGAACTAATGTCCTTGGCAGGATTAGGAAGTTAGTAGAGGACATAAGGGTTAGTAACTGAGGGGGGGATAAAATAAAGTTATTCATTTACAAACGCAGTCAGTCGCGGGTTTGATGAGAGATATTTGTCTAGGCGGAGTTTAAATGAATCAACGGTGATGCAGTCTATAACGTTTCGGGGAAGCCCATTCCACAAGTTGACAACTCGATTGAAGAAGAAATTCTTAGATTCGTGCGAGTTAAAAGATTTACCAATAATTTTGCAACCGTTTCCCCGCGTGTAATTAGATTGGTCGATAGTGAAGTACTTACTACAGTTCATATTGTCGATGCCTTTGATGATTTTGAACACTTGAATTAAGTCACCTCTTAATCTGCGCTGGGTTAAAGGAAATAGATTTAATTCTCTAAGACGATCTTCGTATGGTTTGTTCTTTAGGCTAGGTATCATTTTGGTAACTCTACGTTGAACTCGTTCTAGCTTGTTTATATATTTTTGGTAATAAGGGCACCAGGATTGAACGCAGTATTCCAGAAGAGGGCGGACTAAGGAATTGTAAAGGGTTAGGATAACTTCTTTGGATTTATGCTCAAATGACCTGCCTATAAAGCCAATTATTTTGTTTGCCTTCATAACAACTTCTGAACATTGTTGACTCGGTTTTAGGTTACTCGATATTGTTACTCCCAGATCGGTGTCTCTGTTTACATTCTTAAGCTGAGTGCCATTCATCGAATAGTTTGCTTTCTCATTTAGGTATCCGACATGTAGTACTTTACATTTATCCGCATTGAAACTCATTTGCCAAATTTGGGCCCAACATGACAATTTATCTAGATTGTGTTGCATATCGTCAACTTGTTCTTTTGAGAGTACACTATTTGCAATTTTTGTATCGTCAGCAAATTTTGAGATTGTACAGGTGAGACCCTCATCTATGTCGTTGATGTAAATTAGAAAGAGAATTGGTCCTAGTACCGATCCCTGGGGTACCCCGCTACTTACATTGGTCCATTTAGATGCCTTACCGTTTATGACTACTCTTTGCTTTCTGTTGCTGAGCCAATTTTCTATCCATTTCAACACACCGTCTTGTATTCCATGCGCTTTTAGTTTTAGCAGTAAACGTTTGTGGGGAACTTTGTCAAAGGCCTTTTGAAAATCAAGGTATATAATATCTACAGCTTTACTCTCATCGTAGAGGTTGAGGATATCGTGGAAGAAGTCTAAGAGGTTTGTTAAACAGGAACGTTTTTTACGAAAGCCGTGTTGAGTATCTTTAAGTATGTTATTTTCCTCTAAGTGATTTACGAGTCTGTCTCGTATGACCGTTTCTAGCATTTTACATATAACTGAGGTTAAGCTAATTGGACGATAGTTACAGGGTAGGGATTTGCTGCCTTTTTTGAATATCGGTGTTACGTTGGCTAGCTTCCACTGATCAGGCATAGTTCCAGACTGCAAGGATTTATTGAATAGTAATGTCAGTGGTTTGGAGAGCTCATCCTTAGCTTCCTTTAGAACTCTAGGCGAGATTGTATCCGGTCCTGGCGTTTTATTTACCTTGAGTTTATCTAAACAATTCAATACTTCTCTCTCTGTAATGGTGATATTGCTTAGAACATCTGAATTATCAATCTGAATCGGCAATGGTGTAGGGATATCACTGAGGTCTTCTGTTGTAAAAACTGATGCAAAGAAGGTATTGAGGGCATTACTCATTTGTACTTCGTCTTTGGTGTATTCTCCATTTTCATCGACTAACGGTCCAACAGTTGAAGTAACTACTTTTTTCTTTCTGATGTAACTATAGAATTCTTTCGGGTTTGTTTTACTTTGATTCGCAATATGTAACTCTAAGGTCTTTTTACTCTGCTTAATTAACTTTTTGGCTTTGCGTCGTAGCTCTACAAATTTCACCCGTTCTTCGTCATTTTGTGAGGATTTTAATCTATCATTAGCAAATTTTTTAGCAAGCAGGCAGTTTGAAATATCTTTATTCCACCATTTGGGCTTATTATTATGGCCTGGACGCCGTATTTTCGATGGTATGCAGTCTTGCACTGCTTTTAGGTAAGTGGTTTCGAATAACTTCCAAGATGTATTTATGTCGTTATTGTTAATTAAAAAGCTCCAGTCAGTTTCTTTAAACAGCTCTAAGTTTATGGAAGTTTGCTTTCTTGAAATTAGGGACTTTTTCGATGCTACTATTTGGTTCGTTACTAGTAAACTTTAAAGTGAAAGTTATCGTACGATGGTCGCTGTTACTGAATTCATCACCAACATTCAAATTTTCTATCAATTCTTCTTTTGTTGCAAGTACAATGTCAAGAACGTTATTACCACGGGTCGGCGTTCGAACAAATTGATAAAGCGAACTCTCTTGCAAGTTCGTATATATAAGTGAAGAAGTCCTTGCATGACAGTGTGGTAATCCCGACACTGATTTACGGAAGCGAAGCATGGACGTTCGAGAAGAGACTCAGACCAAGAGTGAGAGTGGTGGAAATGAGTTACTTAAGAAGTGCGTGCGGAGTTACATGGAGGGTTAGACAGACGAATGAGGAAGTAAGAAGGAGGTGTGGTGTAGAGGTAGATGTGCTGGAAAGTGTGAAAAGGAACACCTTGAGATGGTTTGGCCATATGGAACGTATGGAAAGAGAGAGAATGACTAAGAGAGTGCACGAGAGTGAGGTGGAAAGACAGAGAGGGAGAGGTAAACCGAAGGAGAGGTGGAAGGATGGAGTGAGGAAGTATATGGATGAAGGCGGTGCTGGTTGGGAGGAGGGGCGTTGACTGACTGGGGACAGAGGTGCATGGGGGCGGTTCGTTCGTGGCCACCCCTTCGGGGATCAAGGCGTCAGGCAATAGATAGATAGATAGAAAGTTATGCGAATGAGTTAACCTGGCTGTGGACTTTTGCAGCAATAGTAGTGAAAGTTAAATGTTTATAATTTTTACCTGTATCTTTAAGATCCATTTAATATGCTTTGATTAATACACAACATCAATGACGAATGTAATATATATATATATATATATATATATATATGTACATTATATATATAATATATATATATATATATATATATATATATATATATATATATATATATATATATATATATATATACCAGTATATATAAATATATATTTTTTTGTTTTTTTCTATATTCCAACTTACTTCTTCTCGGGCATAGGCTGAGAGCCTTAACATTCACCGCTTTACAATGAATAGTGAAGCCTGTGAGGTCTTGTTCCAGTCTAGGGAGTGAGACATGTGAAGCACGTAGAGTACAACGAGCACCTGCCATCTTGCCTTCACATGAGGCACGGTGCTCACTCATGGCCCGAAACGACCCCATCTCTGAAGCCACCTCGTTCCCGTGCTTCTCTGTCTCACCCCCTACACTCGGACTCTCACACTTACACACACACAACACCACCTGTTGAGCAGATAACTCACCAGGCATTGCACCCCTATAGCATATTTTGAATATGGGAATATTCATACAGTGCTATTTAATCAGGGAACAATGAGGGTATTTTATTGACGTTTCGGTGGGCTTGTGGTAATGCACTGATACCAGGTACAGCACAAATTCCATCCCAATAATATCTTCCCATTGATACATCGGGATTTGAACCCGGGACCTTTGGATTACCAGGCCAGTGGCAAGACCACTCCACCACACCTCCCCTATACAATATATATATATATATATATATATATATATATATATATATATATATATATAGAGAGAGAGAGAGAGAGAGATTTTAAGATATTCATGTCTTGGACCTTCATATACTAGTACTCATAGAAGCAGCAACGAATGTCTTTTGATAATATTGAACACTATTTCATTGTTTTATAAGCAAGTGTGTGTCTATATTATTTTTCGTAAGTATATCTATTGTATTATATGCACGACTTATTGTAAATGTTTCTGAATATGTGCCTACTGGTTTAATATCGTAACTACCTTGTACCATTATGCATATAACTAAGAATATTTAATACCATTCTCCTACATAGCTATACCAGTACAGTATATGTGCATGTGTGTATATAGCCGTGTGTATTTATGTGTGTTTGTGTGTGTGTGTGTGTGTGTGTGTGTGTGTGTGTGTGTGTGTGTGTGTGTGTGTGTGTGCAGAGCCATGTACGTGCCTGTGTACACGTGGTGGCCAAGAGAGTGTAGCGCTATGTGTGTATGTGTCGTTTGGGGTAATTTATGCCATGGAAGTTCCTTTTCAGATTGTAATGAGGGGAATTCTGTGTGGGGGAAAATGCCTTCTTTCTCTGCATCTTTCTGCTTTTATTTTGTTTACTTCCTTGCTTGTATTATTATTATTATTATTATTATTATATATATATATTATATATATATATATATATATATATATATATATATATATATATATATATATATAAATTTATACACAGTATATATAGGCTATATATATATATATATATATATATATATATATATATATATATATATATATAGATATATATTACCCCTACTCTGTGCAACTCTCCAACCCAAGAGTGAAACGTTACTCTTTGTATGCGAGTGCATATCATCAAAAAACAGATCTGCACATAATAACAAACCTAAATTGTGGAATAGAGATATAACTGAATATCTACTCGCTACAAAGAATGCTCACGAGAGATCGAGAGATTACAAACCTTAGATAACGATGAAAATAGACAGGCCTTCAGAGATCTACGACGTAAATCCAAAAGGTTAATTAAACAAAGTAAAAACACCTTGGAGTTACATGTTGATAATCAAAGCAAGAGTAACCCAAAATAATACTACAGTTACATCAAGAAGAAGAAAGTGGTGACTTCAACTTGGTAGATGAAAATGGAAATCTTACCAATGAAGATGCCAAAATGAGTAATACTCTCAACAACTTCTTTGCATCAGTCTTTACATCAGAATACCTAAGTGACATACCTACAGTACCGCCAGTACAGGCACACAATTTGTAAGTTCTTAGAAATATCAGCATTACTGAGGCAGAGGTACTGCGATGTTTTGATAACCTCAATGAAAGCAAATCACCTGGACCCAATACGATTTCTCCTAGAGTTCTTAATGAAGCTAAATGCGAGCTCTCTAAACACCTGACGCTGATATTTAACATATCCTTGGAAACCGGCGAAATACCTGATGAGTGGAAGCTTGCGAACGTAACACCAATTTGTAAAAAAGGTAGCAAATCTTTGCCTAGTAATTATCGTCCAATCAGCTTGACCTCAGTAGTATGCAAAGTACTAGAAACAATAATAAGAAATAGACTCGTTAATCACTTGGAGGAAAATTATATACTAATAGACACACAACATGGTTTTTGCAAAAAACGTTCCTGCTTAACAAACCTTTTAGACTTCTTCCATGACATCCTAAATCTATATGACGAAAGTAAAGCTGTAGATATTATATACTTAGATTTCCAGAAAACCTTTGATAAAGTTCCACACAAACGGTTAGTGATGAAATCAAAAGCACATGGAATACAAGGCGGCGTTTTACAGTGGATAGAAAATTGGCTTAGTGAAAGGAAACAAAGAGTAGTTAATAATGGTGAAGCATCAACGTGGACCAATGTAACTAGTGGTGTACCTCAAGGATCAGTGCTGGGGCCAGTCCTTTTCCTAATGTACATTAACGACATAGATAAGGGTCTCACCTGTACAATCTTAAAGTTTGCAGATGACACAAACATCGCAAATACCGTACTGACAAATGAATATGTTGAAGATATGCAAAACAATCTAAACAAGCTTTCAGAATGGGTTAAAATCTGGCAAATGTGCTTCAATGAAGATGAGTGTAAAGTACTTCATATCGGATACCGCTATGAAAAAGCAGACTATTCGATGAATGGCACCCAGCTAAAGAGTGTAGACAGAGAAACCGATTTAGGAGTAACAATATCCAGTAACTTAAAACCAAGTCGACATTGTGCTGAAGGTGTTAAGAAGGCAAACAAAATTATAGGTTTCATAGGTAGATAATTTGAACATTAATCAAAATACATTATCCTCACCCTCTACAATTCATTAGTCCGCCCACTTTTGGAATACTGCGTTCAGTTCTGGTGCCCTTACTATAAAAAAAGGTATAGACAAATTGGAACGAGTTCAACGTAGAGTTACCAAGATGATCCCCTGTCTTCTGAACAAACCATACAGGAATGTCTTAAAGAACTAAATTTATATCCATTAACCAAACACAGATTGAGAAATGCCATTATTCAAGTTTTCAAGATCATAAAGGCATCCGACACATGAACTGTAATAAATATTTTACGGTTGACCGATCAAATTACACGCAGGGAAATGGCTGCAAAATCATTGGTAAATCATTCAACTGTAACGAATCCAAGCATTTCTTCTTCAATCTAGTCGTCAACTTGTGGAATGGGCTTCCCCGAGATGTCATAGACTGCTAGCAACACCGTTGATTCCTTCAAAGTTCGCCTAGACAAGCACCTTGCCCTGAACCCAAGGTTGACTGCATTTGTAATTGAATAAATATTTTCTTTAGTAGTGTTTGTTCAATAACCTAATAGATCTTAATATTTTCCCCTGCCATGAATTAAGCCCCAGGGCAGCACTTCCTTCTCACATCTTTCCCACATTCTCTCCGAAATACTATTGCAACACTTGGAACAGCAGTGTTTTGGAGGGCAAGTAACTTCGAGGGGTCGCATGACCTGTTGTTGCTTGTTTTCCTTTGTACTCCTTATTCAACATATGAGCTCTGGAACTCTCTCCCAGAATCAGTCTTTCCTTCTTCCTATGACTTAAATTGCTTTAAACTCCGTGTGTCCAGGCATTTTGGCTAGATCGTCTCTTGATTTTGGCCTTATCACTCATTCAACTTTGGGGGAGGCACTCGCTACAGGCAGTTCTGCCTTTTGTCTCCCTCACTCACATAGAAAGAAAACAAATATATATATATATATATATATATATATATATATATATATATATATATATATATATATATATATATATATATTTTGATATTAGTGTAGCCAGGGAGGATATTTTCTTTCAGACAGGTGAGATTAAAATAATAGGCACAGTTTGCATTATTGAGTTTTTTATTGATACTCTCAATTTTTCGTATAGTTTTTCTGGTATTTTCAGGAAGTTGGTAAAGGAGGTTTGCAAATGGTTCCGACGTTTCAATGGGCGCAGCCATCATTATCAAGGAGAAGTGAAGTTAGAAGGTGATAAGTCGAGTTTATATAGGCGATACAAGATCAAGACACAATAATCCCCTTCTTGATCTTGTATCGCCTATATAAACTCGACTTATCACCTTCTAACTTCACTTCTCCTTGATAATGATGGCTGCGCCCATTGAAACGTCGGAACCATTTGCAAACCTCCTTTACCAACTTCCTGAAAATACCAGAAAAACTATACGAAAAATTGAGAGTATCAATAAAAAACTCAATAATGCAAACTGTGCCTATTATTTTAATCTCACCTGCCTGAAAGAAAATATATATATATATATATATATATATATATATATATATATATATATATATATATATGTAGATATATATATATATCTTAATAAATAAAGGTCAATGTTTGTCTGTCTGTCTGCCAGTTACCCGACCTACCCGACCTTTGTTACTAAACTCCTCCCACAGTTTTGGTGCCAGGTGGAAGTGTGGGGCACCGGTGGAAAGCCCAGGCTTTGGAGATGGTTTTAGGCGAGTTTAGTGGAAATCAGAGACACTTTTGTTTAATAAAATTTACGGCAGAACTTATGTAGTATACGGGAGCGAAACAAATGTGAAAACAATTGCCGTTTGGGGCAGAAGGACTCCGATCGAAAAGGTGTATGGAACGAAAGTTGTTCGCAGCCTCCCAAAATGGGGGTACAGATGAGGTCAGATCCAAAATCGGAGGTCATTTAGCGGCCGAAATCGAGGTCGCCGTTTAATGAGCCACAGGGAGGTCGAGGCCGGTGATTATGGTAGTAGTAGTATTGTGATGATTGTGGTAGTAGTGATTGATGATGGTGATTTTGGTAGTAGTAGTGATGGTGATTATGGTGATTACCCGGGCAACGCCGGGTACCCCTGCTAGCATATATATATCTGCATATCGTTATAGTCTTTGTTTTTCTTTCTATCCTTTTCCTCTTTTCTATTATTATTCACTTTAAGTCTTTTTTCTCTATGTTATGCCTCCTCTTGCTACCATCTTCTTATCTTCATTTTATAGTTCAATGTATTCCCATCTTTACTGTAGTTTATTTATCATTGTATTATTATCAAATTAATTGTTTCATTTAAGAGGGAGAGGGGGTAGTTTGCTTCCTAGACCTCCATCAAGCTTTAAAAAAAAAAAAAAAAATCGATATTTATTTGCAATTTGTTTAGTAGAAAATTGTCCAGGCCCATTCCTTCTAAATTCACTATCGTTTGCCAGGAATAAATTGACACCTAAATGACTTGAAAGGTCTTAATATTGAACAAATGGGGCGAAATGTCTTAAACTCGCCAATCTAATGGGGTGAGTTATAATCATAAGACGAACTTGAGGGAGAAGGGTGTCCAGAACAAAATAAAACTCCCATAAGTTCCAGTTGCATTATGTTCTTTCTCTTATTAATACTGTTTCTTCTTGCCATCCTTCTATATTTACTCTCCTTTATGCTTATTTCTTGTATTTTGTTTCCCTTCCATTTGATTTGCTTCTCCTGCTGTTTATTATTTTGTTATTTTAGTCTTTGTTTCCATTTAGTACAACCTTTGATATGGTTGTATTATGTATTTCCTTGTGTTCATGTCTGTTATTTTGTTATGTTTGTCTTTGTTTCCATTTATTGCACCCTTTGTTATTTTTGTTTCATGTATTTCCTTGTTTTCTTTCATTGATTGTTATTTTTGTCTTAGTTTCTATTTAATGCACCCTTTGTTATTTTTGTTTCACGTATTTCTTTGTTTTTTTGTCTGTTATTTTGCAGTTTTGAATGTTTCTATTTATTGCACCCTTCGTTATTTTTGTATTATGCACTTCTTTGTTTCTTGTCTTTGATCTCCCTGTATGTGTTTACTTTTCCTTGTGTCCTTGCTTTTCCTTCCACATTCTTTCTCTACTTGTTCATTATATTTGTAGTTTTCTTTTTTCTCTTTAGTCTTTATAATTTAATCGCCTTTCTTTTATTTTTGTGTTTTCATTCTTGTAATATTATCTCTTCTTGTCTATTCACTCTTTTCAGTTTACTCTTCTGTATATTCTCTCCATCCCTCTTCTTTACCCATATGTTCTTCTTTAACTTTCTGTTTTCATTTTCTGTTTTCATTTTCTTCTTTCATTTTTTATTGCCATATGATGTCTTTTATCCCATTTTATTATTATGAAATTGCTCTTACTTTGGTGTTCACCCTTCCTCCTTCATACTTCTATATCTTGTTTTCTCTCTATCTCTCTATCATTTTCCAGCTCTTCTTTCTCTCTCCTGCTTTTGCTATTCGTTATTGTTATGCACTTGCTCGCCATTTCAGGTTTTGCGTATTATCCTTGACTCCCACATACCTTCTGTCAGCTTAATAACAGCCAGATTATAATTCGTTGAGCGTGTTTAGCGTTTTGTCTCTTCATCTTCTTTTCTTCGTTCCTATATCTTTGTTATATATTTTCTATAGGCCTACACGCTTAGCTTGTTGCACATGTAATATTTTTCCCTGGTATATACATGGTATATCGAGACAGAGATAGGGGCGAGGGAACGCGTTCGTGGTCCCGGACCCTAAGAATAGGAGCTTTGAATGTGCGTGGATGTAGTACGAATGAGAAGCGAGAGGATATTGGAAGGTTTTTTGAAAGAAGGAAGTATGATGTGCTTGCACTGAATGAAACAAAGATGAAAGGAGAGGAAGAAGTGGATTTTGGAAACGTGATAGGTAGAAAGTCTGGAGTAGACGAGGGAGTCAGGGGGAAAGAAGGAGTGGCTATTATTGTGAAGGAAGAGTTGAGAGAGTTTATAAAAGAGTGGAAAGATGTGTCATCAAGGGTAATGTGGGCGCGAATGCGGTTTAAGGGTGAAAGGTGGGTTTTTGTAAGTGCGTATGGACCAGGAAGTGAAAGAGAGTTAGACGAGGTAGAGGGTTTCTGGGAGGATTTGAGAGATTGTCTACAAGGGTTTGATGAAAATGAAAATGTGATAGTTTTAGGGGACCTAAATGCTAGGGTAGGAAATGAGCCTGTTGAGGGAGTCATCGGTAGTTTTGGTGTGGATGATGTAAACGAGAGTGGAGAAAGACTGAAAAATGTATGTGAAGAGTGCAGATTGAGTGTAGGTAATACGTTCTTCAAAAAAAGGCGTATACACAAGTACACCTGGCATAGACTTGTGAGGGGAGAGATTGTAGAGAGGGCATTGATGGATTATGTGCTGGTGACAAGGGAAAGATTGTGTAGACTGCTGGATGTGAATGTGATGAGAGGTGAAGCGGAGGGGAGGGTATGTCAGATCATTACCTGGTGGAGGGAAAGGTAAGAGTTAAGAGTTACAGGAGAATAAGAGACAAGCGTGAAGTAAGAGAGGTAATATAAGTTAGTGAGTTAGAGAAGAGTGCAAAAGAGAGGGAATACAAGGAAAGACTAAATGAAAAGTGGATGGAAGTGAGAGAGATGGAAGAGAGAGAAGTAGAGGTTGAATGACAACAGTTTAAGGAAGGAGTGAAAGCAAGTGCAGAGGTAGTATGCGGCAAAAGGAAAGTAGGAGGCAGAGGTATCAGGAAGGGAAGTGAGTGGTGGAATGATACGGTGAGAAAGTCAGTTGAGGAGAAGAGACAGTGTTTTGAGAGGGTTTTACAGGATGGTAGTGTTGAGGTATGGGAGAGATACAAGGAGAAAAGGAGAGAGGCAAAACGGAAAATTAGAGAAGCGAAAAAAGATGCAAACGAAAGGTGGGGTCAAAAGTTGAGTGAGAATTTTGAAGAACGAAAGAAGATGTTCTGGAAGGAGGTAAATAAAATAAGGAAAGGAGGACAAAAGAGGGAAGAGTCAGTGAAAGATGCAAATGGAGAATTACTAGTGGAACCAGTTGAAGTGAGGAAAAGATATGCCGAGTATTTTGAATCTTTGTGAAATACAAGAGATGGAAGAGAAGCAGTGATTGAAGCAGAGGTGGATGGAGATAGGTTACCCAGGCCACCCAGGTGGCAGGGAATGAATGAAAGGATTGAGGAAAATGAGGTGAAAGAAGCAGTGAAACAAATGAGAGCGGGAAAAGCAGAAGGTTTGGATGGTATTGCTGTGGAGTGTATAAAGAAGGGTGGAGATGTGATAATAGATTGGTTGGTGAGACTTTTCAATGTGTACTTTGCTGTGTCAATGGTACCAATAGACTGGAAGAGTGCATGTATTGTGCCGTTGTACAAGGGGAAGGGAGATCGGCAGGAGTGTTCAAGTTATAGAGGTATTAGTTTATTGTAAGTGGTTGGAAAGCTGTATGGCAGGGTGTTGATAGAGAGGATAATAAAGTGTACGGAAGTTGCAATAGGAGAAGAACAGTGCGGTTTTAGGAGGGGAAGAGGGTGTGTGGATCAGGTGTTTGCAGTAAGACAGTTATGCGAGAAGTATTTAGAGAAGCATAAGGAGATATTTTGGGCTTTTATGGACATGGAAAAATCGTATGATCGTGTGGACCGTGAAGCAATGTGGAAGGTGTTAAGGATTTATGAAATAGGAGGAAATTTGTTAGAAGCAGTTAAGAGTTTTTATGAAGGGAGCAGAGCATGTGTGAGAGTAGGAAATGGTGAGTTGAGTGAATGGTTTGAGGTAAAGGTAGGTTTGCGACAGGGTTGTGTAATGTCACCATGGCTGTTTAATATGTTTATGGATGGTGTGGTGAGGGAGGTGAAAAGGAGAACTATGGGAAGAGGATTGGGTTTAGTAGGAAAGAATGGTAGAGATTGGGAGTTGAATCAGTTGCTGTTCGCTGATGACACAGCATTGGTGGCGGATTCTGATGAGAAACTGCAGCGGGTAGTCAAAGAGTTTGGTGTGGTTTGTGGAAGGAGGAAACTGAAGGTGAACGTCAATAAAAGTAAAGTAATGGTGTGTAATAGGGGAGAGCATAGGGTGAATCTAGATGTGAGGCTGGATGGGGAAATATTGGAACAAGTAGAGTGTTTTAAATATCTAGGAGGAACGATAAGTAGGAGTGGAGGTATGGAAATGGAGGTAAAACAGAGAGTGTGTGAAGGAAGGAAGGTTTTCGGAGCAATGGGAAGTATGTGGAAGACGAGAAATCTTGGAGTTAAAGTAAAAAGTGCACTGTATCAAGGAATTGTTGTGCCAACAGTGATGTATGGGGCTGAGACATGGGCTCTGAAGAAAAAGGAGAAAAAAGGGCTGGATGTGATGGAGATGAGCTGCTTGAGGAGTATGTGTGGAGTTACTCGTAGAGACAGATTGAGGAATGAAGAGATACGTAGGAGAGTGGGGCAGCAGGAACATTTGTCAGCCAGAGTGGACAGAAGGGTGCTGAGCTGGTATGGTCATGTTGAATGAATGGGAGATGAAAGGCTTACAAAGAGAATATGTGAGTCAGGTACAAGGGGAGATAGAAGGGCAGGAAGACTCCCATTGAGATGGAGAGACTGTGTAAGAAAAGCTTTGGATGATAGAGGAATTGACTATAGATCAGGCAGGGGAAGTGGTGGTGGACAGGAGTGAATGGAGAATGCTTGTGAATAGTTGAGTGAACACGTGGTCATTTGGAGTAAGGGGTCGGGCGCAAGTTGGACTAGATAATAGTCCATCAGGCGCCTGGCCCGGGGAGACGATTAATATGAAGGGTGCGCCTGGAAGTGTGGTGGGAGGGCTTGTGGCTTTGGCTCCGCTGCATGTCTGCCTGCCGAGATCGGAACCTCTCCGGGTGGTCGGGGGCCGGGGTAGTGCTGGAGCGACCTTGGTGACCCTGGTCTCTGGGTCTTCTCCTGGGTGACCTGGATGTGTGTGAGTTTGTGCTTTTTATCTGTGTTTATTCGTTGTTATATGTTGTTTTTGTGTTTTCCCTGTTCTTCCTCTGTCTTGAGTCGGCTACCCCCAAAATGGGGATTGGGCCTGAGCATATAGATAGATAGATAGATAGATAGATATCGCTAATTTTTGTCTCCATTTTGTTTTTTCTTATAACGGTAAAATTCCATGTCAGCTAATTTTACCCTCTGTTTCGCTTCTTTGTCAATATATCTTTAATCAGTAATGTTTTTCTATTTTATACTGTATATATATATATATATATATATATATATATATATACTGTATATATATATATATATATATATATACTGTATATATATATATATATACCAGTATATACTGTATATATATATATATATATATATATATATATATATATATATATATATATATATATATATATATATATATATATATATCTGTATATACTGTATATATATATATATATTTTTTTTTTTACATAGGCTGAGAGCCTTTACACTACACCGCTGAACACGGTGAGGCCCGTGAGGTCTTGTTCCAGTCTAGGGAGTGAGACATGCGAAGCACCCGGCTCGAAGCAACTCCATCTATTAAGCTGCTCTGCCTCTGCGCTTCACAGTCTCATCCCCCACATGCGGACCCTCACTCTCAGAACGCCACCTATTGAGCAATTAACTCACTAGGCATTGCTCCCCTGTAACATATTTTGAATATGGGAATATTCATACAATGCTATTTAATCAGGGAACAATGAGGGTATTTTTGTTTGGCATTTCGGTGTGTTGTGGTAATGCACTGAAACTAGGTACAGCACAAATTCCATCCCAATAATATCTTCCCATTGACTTATTAGGATTCGAACCCGGGTCCATTGCATTACCAGTCCAGTGGCAAGACTACTCTGCCACAGCTCTCCTATATATATATACATATACAGTATATATATATATATATTTTCTTTAATACATATGAGGTTGAAAGAAATGGCAATTTCTGCGTTGGAAATGTTATTATTCAAAGTTTCCAGGTCTCTGATGAGTTTTCGCTGGGTGGCAAGAAGTAGATGAATGAGATTAGCAAAATTCATGGTGGTACAGGGTTACATTAATGTACATGATGATCAGGATATACGACGCGTTTCACTGGACAACCAGCATTATCAAGTAAGGATAGAATGATATAAAAGGTAAACAGGAAGGGTATATATAGAGGGTGGAGGATCAGAGAAGGCGAAAATCAGGGGGCAAAAGTCTGCTATTGTTGGAGGGGTATTCTAGGAGTGGAAAAGAGAGAACCGCTTCACGCAGGCGCACTGGATGCGGGAAGTTGGTGGTCGGTTGGCGGGGTCGAAGCTGATTGGCTGCGTGTCGAGGGGCGTGGTCTAAATTGCGTAGTGCGTGTAGCGCCGGCAGAAGATGAAGCTGAAGGAGGTAGCGCGGGGGGCTGCGTCAAGGGCACCGGGGGGCGAGGGTGGGCGTTAGGTCCTGTAGGAAAGTGCCTTTTGGCAGAAGGAAGGACCTGAAGGTCCAGAGTTTAGTTGTTGATGTTAGGACGTAAGGCTTGGATATATAACGCTTCGAGTATAGGTAATCTCCTTGGGTCACTTTCTTTATCGAGTATGGTGGTGTGTTTCTCTAACTCGTTGCGTGTGAGGTGGGGGTGGTTAGGGGTGAGATAGTGGTCTTTGATGGCTCCGGCCTGAAGGTGTAGAGTTAACCGACGTGAAAGCCGAGTCTGCGTCATGCCAATATAGGAATGAGGTCCACAGTCCTCATAATTACAGGTATGTTGGTAAATGACGTGATCGTCGGTCATCGGGCTCTTTATCTTGGTGGAAGCTGGTTTGTTGCGGAGAACGAGGTTGGAGGTCTTGGGGGATTTGTAATAAATTATTAATTTGATTTTGTTTTCCGGGTTGGTTGGGTGGACATGCTTGGATATTATTTCTTTTAAGACGGCCTCGTCAATTTTGTGTTCAGAGGAAATAAAATTGCGGTAGAAGATCTTAATTTCATTGGGGGGGTCAATGTTGGGAGGGCTTTGGGTGTACCATTTTTCAAGATGGTGGTTGATGGTGCTGGAGATATCGGAGTTGGAGTATCCGTTGTTCACTAAAACTTAGGATAGTCTTCCTAGTTCCTGGTGGGTGGCGGCCCAGGTAGAGCAGTGCGTGAGGGCTCTCCTTACATAAGCGGAGATGGAGGATAGAAGATAACGGCGGGGGCATTCACTATCGCCGTTGAGGAATTGTCCTGTGTTAGTTGGTTTAGTGTAGATGGTGGTTTTGAACCCATGGTCGTTCAGAGCTACGAGGATGTCGAGGAAGGGGAGTTGTCCATTGTTTGATTTTTCAAAGGTGAAGTTAAGTCCGGAGGAGGTCATGAAGCGACGCTGGAGCTCCTGTAGTTCGTGGAGGTCCTTGATTTGCACGAAGATGTCATCCACATATCTACAGTAGACGGCGGGTCGTTGGGCAGCTAGGAGCTCTTCCTCGATGGTACCCATAAAAAAGTTCGCAAAAAGAACTCTTAGGGGGCTGCCCATCGCCACTCCTCCGGACTTAACTTCACCTTTGAAAAATCAAACAATGGACAACTCCCCTTCCTCGACATCCTCGTAGCTCTGAACGACCATGGGTTCAAAACCACCGTCTACACTAAACCAACTAACACAGGACAATGCCTCAACAGCGATAGTGAATACCCCCGCCGTTATCTTCTATCCTCCATCTCTGCTTATGTAAGGAGAGCCCTCACGCACTGCTCTACCTGGGCCGACACCCACCAGGAACTAGAAAGACTACCCCAAGTTTTAGTAAACAACGGATACTACAACTCCGACATCTCCAGCATCATCAACCACCATCTTGAAAAATGGTACACCCAAAGCCCTCCCAACATTGACCCCCCCAATGAAATTAAGATCTTCTAACGCAATTTTATGTCCTCTGAACATAAATATGACGAGGCCGTCTTAAAAGAAATAATCTCCAAGCATGTCCACCCAACCAACCCGGAAAACGAAATCAAATTAATAATTTATTACAAATCCCCCAAGACCTCCAACCTCGTTCTCAGCAACAAACCAGCTTCCACCAAGATAAAGAGCCCGATGACCGACGATCACGTCATTTACCAACATACCTGTAATTATGAGGACTGTGGACCTCATTCCTATATTGGCATGACGCAGACTCGTCTTTCACGTCGGTTAAATCTTCACCTTCAGGCCGGAGCCATCAAAGACCACTATCTCACCCCTAACTACCCCACCTCACACGCAACGAGTTAGAGAAACACACCACCATACTCGATAAAGAAAGTGACCCAAGGAGAATACCTATACTCGAAGCGTTATATATCCAAGCCTTACATCCAAACATCAACAACCAAACTCTGGACCTTCAGATCCTTCCTTCTGCCAAAAGGCACTATCCTACAGGACCTAACGCCCCCCCTCGCCCCCCGGTGCCCTTTACGCAGCCCCCCGCGCTACCTCCTTCAGCTTCGTCTTGTGTTAAACTATCAATGGACGTTAAATATTACTAAGCTATAATGAATAAAATAAATCAATCTAAATGAAAACTACTCAATATCTAAATTGAATTCAATCTGAAACAAGCTAAGTTATATCCAAAGGTCTCACATAATAAATTTATATATAGGGTAAGGTTATAAGGGATAATATTAGCCAGGAATTAACTCACCAATAGTTCCACGTGGCAATGAGGCAAGGGAGAAGGTTTTACCCAATATGGCGGTGGACAATGGGGAATGAGACTTCGGTCCCGAGACATGAGTCAAGTTAAAGAAAGAATAAATGATTAGATGGGAATGGACATTAATATTATGCTTATCTGTCAGTCAGTCATGGCGTCGATGAGAGCGTCGTGATGGTGTAGCTGTGTGTATTGCTGTATGTGTATTGTGATTAGAGGCACAAAAGCACGATCAACTGAGGGCGGAAAATTAGATGTTAACTGATGGTGTTCGTGAAGGCTCTGCCGTTCCTCGAAGGCACACCTTGCTGCCTTGGCAAAACGCCAGGAGCTCAAATTATCGTACCGCATCTATGTTGCTCTATACGATAAATTATATTAATATATACGATAAATTCATATATATTACATAAGACCATGGCAATATTGCTTAATAGCATATTAGGCCTTTTATAACTTAACTTATTTACAATCTTATAATATACGATCTACTAATCCTACGTCGTGCTGTAGGAGCGATCGTGACGTCACAGAGACATACGAGATCACAAAAGAGTCATAGCCTATCGTATTTACGATACACTCCCCCCACAAAAAAAGACCTGAACCCCACCTTAAACCTAAAGTTGCCCAGAGTCTATCTTCTGACGCCACAAGTCAACGGCGTCAGCAGCAGCGCGTCTGGGACGCATCCCGATCCGAGAATGATCACCATCAGTAAGAGGTGAGTCGTTCCTTTGAGAATCCTCGGACCCAGCAATAACAGGTGGAGCATCAGATTGCAATGCGGAATCGAGCTCCAAAGCGTACAAACGTGCGATACGACGAACAGTAGTTCCAGTGGCTTTCTTCAATAGCGCCACCCGCTCTACAGAGTCTGCCCCCTTGTATACCTCCAACACGCGGCCCAATTTCCAGTATAAACGCGGACTATCTTCTTTAATTAAAACAACTTCACCAACTGTAGGTGCCGTTGGTCTACCAGAGGGAGTAACACTCCTTTCCCTCAATGCTAGCAGATATTCACTAATCCACAGTTTCCTAAAATCCTCGATTATCCTGGATATATACTGGTATCTCTTAGACACCGCTACCTCAGAGTACAACGAGGGATCCTCTAACTCTACTATAGATTGGAAATCAGATGGAAACGCAGTCAATGGTTTTCCATATAGCAAGTGAGCTGGCGTTAATGGTAGTGGTTCTTGCAGGTCGGTGTACACATATGTAAGCGGGCGATCATTCACGACTGCCTCTATCTCTGTGAGGATTGTCGTCAACTCACTCTTCTTTAATAGAGCACGTCCTACAACCGCTCTGAGTCCTGATTTTACTATGCCGACACATCGTTCCCACATTCCACCAAACCAAGGTGCCTTAACTGGAATGAACCTCCATTCGCACTTCTTCTCTCCCAACAAAGTGATGATAGTAGGATCACTACTCATATCCTTTAGATATTTTGATGCTTGGACATAAGTGGGAGCATTGTCGCTAAGAATGAGTTGAGGGAATGAACGACGGGCACAAAACCGTCTGAATGCCAGCATAAATTCTTCGCTAGACATATAGTTCTAGGTGTACCGCTCGAGATGTTGCACAGGTAAACAATAATATATAAACCTTCTCATGCTCCCTCGTCTTCAATGCCCCTGTGTAATCTAATCCTACCGCTTGGAAAGGTTCTACGTGCTTTACACAGCATTCAGGTAGAGGTGGAGCTGGTCCAGTTGCATATGGTTTACCCTTTAGTCTCTGGCATATTACACACTTTCTTACTACGCGTCGAGCTACTTGTCGAACTCTGGGTATCCACCATGCGAGACGTAAATTTGATATAATATGACATACCCCCGTAGTGTTTTACTTCCCTATGTGCACGTATGATCAATAGATCAGTAACGTGATGTCTTGTTGGCATAAGTATAGGGCAGTTTGTGCCGTCTGGTACACCCGACCACTTCAGGCGACCCTCACACCTGATGAGGCCATTGTCTAGGTGCTACCTTAGTTGACGCACTATATTAGGCATTAATGTCTTATTCGAGCTTTTCAAGGATTCTAATTCATTGGAAAAGATTTCTACTTGAACCCATTTGATCAAAGTTACTTCAGCTGCTTTAAATTCACGAGCATCAATGTTGTGACCCCTGTTGCAGAGTTGGCCCGTTACTTTAAGCTTGAGATTGGATACATATCGCAATACCCAAGCTACAACTCTGACTAGTCTATTATAGTCACCGAATCTTGCCCACTCTATGATTGGACCCGGTGGCTCATTTGGTTGGGCTGTAACTGCCACTGTTTCCAGTGGCAGAAGTCCCTCACCAACAGCATGCTATATCGTCCATTCACTTTCATGGAGCAGCCACTTTGGACCATGCCACCACAATTCGGACTTCATTAACTGGCTAGCCGTTATACCCCTAGTTATGAGATCACTAGGGTTTTCTTTTGTATTTACATAATGATAAGCAACATCTGGCATAAGGGCTCTAATCTCATCTACCCTATTCTGCACATAAACTGGCAGAGACTTCTTGCTATGTATCCAGTTGAGTGCGACCTGACTATCGCACCAAACGTGAACGATTTCAATATTTAATTCGCTCTCGTATGCTGCGCGTACATGTTGCACCAGACGTGCTAATAGCAGCATGGCAGTCAATTCCATTTTAGGGATAGTTACCTTTTTAACTGGGGTTACCTTGGCCCGGGCTGTAACTAAATGTGCCCCAAATGAAGTAACGACATGTATGGCTACCCCGTATGCCGTGGCGCTAGCATCGCAAAACGTGTGTAACGTAACGTCACCGAACGCCGCCACTTTACGAGGTATAGGTTTAGTACATAGGATGGCATACTCATTCAACAACAATGTCCCTTGGTCATTCAGGTCCTCGGGCAAACTGTCATCCCATCCTATTTTACGTCTCCAAACTTCCTGCATTAGAATCCTAGCTCTTATGGTAACGGGTAATGCTAGACCCAAAGGATACAAAAATTGCGCAACTTTGCTCAACAGACTTCTTTTGGTGTGCGCTCCTGTCTGCTGAGCAAAAGACCTTGTTTGTAAAGTTAGTATGTCATGTTTAGGTTGCCAGATCATCCCCAAATTTCTGGACTTTTCCTGGTTAAGAGATGCCGTACCGTCCACCTGTATCAAACTCTGAAGATCTTCACTATTATTAACCCACTCGCGGAGAAATAGATGTGCATCCGCAAACAATCTGCGTGCTTGCCAGTATGTATATAACAAATCATCCTGACTATCGCTAGAACCCTGCAAATTGTCTATATATAATCGGCGAGATAGTTTACTTGTGTCCTCATGAGTGTCAGCTAGATGTTTTCTGATTGTGGCATTTAACACAAACTGTGAACACATGGCCCCAAAGAGTACAACCCGAAAACGGTATATTATGATCGGACTTTCAGAGTCGCTAATGTCGCTGAACCAAAGAAAGCGGGTAACATCTCTATCTTCCTCCTTTAGCTTGACCATCAAGAATGCTTTCTCGATGTCACTGGTATAGGCGTACTTCCCCAGCCTAAACCGCAATAGATGTTGGGACAGGTCCGACACCATGGACGGACCTGTCAACAGGCAGTCATTTAGACTGGGTTGTTGACCTTGGTGGGCAGAGCAGTCATACACCACCCGTATTGGTGTGGTGACGCTGTCTTTGCTTACCCCATGATGGGCCAGATAGTGAACCCTACCCTTCTTAAACGGTTCCTTGACATCGACTCTCTCAATAAAGCCCCTATCTTCTTAACTCCGAAATACATCGTCATACGCCTGGCGCGTACTCGGTTCGTTAGACAATTTACGCTGTAATGCGCGCAAGCGACCTAATGCCACACCATAGTTGGTAGGCAGGCTTATCTCACTGTTCTTCCAGGGTAAACTAACTTTATATTGCTTGTCTGAGGCACAGTAGCACACAGACTCGTCAAACCTTTGTAGCGCAACTTCCGAGTCATAATCAGTCTCCATAGGATTAATGCCTATGTGATCCAATCTCCACAGTCGTTCCAGGTCGAACTCGGCAGCATCTTAGGGTCACTAGGTTGGGAATCCTCCCTTCCCAACTCCTCTGCCGCGGTTACATTGACTCTATATATCGAGACCGTGTCGACCAGGATCTTTGACTGTGTAGTATGCACCTTTCCGCTCATGCAATATCCAAATTTAGTGGGGATTAAAATTACACCACACATCTTTTTAAATCCAGGGTATAATACTTCATAATAATGATCCACACCAAGTAGAACATGCACCTCACTCTGATTTCCCATGGGATCTGACAAGTTAACCCCTTTGCTACGTAATGCGTGTTCCACCTTCTTCACTCCTACAGATACATATTCTGGTAGGGTGTCTACTACGATATAAGTCATAAAGTACCGGTTTTTACTGTAGAAATATGAAATCTCCGCTATATCGTAGTCTTGCTTATCAGTAACCCCTGTGAAGCCCTGTAATCGAAGAGTCTCAGCCCCTACGATTCGGTGCTTCAGTCCCACTAGTACGGACCTCTTTATAAAGGAACGTTGAGACCCTTGGTCTAGAAGTACCCGACAAACTTTGTTACTGTCATTACCTTCCATGGGAATCTGTATTGTGGGCAATATAGTGGTGTCTTGCGTGCTACCTAGTGCCACAGTTGTAGTACCCTCTGTTTTGACGTCTTTGACTTTATCTGCTGTAGGACACAACTTATCAAAGTGATGTCCTTTGCAGTGGCGACAGGGCCTTAAGTATGTAGCAGTACATTGTCCCTGCTTACCATGTTCTTTACTTAGACAACCTACACATAGCTTCAATCTTTTCGCCTGTGCTAGTTTTGTCTCATTTGTTGGGTATTTTACGCAGAAACTCCATTTATGTTTGTTGTTACATAGCTTACATAGAATCTGAGCAGGTTTCTTATACGCACCCTCTTTCTTTTCTTTAGTCCCCACTGTCATGCTTACTGTTCCCCTCTTCTCCACATTCTCACTCCCTCCCGACACATACATTCTCCCTTTGTTCAACTGTAGATTATTGATTTCCTTACTGAACTGAGTTTTGAACTCCCCCCAGCTCAAATGATCTTACCTTGTCAAGTATTGCCATAGGAAGCTTCTGACGCAAGATAATGACTATCATTTCCTGCGTGGTAAGCCCTAGGGTGTCTAGCGATCGAGTATGGCACTCCATATTTGCCCTGAAGTTTGTCAACTCATCAACCTTATACTGTGGTTCTGCGAGCCTTAACAAGGCAACGACATGGGCCATCTTCAACTGCTCTTTATCCCCGTATGTGGACTCTAATAAGTGTACTGCCTCAAGATAACTACCACCCACTACCGCAAAACCCTCTATCAAATGTAAGGCCTCTCCTTCCATTTGTCCCTTCAGATAGTGAAACTTGCGGACATTATCCAAAGAGGATTCATGAACTGTAGACCGAAATACGTCCCAAAAAGCTAACCACTCAGTCAACTTGCCCCCAAATTTTGAAAGGTTGAAAGGAAGGCCTTTCGTATCATTAACTCCCGTCCACTCACCAACTCTCTGCAATCTCTCTCTCTCCGCCGCAATGTTGCATCTCTCTCGCTATTCTATCGCTACTATAATAATCAGTGTTCCTCAGAGCTATCCCAGTGCATACCACCTCCTTTACGTAGGGCACGTGGTACCCGTCTTGCAACTCAATCCCACCCCTACTCTGTGCAACTCTCCAACCCAAGAGTGAAACGTTACTCTCAAACTTTCTTCTACTCAACAGCTGAGCTCTGGAACTCTCTCCCAGAATCAGTTTTTCCCACTTCCTATGACTTAAATTGCTTCAAACTCTGTGTGTCCAGGCATTTTGGCTCGAACGTCCCTTGATTTTGGCCCTGTCACTCTTTCAACTATGGGGGAGGCACTCGCTATAGGCAGTTATGCCTTTTGCCTCCCTCAATCACATAGACAAAAAAAAAAAAAAAAAAAAAAATGTAGGAAGATTGAGCTTTGGGAGGTGTACAGTATGTTTTGGGTCAGCCCTTCTATGGGCCTCATTATCGCCTCCCTTCTTACTTGCGACAGCACGCTGTAATATGTACTTCGCTCTAAAGACAGGTTCATCATAGAGGGCGCGATTATCACACTCTGTAACTATCTCTTCCTCCTCTGTCATGTCAGCCACAATCACCTCACTCAGAGCCATAATACGACCGTGGGTAGCTTGGACGTTTTCTAATCTAGCCTCCAATTCCTCTAGTTCAGCAGTAGTGATGAAAGTGTTGACGTCCACAATTAGCCTATTTAATACTCCCCGAAGTCCCGCCCTTTGATTTTTAAGGGCCTTGATCAGCATCCCACTAGACGGTGTCTCTTTATTGTCTTTATTCATTTTGCATGTGAGCCTATAGGCTATGTATCTAAATGTTAAGTTACAAAAAACAACGGCCAAATAATAGTCTAGTTAAGAGACGCCGACCGGCGGACTTCTATGTTATGGAGAAAAAATAGTACACTGAATAGCAATACCTACTAATGGATCATATTGAACAAGAAAAAATGTTAGGTCAGGTCATATGTCACAGGAAGTCTGAACGGAAAAGAAAATTTATTGGGGAAAGATGATGGGTGGGATGCATGACTTAGGCAGGCGCAACGATACAACCCCGGCGTCCCTCTCTAGCCAACGCTTCGTTAGCCCTACAATCTTATCATACAGGACTTGATTGGTGTCTAAATCGAGGTGGACACCATCCTGGTCGAGGTCCCGGATACTGAGAGTGAGTGATACAAAGCGGTGCCTCGTCTCTACTAACCGACACCTCAGGGCGCGGTTAACAGAGTTTTTAATGGCTTGGTACTCCGCCGCTGACAACCCTCGGACTCTCGTCCGGCTCTCAATTGCCACAATCCTACAGCTCCCCCCGGACTCACGCTCCAGATCCAGCGCCACCTCTTTGATAGCTTCAGCTAACTCGCGGGGTACTGTACCGGGGCGTATATCATTGCCGCCCAAAAACAAAAAGATCATATGCGGCCTAAACCGGACCACCTGCCCCCACTGTGGGGAGGCTCTTAGGGTGTCAACGGTTGCTCCCGGTACCCCGAAGTAGGACAGCTTGAATGTCATATCCCCCTCCGATGCCCGATACGACTCAGTTCCTCCGTCGGCTGCCCTTAGCCTAGTGGCATATGAATGCCCTACTATGGCTATTCGCTGAGGTACCGGCGCCCGAGGTACAGGAAGATAGCCAAGCCCCACCCCTCCAGGGTCCTTGCTCCTGCATCCCTGGGCTAATCCTTTGCTCATTGCCTTAAAATCCCTTACTGGTCGCTAATTCCCGGGTCTGGGCACCATTGTGGTAAACTATCAATGGAAGTTAAATATTACTAAGCTATAATGAATCAAATAAATCAATCTAAATGAAAACTACTCCATATCTAAATTGAATTCAATCTGAAACAAGCTAAGTTATATCCAAAGGTCTCACATAATAAATTTATATATAGGGTAAGGTTATAAGGGTTAATATTAGCCAGGAATTAACTCACCAATAGTTCCACGTGGCAATGAGGCAAGGGAAAACGTTTTACCCAATATGGCGGTGGACAATGGGAAACGAGACTTCGGTCCCGAGACACGAGTCAAGTTAAAGAAAGAATAAATGATTACATGGGAATGGACATTAATATTATGCTTATCTGTCAGTCAGTCATGGCATCGATGAGAGCGTCGTGATGGTGTAGCTGTGTGTATTGCTGTATGTGTATTGTGTTTAGAGGCACAAAAGCACGATCAACTGAGGGCGGAAAATTAGATGTTAACTGATTGGTGTTCGTGAAGGCTCTTCCGTTCCTCGAAGGCACACCTTGCTGCCTTGGCAAAACGCCAGGAGCCCAAATTATCGTACCGCATCTATGTTGCTCTCTATACGATAAATTATATTAATATATACGATAAATTCATATATACTACATAAGACCATGGCAATATTGCTTAATAGCATATTAGGCCTTTTATAACTTAACTTATTTACAATCTTATAATATACGATCTACTCGTCCTACGTCGTGCTGTAGGAGCGATCGTGACGTCACAGAGACATACGAGTTCACAAAAGAGTCATAGCCTATCGTATTTACGATAGTCTTCTGCCGGCGCCAAACGCACTACGCAACTTAGGCCACGCCCCTCGACACGCAGCCAATCAGCTTCGACCCCGCCAACCGACCACCACCTTCCCGCATCCAGTGCGCCTGTGTGAAGCGGTTCTCTCTTTTCCACTCCTAGAATACCCCTCCACCAATAGCAGACTTTTGCCCACTGATTTTCGCCTCCTCTGATCCTCCACCCTCTATATATACCCTTCCTGTTTACCTTTTATATCATTCTATCCTTAATTGATAATGATGGTTGTCCAGAGTGTAACGCGTCGTATATCCTGATCATCATGTACATTAATGTAACCCTGCACCACCATGAATTTTGCTAATCTCATTCATCTACTTCCTGCCACCCAGCGAAAACTAATCAGAGACCTGGAAACTTTGAATAATAAAATTTCCAATGCAGAAATTGCCATTTCTTTCAACCTCGTATGTATTAAAGAAAATTTATTACCTGGCTTTAATAACATATATATATATATATATATATATATATATATATATATATATATAATAGATATAAATAAATAAAAAAAAAAAAAAAAAAAAAGAAAAAAAATATATATATATATATATATATATATATATATATATATATATATACTGTATATATATATCTATATCTACAGGTATATCTATATAATTATATCAGTTCGTGTGTCTGTGTGTTCTTAATAGGCGGCCCGTAGTTTTGGACCTGGGGAGCTGAAACTTTGCATGTGGGTGTCAATTGACCTGGGTCAGGTCATAGAGGGGACGAGGCCACAATCGGAGGTCGTTTCGAGGCCGAAATTGAAACAAATTGAAAACAATTGCCGTTTGTGGCAGAAGGAGGCCTCCGATCGAAAAGGTATATGGAATGAAAGTTGTTCGCAGCCCCCTAAAATGGGGGTAAGGATGAGGTCAGATCCAAAATCGGAGGTCATTTAGCGGCCGAAATCGAGGTCGCCGTTTAATGCGGCACAGGGTGGTCGAGGCCGGTGATTATGGTAGTAGTAGTATTGTGATGATTGTGGTAGTAGTGATTGATGATGGTGATTATGGTAGTAGTAGTGGTGGTAGTAGTGATGCTGATTATGGTGGTACAGTATTATTACCCGGGCAACGCCGGGTACCCCTGCTAGTATACATATATATATATATAGAGAGAGAGAGATATATATATATGTATATATATATATATATATATATATATATATATATATATATATATATATATTCTTCCTTCCTTCAATTCTTCCTTTTAATTTTTTGTTTTTTTTTGTTTCGTGTAAATCTAAAGTAGATATTAAGGCGATTTCCAAGCCTTGCTAGGTTATTCATTTCTATCTGTTTTCATTTCCGGAGGGAGCGGAGGGCGGCGAGAGAGCCTTTATCATTGCTATCCTTTCCACCCACTTTCCCTTACTCTTAGGGTTGCTATCTCTACTAGAATTAACTCCTAGCCACCTCGCAGGGATCGTAAGCTCTGTCTGGCCAGTGTAGCTATGTAAATCTATGTAAGTATGTAAAAGGCCACACTCAAGTCGTTAACAGTGATTGGCTCAGTCCACTCCCTTATGTAACTACTCGGACATCTTCACAAACAGAGGGATAGTTCTCTCTTTATCCCCCCCCCCCCTCTCTCTCTCTCTCTCTCTCTCTCATACACACACACACACACCTGTACGCAAAATATCCCCAGCTCAATAACCCCGTATCCCAGGCGTTTAATTATTACAGGAATCGATGCCTTGATTACTTCATTAAACCAGCTCGTTACTTGTATATACCGGTACATTGTTTTTTTAGGCTGTCACCTTCGTTAGCTTCATTTTTGCTGCACTGCTCTCATTAATCGGTTATAATAAAATGGGGTAATTATAGGAAATGCGAAGGGAAAATGTGATGATTATAGAGTGGCTGAGGTAATTTGGGGCTAGGGGGTTTAGGGGTGGTTGTGGGTGACTGGAAATATGGGTAATGTTGTGGGTTGTTGTTGTTGTTGTTGTTCCCCAAGCTGCCTGGCCGAACAGCCCCAAGGCCCCGAGAAAGGCCAAGGCCATAACCGAGCACCCCCTCAGAACCCTCCCTGCCGACCACAATAAAGCCTGGGTGACCGAAGCCACTCCATGATGGGGAGCTGAGGAGGGTGCGGAAACACCCGGAAAGCCAAAGCCCCACCCAGGGCCCTGTGCCCCTCAGCAATTATGAAGAGATAGTTGAGGGGCAAAGGAAAAATGTGACGCTTTGGCTTCCAATCTTGGTAGATTGGGAGGTCAATCCACGGATGTTGTACTTGTTGATAATATTGACAATATATAAGCCTGGGTGTGATAATATGATATAGAGAAAGAGGGAGAGAGAGAGAGAGAGAGTATGTGTGTGTGTGTGTGGGTGTGCGTGAGTGTAATTGAACGAGTGAGAGTAAATATGAGTGTGTGTGTGTGTTGCTCCTCTTTGTATTTCTGGTGTGTAATTACGCACTTTCTTGTATGAGTACGGTACGTGGTGTGTGCTCCAATTGTGATGTAATTTGTGTGTTCGAATCTGTGTTGAATATATCATGTTTAGCTTTATGTTGTGTTTACTCACTGATGTATAATAGGGTATGTTATTTTATGTATTATAATGTCGATGTGATAATATATGATAGAGTGAGGGATATTTTGTTTTGATTTGTTTTCAAATATATCTCAAGGTGGAGTTGGGGGGGTTAAGGGGTGATTTAGGAGGTAATAGTCTCCTGGAGAAATTCAAAGCTGGATCATATGGTGCTCTGTTAAAAACAAATCGCCATGATATACAGTATATACAACAATTTGTATTTAGCTGTACGAATACTAATATGATAGATAATGATATTTAGTCTACGTGGAGGTAAACTTTGATATGCTCAGTTTGTTTAATCTAAGACATTAACCTCAACCACATCGCTATCAATTTCATTTAGTTCCCCAAATCACGGAATACAGTAATGCATTGCCCTAACAAATCATGTGGTCCGGCAATTAGTACCCCTTTCGCGGGCCACGTGTATAGTTTTCTCAATTAGGCAAGTTTAACCCACACGTGCACCTGCTGGGACGACTACATCACGTGATTGCCGCGGTAATGGGCGTGAGGGCGGGGGTACGTGATAATAATAGGGAGGTACGTGATTATAATGGCCAGGTACGTGAAACCAAGTGGAACGCTTGAGGGGTGTTTATATATTGAGGTTCGTTGGTTGAGATACACTGACCACACAAATCAAACAATTCCTGGATGATGTCTGAACAGATACATTCTAGAAATGTACGTAATGAAGACAGAATGTTATTGTATGTATAGGTACTGATGCACTTATTTATCATATACATACAGTTATTACTTATTGAAAGATAATACTAAACTTAGATCAGTGAATTGGTTCAGATAAAAGAGTTGAAGAGACATATGAGGCTTAGAGACAATGAAAATTATCTGTTTTCGTAATTCAATCTCCATGGATCTCAAGCACGTTTTTATTACGTATGGTTACATATCCTTATTGATCTATATGGTTTCCATCAGTATTTACGTTTATTTTCATAGTTAGGCAATAGATAGATAAATACAAATATAATTACAGTAGATACCCGGTAGTGAAAAGTTATATAAAGATACAATTTTTAGTATATATTGCCTTCATTTCCCACACATGTAATCATAGTTTTATTACCCCATTTTTTCAAACATATTAATAATAAGTAACACCTCGTTCTTAACCCACAACCAAGCTCTCTTTCCAATACTCTATCCCCATATTTAATTTCCCATCTCTCTCACACAGGTATAACTGCAATACATAAATATCCAGCCCTCTCATAATACTGCCCCAAGATATTCACGAGTGCGTGCATTCAAACAGATTTACATAAGCACCATTTCCAGCATTACTGTTAAGCAATTCTGGTTTAGCAGATTCCAAATATAATAATGTTATCAACATTCAGCCAGATATGATCTATCGTCAATCTAATTTCCAATAGTAATGCGAAAGATTCCAGAGAAGTTGCGAAAAAAATAGCTTGTTCATTGAAAATCGCCGGAAATATCGCTGGTATAAATCACCCTCTATTCTTTCCCTACTTGATCACCTTCAGAACCATTGATCATCGATTCCGCTGCCAATGTCGTATGCAAATTTGCAATCAATACACCTTGGCCACCGCCACCACCACTACCGTCTTCCTCTCGTATTTTGGGCGTTAATAAATAATACTAATAATGCCGGGGGTTGAATGCAGGTGCGGGACTGAGAGAGAGAGAGAGAGAGAGAGAGAGAGAGAGAGAGAGAGAGAGAGAGAGAGAGAGAGAGAGAGAGAGAGAGAGAGAGAGAGAGAGAGAGAGAGAGAGAGAGAGAGAGAGAGAGAGAGAGAGAGAGAGAGAGAGAGAGAGAGAGATTTAGAGTGAAATTGAGAGGTCGATGATGGTGGTTGATGGAGGGGATAGTGATGATAATGATGTAGGAATAGAAGAGGGTGATAAAGATAGGAAGTACGGTGATGGTGATGATGATGATAATGATGATGTTTTAAGAAAGAGGGATGGTTGGCAAATAGTCGGGACTGTGATGATGATACTAAGGGAAGAGATTGTGATTAAACTGGGAAATGAAAGGTGAGAGAGATAAAGATGGGAGTGATGTGAATTAAATATAAGTAAAAGTAAATAGAGAGAAGAAAGAGGTATATGAAAAAAGATGAAGACAAAATTAAATGAAGAAGAGGAAAAATCAGGAAATTCGGGTAAACCTAAGGAATAGGGCAAGGGAGGAACAAATGTGATTGAGTACCTAAATTATCTGGGATAAAATAAAATAAGGAAAGTACCGTACGCTAAACCCCAAAGGATTATTTAATGACTGAAGGAAGAAGCAGATAAATAAATAAAGCTAAACAAATGAGGAAGATATGATAACACAATACTGAATATCGATGATTAGACAAAGAGAGAGAGAGACAAAATATAGAATGAGGACCGAAAATGTACCCCAAAAGGTAATGGAGTAAATGTAATGAGCAAAGCAAATAACTAGATAAAGCTAAAGGAATAAGGCAAGAGAGCAATATAAATGACAAGAAGACTGAATATCGAGCTAAAGGAAATTGGAATAAAGCGAATGATGGCAGGATATAAACTTCAGGGGATAATGTAGAGAATGAGGAAGAGAGCTATAAAGTGTGGCTCTTGGGAGAAAGTTGGAAGGGAGAATTGCACTGGTATATTATTAACCCTTTCAAGATCCGACTATGCATTTATTTTCGTTTTTTTTTTTATTTATTTATTTTTTTTTTTTTTGGGGGGGGGGGCATTTAATAGACGATTTTACAGATTAGGAAGGGTATATGGAAGTCTGAGGGTTAATTGAGAAAACATTTACCCTTATAAGTCCCACAGATCCGTCCTAAACTGTATAAAATCGCCTAATGATAGCCAGAATGAACTGTCAAAATCCGTCATAATCGCAAAAGGGTTAAGGAGACGAAGGAAGCCGACATTGAGTGAGGAAAGGTTAATTGGGAAAAAAATAAATAGTAAATTGAAAATGGAAAGGATACTCAATGACACTACTCTCTCGGAAATGGGCTCCTCTCAGGGATATAGTTGTAAGTACAGAGTGGAAGCCAAAATAATCTCATAAAGTACATCTCTAGGAATCACACCCTAGAGCCTAGACCATGGCCCTAGACCCCAGGGATACAAGACCGTCGCGTCATTGGTGCAAAGGTTCCCGGTCAACTCAACCAGTACCGGTAGGTCATTTCAACTAAAGGGGAGGTGTGGTGGAGTGATCTTGCCGCTGGACTGGTAATCCAATGGACCTGAGTTCAAATGCCGATATATCAATGGGAAGATATTATTGGGATGGAATTTGTGCTGTACCTAGTATCAGTGCATTACCACAAAGCCCACCGAAACGTCAAATAAATACCCTCATTGTTCCCTTATTAAATAGCACGTATGAATATTCCCATATTCAAAATATGCTACAGGAGGTCAATGTCTAGTGATTTCATTGTTTAATAGGTAGCGTTCTGAGAGTGAGGGTCCGAGCCTAGGAGATGAGACAGTGAAGCACTGGAACGAGGCAGTTTCAGAGATGGGGCTACTTCGAGCCGTGAGTGAGCAACTAAGCCCCATGCATCCTGCGAAGGCAAGATGGCAGGGACTGGTTGCAGCTAAAAGTGCTTCACATGTCTCAACCCCTAGACTGGAACGAGACCTCACAGGCTTCACCGTCCAATGTATAACGGTTGAATGTATAGAATCTCAGCCTATGCCCGAGAGGGAGTAGTTGGAATATAGAAAACAACAAAAACAACCCAGGGCCAACCAAATCAGTGTCAGTTTTTAATCCTAACCCAGCTTAATTCTAACCTAACATAACCAAACAGTATTGGTTGAGTTGGTACTGGTTGAGAGCAATTGGTTGAAATTGTCTTCTGGTTGAATTGTCCGGTCACCTGGTATGACGGTTGAGTCAAGCTCTAGTATTCCTGGAGCCTGACGTTCGATTCCCAGAGTGGTAAATATGATTAGAGAAGGTGTTCAACGGAATATCTGCTACATCCGAGAAATTGTCTGCCTCTCCATCCGACGAGTTTTGTTTTACCATCAGATACACGTTCTTGTAAATCTTATGAAGGTTCTCTAGGAGTTTAATGGTTAAAGCAATCGTCACTAGTAGCATTGCATATCATAGATCAGAGCTACTTCTTAAGGTAAAAAATCGCATGGGGTTGGCTATAGTAAAACGATATATACAACACTGTAAAGTACTGGCAGATGTGAACTACCCACACGTCTCGTATACTCACACATTTCCTCTTCTTATGAAAGCGTGCCTCTCTCCGTTTACGAGTTTTGAGAGAATATTAGAGAAAAGTCCGTCTTTATCTCTTTCGCCTTGTCCTTATCTAACTCTACTTGATAGTGCTTGGAAAAAAAGAAGCCTGGAGCACAGTAAATTTATCAAATAACATAAACTCTTTCAAGCCGGTAACGGCTTCTTGAAGGATATACAGTATATAATAGTTACCACATGACATCTGTGTTCAGCTTAGGAGAAACCTTCAGATTAAGGTTTGAACATTACCTCTATGAACTGGTAATATGCGGCGGACATGTCCACACATAAACATTATTGTCTAGTGTTAGCTTGTATAAATTTTAAGCTACCTCAATGTATCAAATTTGACAGTGAGAAATGATCTGCAAGTTAAACACAATGCCTAAGGTATCCCAGGGAAAATAAAATCATGCATACAGAAATAATGGACATTACAAAGTTACTCGAAATAGATTTATAACTGTGTTCAATAAAGATAGTTCCCAACTTCATTAAAATTGCCTATTGATAACCATAAACTGAAAAAAAGTCATTGTACTGAAAGGATTAATTATATGTATTCTAGTTACTGTCGTCAAGAAAGCATATTCTCCATAAATTAAGTTAACTCAAATAACAAGTGGCGTTCTCATACGACATTATCCCGCAACTGTGATCTGGCAGCTGCTGTAATACCCTTCACGTATAATGGTCTACCTCCAGTCTTCTACTTCCTTGTACCAGTGTTAAACGTCTATATACATGATATTGCCTGAATTAAGTTTAGGATCAAAAGGTTGTCAATAAAAGCTCTCGTGTGGTACTCCTTAAGGATAGGTCCTTAGTTTGCTCCCTAGACGTCCAACAAGCTTAAAATAATCCCCCCAAGGGGCCCCCCCCCCCCCTCCCTTAGCGATAAATTTGTATATTTTTGGCTGAAAAATGTCCCGGCCGAAGACCGATTCCTCCTACATTGCAGGCTCGCTATCGCTCGCCAGAAATACATCGACACCTAAATGGCAAGGAAGGACTTACAATTGACAAGTAAATGTGGCGAAAGGTCTTCAAATCGACAAACTAATGAAACAAATGTCTTAACATTTCGAAACTAATGGGCTAAACATGATGGAGAAAGGGAGTTCAGAAAAAAATTACCCCAGTATGAAAATATACCTTCCCTTAATATCAAGATGTTATATAGCTTATTAAGGATCTCTATATAATTATGATATTTAAATAATCTAATCTTTTGACTCTTACAGCCATTTCTAAGTTGAAAACAAAAATGATCAAAGGGTAGCTTGAGTACAGTATAGAAGGACCCCATCGTAATGAAAGGGTTAATCACTAGCAGAAAAACAAAATTATGACCCCAACCTTTAAAGTGAGTCTTCTTTTGTTCGGTCACAGGTGGTCACAAGCACATCAAGCTTCTTACACAACTGTTTATATATCTTTATGTGTGCAGTCTTTGTCAGTGTGTGTATGTGTGTGTGTATAGTCAGTGTAATGTGTGTGTGTGTGTGTGTGTCAATTAGTGGCCCACACAACCGCAACAACCATTGTATATAAATAAGTTAGGCTGATAAAACTATGAAAATATTTGTAATAATACATTTTCTACGCAGCAATTTCTTGTCAAGACAATATAGCTACACTCTTGATAAAATACCAGTATCGTTGCTGTATTCTGTATTCTAACATCCGTGGACTTCATAAGAACATTAAAGATCTTACTATGGCATCAGTGGATTATGACATTGTCTTTTGTTCCGAAACTCTTGTTTCTGACCATAGACACATTTCAGAACTGCTCATACCTGGCTTTAATAAACCACTTCTTATTCGCCGTGACTCTCTTCCTCGTGCTCGTGGAATGAGTTTATACATCCGATCTGGCTATAATGCCCAGCCTTTGACGACATTTCTTTGTGGTTGCCACGAGATCCAGTTGGTTAAAGTTTCCAGTAAATATCATAACCACTACATTTTTAGCCTATATAGAAATCCTGATGCCAATAACAATCTATATGACTGTCTTTTAAATGCATTGGCATTAATTCAGTCTGTTGATGTCAAGTCATCTTTCGTTTTTGTTGGAGATGTTAATGCACATCATCAAGAGTGGCTGAACTCGGTCTCTCCAACAAATAGAAATGGTCACGCTGCCTTGGATTTTGCTAATTTGTCTGGGGGTGAGCAGTTGATTGCTGGACCTACACATATTTCTGGATACTGTCTTGATCTCGTCTTAACAGATGTTCCTGGTGTTGTGGAGACTGCAGTTCTTGCTCCTGTAGGTACTTCTGACCATAATGCCGTAACCTGTAAAATCAATCTTGACTTTACTGTGCCAGATATCACTATATCTCGTAAAGTCTATCTTAAATCTCGAGTTAATTGGGATAATGTATGTGATGATTTTACCAATATCCACTGGAATCACATACTAAGATCTGATGACCCTGTTTCATCCCTCAATAACTCTCTTAGACATCCTGCAAAGAAGAGTCCCTTCTAAGTTAATCAAATCCTGTATTAAAGATAAAGCTTGGTTCAATGACGACTGTAAGCGTGCATATAATAACAAGCAGGCTGCATATCACCGCTGGAGACATAATCGAACCCAGTTGCTTTGGGATGACTATGTACATCTTCGGTCAGTTGCGCAGAGAGTATAATATAGTACAGCCGAGAGGGATTACAATTCCCATTTGCAGGAAGTTCTCGCAGGTGCTACTCAGCCACATAAATGGTGGGCCTCACTTAAGGCCTCACTATTTGGAATTGACTCCACCATGCCTCCACTTCGTGATTCTGATGGTTCTATCTCTTTTGATCCATTAACTAAGGGTAATATGCTTTCTAATATTTTCATAGGTAAGCATAGTGATCAGGAGTTGCAATTGCCCTTGACATGTTTCCCTAGTCCTAATCTAAAGTCGATAGCATTCAAATCAGCTGGATTGAGACAATATTTATTGGATCTTAGACACTTATGGTGGGATTGACCCAGATGGATTTTTCCCTCTCTTCTTTAAGAAGATTGCTGTTGTCTAGCACCTAAATTGGCTATAGTATTTAGGTTGCTCTTGAAATCTGGTAGTTTTCCTCTTTGCTGGCGTAAAGCTAGCATCACTCCAATTCCGAAGGGAGCTACTGCTTCGTCATCCCCATCTGAGTATCGTCCTATATCCATAACGCCTATTCTCTCAAAGATCTTTGAGAGGCTTTTAGCTAGACACCTTTCTTCATACTGTAATCGTCTTGATATAATACCTAATTCACAGTTTGGTTTTCGCAAAGGTTTGGGTACTTGCGATGCGCTTTTAACTTTATCTCATGATCTTCAGTCTTCGTTGGACAAAGGGTATCAATCTCGTGTTGTGGCTATTGATTTTAGTTCTGCTTTTGATCTTGTTAATCATAAAGCCCTTTTATATAAGCTGCAACTTCATGGTATTGGTGGTAGTCTTTTATCTATTTTTAAAGAATTTTTGACAGACAGGTCTCAGCATGTTGTCGTTGATGGGTGCACTTCTGTTTCTGTGCCTGTTGTTTCGGGTGTTCCACAGGGCAGTGTGCTTGGGCCTCTGTTTTTCATTATTTTTACTGCTTGCTTGTGCTCTGAGCTTGAAAATAAACTAGTTTCTTATGCCGATGACATAACTTTATACTCATCAATTCCATCTCCAGAGAGTAGAATCGAAGTTGCAGCATCTCTAAACAGGGACTTGGCTAAGATTACCTCTTGGTGTGAACTTTGGGGTATGAAGCTTAATGCTAAGAAAACTCACTCCATGATAATCAGTAGATCACATACTTTGGCTCTTCCTCATCCTTGTTTGCATGTTTCTGGTGAACAAATTGAGGATTTGTCAGGTTTGCCTTTGCTTGGAGTGACTCTCGATCCTAAGTTGACATTTGAGAAGCATATTCGTTCCTTGTCTTCTACTATTGCTCAAAAGATTGGTTTACTTCGCAAGTGTTACAAAACATTCGCTTGTGAAACCACAGTCAAAAAATATTTTTATGCTTTTATTTTGCCTCATTTTGAGTATTGCTCTCCTGTTTGGAACTCGGCTGCTGACTGTCATTTGAAATTGCTTGATAAAGCTCTTAATTCTATTAAATTTATTCTCCCTGCTCTATCTCTTGATCTTCATCATCGGCGTTGGGTTGGTGCCCTTAGTCTTTTATTTAATTTGTTTAACAATACTCAGCATCCATTGCATAGTGTTTTACCAGAACCTTTTATTCCAATTCGCGCAACAAGATTTATGAGGAGTCTTAATGACCTTGCCATGACTCCAATTAAGGGGAGGTATTTAGTTTATTCCCTAGACCTCCATCAACCTTAAAATTACACCCCCTCGAGTCCCTTTCAAGATAAATTTGTACATTTTTCGGTAGAAAAAAAATCCCGGCCAAAGGCCGGTTCCTCTTAAATTACAGGCTCGCTATCGCTCGCCAGGATAAAATAGACACCTGAATTGCACGAAAGGTCTTAATATGGGGTGAAAGTTCTTAAAATCGCTAAACTAATGGGGCAAACGTTTTATAATATCAAAAACAATGGGGCTAAACATAAGGGAGAAAGGGGTCAAGAAAACAATCCCTCAAGTGGAGACCTCCCCTTAATGCTTCTACATCTCAGTTTTCTCGGTGTTTTATTCCTTCAATGATTCCCTTTTGAAATCATTTGCCAAACGAGGTTGTACAGTCAACCCATATCTCAGCTTTTAAGTCCAGAGTTAATGTTTTATTACAGCAGTAAATTTTTGTTTTAATCATGATTTTCTTTTATTCTTTTTAGAATGGTGTTTTAATTGACAAACTGATCTTTTCTTCTGGGCTCTCTAACTACTGTAGCCCTTTTCCTTGTCCTTAGTTGTCTTAGTCTCTCTCCAGTACTTACCGGTATTTTGTGGGGATTCATCTTTTATAGGTGTATCTGCACCCTGTTGGGAGGCTTAGACAGCTTCTATAATAATAATAATAATAATAATAATAATATTGTGTAATGTTTCCCCTATTTATATTAGTTAGTTAAAATAGGACTTCAGAGGCTATCAACCCCTTCTGGATTATTAAGCCAGCACACTGTAAGTCAAGAATATCATCAGGACTGGAGCCCCTTTTCGAGAACTCCAGTCCCTTCTATTACAAATATTATGTGCTCGTTATCTACCGCATATATAATATACTAAGACGAGACGGTATGATACGAAACCCTTCTCTGATCGCCGCATTTGTTGTTAGTTTAGTTACACTTGCACTTTCCTTTACCTTCCTTCCATCTTTCTTTCCTTCCTTCCTCCCTTCCATCCTTATTATCACCATTCCTTCCTTCCTTTCATTCTTTTTTCATTCCTTCTTTCCTTTCTCCCTTCCTCCCTCCCTCCTTTCCTTTCATCCTTCCTTCCGTCTGTCTTTCCTTCCTCCCTTTCACCATTCTTTCCTTCTTCCATCCCTTCCTTTCATCCTTTCTTCCTCCATTTCGTCTTTCTTTCCTTCCACCCTTCCTTCATTTTTACCATTCTCTCCTTCTTTCCTCCCTTCCTTCTTTTCTTCCTTCGTCCCATCTCCCCTTACACTTTCCTCCCCTTACCTTTTATCCTTATTTGTTCCCACACCTTTTTTTTGTTCGTGGTTTACCTGCCTTACCTGCATTCTACTTTTGTTTTGTTTACATATTTATCCTCTTCTACCCCACTTCTTCTTTTATTCTGCCTCTCCACTCTTCTTTCTCCTACTTTCTTTCGTTTTTCTTTTACTTGCTTTAACTGAATTTCCTTTTACGCGGACTCACTTCTTTATTTATTCTGCCTCTCCGTTCTTCTTCTTGTTCTCGCTATTTTCTCCTCATCCTACTATTTTTTCACTTTGGTTTCCTTTCTCTTCTTACTTGCTTCTACCTCTCATTTCTCCTTGACCCTCTCGTTTCACCCCCTCATTTATCATTATATTTTATTTGAGTTTTCTTCTACTTATCATTTCTCCCTTTCTTTCACTTACCCTTTTTCCTCCCTTCTTTCTCTCTATTATCCCCGTCTTTCACTTTTCTTCCATCTTTCTTCTGAACCTCATTTCTTAAATTTATATTTTGTATTTATCAATATATCTTAGTTCAGCTTTCTCACCCCCGAGTATTATATTAATTAAATATATTTCTTTGCATTGTCCATTATATTATTATCATGTATCAATAATTCCCGTGTTTCTACCATCTATTTACTCCTAATAGCATATATATTATTTCTAAATCTAATCTGCGTTTTATGCTTGTATAATTATGTTATTGTCTCTATTACCTTGTCAACTCTGCGTAAGCAGAGTTTGGTATCCCCCCCCCCCCCCCCCGTATAGTGGGTACCACACGAAAAAAATGTCTGGTCGTCGTCGTCGTCGTCGTCCGTCTGTCTCGGAACTCCTCCTAGACCGTTGGACGGATTTTCACCAAATTTCACACAAACATTTGTTGCGTGAATGCAAACGTCAGTCAAAAAAGATTGTTTTGAATTTATGCAATAGTTATGATTTTAGGTCCAAAATATGGTTTTGCCACCCCCCCCCCCCCCCCCCCCCCCCTCCCGGAGCCGCCCCCCCAGAACCCTCCCCCGCCGACCACAAAGCCTGGGTGACCGAAGCCACTCCATGGCGGGGAGCTGAGGAGGGTGCGGAAATGCCCGGGAAACCATAGCCCCACCCAGGGCCCTGTGTCCCTCAGCAATTATGAAGAGAAAGTTGAGGGGCAAGGGAAAAATGTGACGCTTTGGCTTCCAATCTTGGTAGATTGGGAGGTCAATCCACGTTAGAGACGCCGTCACTTGAGATCTATATATAGTAAAAGGAACAGTCAGAGTAAGCTATGGGTATGGCAGAGATTGCTCAGTTCTCACTCTGATAGACCATCCCATCACCACATGACTAGAACCCAATCCTCTCAGCATCAGCTAGGAAAGGCCCTAGAAAGCCGCCTATGGCGGGGGATAGCTCCCCTATGTAACCCTTTCGGGGTTGGGCATATTGGTGATGAAGTTCATACAGAGAAAGAAAATGTGTACAATTGTTATAATAATATAAAGTAGACGTGCCGTTTTGCAAATCAAACGGATAGTTGTAGTATCTATGATGATAGTAGTGATTAAGATGCTAGTGACAATGGACAGTGATGATGGTAAGAGTAGTAGTGATAATTGTAATTGTAGTAGTGATGATGATCATAGTAATGGTGATGATGACAGTACTTGTGATGATTGTGGCAGTTGTAGTGATGATGGCAGTTGTAGTGATAATGGCAGTAGTAGTGATTATGTTGATTGTGATTGATGATGGTATTAGTAGTGATGATGGTAACCCACCGCAGAATTGGGTATGCCGTTTTGATTTTGGGCAAAACGGCACATCTACTTTATATTATTATAACAATTGTACACATTTTCTTTCTCTGTATTATCAACTCTGCGTAAGCAGAGTTTGGTATCGCCCCCCCCCCCCCACCCCGTATAGTGGGTACCCCCAGTTTCCCCTTCCCGGACTCCCCCCCCCAGCTATGATGGCGTTTTTAGTGTGTGAGCCCCGAAGGGGCTCACACTCTAAGAACGCATTCGTTCTGGGGGCGAATACATCTCGCGCCGCATTTGCTAGGTTAAGTTAGTTTAGTTGGCATTAGAAGTGATGGTAGTAATAGTGGGATTGATGGTGATAGTAGTGATGATGGTACCAAATGAATGAGTGAGATGCCAAGAGGTTAAAAAGAGAAGATGACGGGTACCAAAATGAATGAGCGAGATGCCAAGAGGTTAAAGAGAGAAGATGACGGGTACCAAATGAATGAGCGAGATGCCAAGAGGTTAAAGATAGAAGATGACGGGTACCGAATGAATGAGCGAGATGCCAAGAGGTTAAAGAGAGAAGATCATGGGCATCAGTCTGATGAGCAAGAGCGAAATAGAATTGCAAAAAGGCAGGATAGACAAAAACCATTCTTAGAACTGGGAATGATTAGAAATGTCTTTGAAGCTTCGAACACTCTTTCCCATATTAGAAATGATCTATTTGAATAATTGTCTTTCAATCGCTTTGATTTTAATTTGTGTTATGATAACCCATTGTTGACCGCAGGCAAGACAATGTTTTAAGAGTTGGAGTAATAATCATGGCAATCTTGCATTAATTGTCATGAACATTATATTTGTATTGACATTAATTCCCATTAAAAATGTACGTTTCTGATGGATAAATGGTATGTTGAATTGGGTTTTATGTATTTATATAATTATGTATTACGACCGTATTTTACCTGTAAAATGTAGGTGAGATTGGTAGGTCTTTAGAAATAAACTTTATAGAAGTATGCCAGCATCATAATTAAGTATGGTAATGAAAGTAATAGATAGCTGGGTGCTGATCTATCTTCATACTAAATAGTATGAAAAGATTACTAACACGGTAACTCCATCGCAGAGTTGGGTATGCCGTTTTGATTTTGGGCAAAACGGCACGTCTACTTTATTATTATTATTATTATTATTATTATTATTATTATTATTATTACTATTATTATTATTATTAGTAGTAGTAGTATTATAATAATCTATCTATCTATCTATATGCTCAGGCCCAATCCCCATTTTGGGGGTAGCCGACTCAAGACAGAGCAAGAACAGGGAAAACACAAAAACAACTTAAAACAACGAATAAACACAGATAAAAAGCACAAACTCACACACATCCAGGTCACCCAGGAGAAGACCCAGAGACCAGGGTCACCAAGGTCGCTCCAGCATAATAGTATATTCATGTTATTTAATGCGTTATTTATCGTTGTTAAAATACTTAATTATTATTTTCAACTTTTCCTTTGTTGATTATATAATCCTATATTTTAACCTCTAGCTACTCTTTTCATGTTTACTTTATTTGTTTTGTATTTAATGTCCGTATATACAGTAAGCTTTACGTTTTAGACTTATTCGATATTTTCATTTATTCTAATACAGTAATAGTCTTAAATGTGTTTTACTCTAAAGGTATTGTCATGTTGCATATATATTTCCTTCTTTCATTATTTCCGGTTGTATTTTATCGGCTAATAATATTTCTATATTAATTTTCTGTATCTATATTACTTTTCATCTACCTCTTAAATGTTCTTCCCTCTTCATTTTGAATATTATGTTGTTTATGATGATGTTCCACTTTATATATTATGTTGTTTATGATGATGCTCCACTTTATATATTTGTATTATTATCAATCTTTTACATTTTATTGTCTGTGTATATTGTGTACTAATTCTCAGTTATTGTTAATACCCTATACTTCCTCATCCCATAATATCTCCTATTTTTTTTATATCTACAATATTATTGTAATTCTAATTAATTGAATATTTGTATTTTTTTTTTACACTTACGTTTCCTTTTATGTAGGCCTATATGCATTGATTTATTTTTCATTATTCATATATATTAATTTCCCTCATTGCCACTTTCCAGCCTGCAATTGTTGTTGCAAATGACTTTTGACAGTCACTGTAGCAAGAGGTTAACTTTAGGAAGACGTACAAATGTTCGATCCTATATTTATTATAAGGGTTAACTATTAACTCCAAGTAAGGAAGTCTAAAGGTGACTATCTGTCCTTATGTGTTATATGTTAGGTAGCATAATTAACCATATTAGGGAAGACGTTTTGAGGTACGCTCCTAATAGGTTATATGTTGATCGAAGATAATGTTGGAAGTAGATCTCAGCTCTCCGTCTTCTGCTCGTTGATAGATGGATATTATGATAGATTGTAGTAATAGTAATGCCGCCACCACCAATTACCATAAATATTAGATTGAATACTTATAGGTAAAAGGAAATTAAAGGACTGTGGTATCCGAACCAACTTTGATATTTATTCAAGTAACAACTGAAAAATGTATACAGCTGTACATTAGTACAGCTGTACACATTTTATATATGACAGAGAATTCCCTAATTGATGAGGGAATCTCTAAGGGTTTGTTGTCGTGCCCAAGGTTCGAGTCTATCTGTTAGACCTCAAACCTTCCTTCAATACCTCTTACCTCCCCCTTGTCTGCCACACCTTAGAATCATGGACAATTACCAAGACCCCTCCTGTCACATGTTCAGAGAGTGGTGAGGAAATCAGGAGTGTTGAGGTCAGCTTACATTGGTGGGAAAGGAATTTGAGTCATGAAAATTCGAAGGGATGAATAACCTCTGGTGTACAGTTACATACATAAGTCTCATTCGCTGTAAGTATATCACCTTTAGATTATATGGGAGTTGTAATACATGAGTCATAGTAAATAGTACAATCGTGAGATGTAATACGCCCTCACTAAAATACTTGCGTATACCCACCGCAAGGCAGACACTTAAAAGTGCATCACATTCTATTTTGTGTTACTGTAGGCACGTATATATTTATTATGTATATATATATATATATATATATATATATATATATATATATATGTTAGTAAAGCCAGGTAATAAATTTTCTTTAATACATACGAGGTTGAAAGAAATGGCATCATGTATCATCATGTACATTTATGTAACCCTGTACCACCATGAATTTTGCTCATCTCCTTCATCTACTTCCTGCCACCCAGCGAAAACTCATCAGAGACCTGGAAACTTTGAATAATAAAATTTCCAACGCAGAAATTGCCATTTCTTTCAACCTCGTATGTATTAAAGAAAATATATATATATATATATATATATATATATATATATATATATATATGTATGTGTGTGAATTTGTGTTTGTATATGTGTTTGTTTGTTGTTTTATGTTGTTTTTGTGTTTTCCCTGTTCTTGCTCTGTCTTGAGTCGGCCACCCTCAAGAAAAAAGGAAAACAAAATAATAAAATAAAATGAAATAGAAAATAAAAATAAAAATTGGAAAAGTGGGGATTGGCCTGAGCAAATAGACATATAGATAGCATGTTAGTTATTCTACAAATATCATATCATCATGTATTTTGCTGAATAGTGAATCTTTCACACAAGCTCCATACTCGTTTTCTCCTTTTCACACTAGCCTCGTAAGGATTTGTAAATATGGTACGTGCTTTCCTTTTTACTCCTTTGTGCAATCAAGCTTCTTTCTTCCAAACCTACACCTTTTTTCCCTTCAACTGTTTTCATTGTTTCATTGTTTCCTTAGTTTCAATTGCTTCACATATGATTTGGACAGTATTATCACAAGAAGAAGAATTACAATGAAAACAAAAATAAACAAATTTGGCTCCTCAGAAAAAAATCAAAGCAACAGAAAAATATCTATAAAAAGTTCTGTAGCGCATAGGCTACTTATGAGAATTGCATATGCCTTGCCTCGGCCACCTTCGAAATAAGAGAGAGAGAGAGAGTGAGTGAGTGATTGAGTGAGTGAGTGAGTGAGAGAGAGAGTGTGTGTGTGTGTGAGAGAGAGAGAGTGAGTGAGTGAATGAGAGAGAGAGAGAGAGAGAGAGTGTGTGTGTGAGAGAGAGAGAGAGAGAGAGAGAGAGAGAGAGAGAGAGAGAGAGAGAGAGAGAGAGAGAGAGAGAGAGAGAGGAAAGAAGAAAGAGAAATACGGGAAGAAAGAATGAATACAAAGAATGCTGCCCTACCCAAGAACAAAAAATGACAAAAACTCCGTAAGAAAAGGACAGGTAGACGTCTTTTGTTTTAACCCTATAATTTATTCTGACATATTTTCCCACTCCTTCCCTCCCTTCCGTTAGCGGTCATGTCCTAGCGGTCGCTAGGTTCCCGGCGTGGACCTTTAATACCTGCAGTGCTTCCTTGGCTGGGGGCTGAGACCGAACGCCAAAACACACACACATGCACATATTGTACATACACACACACATACACACACACACTCACACATTCACATACTTATCATATACAATGTATTCACTCCCATGCACACATTCTCAAACAGGCAATAATACAATAATACATACACACACACGCACCATCCTCAACGTAACATCCACCGCCACAAACACAATTTCGAAAACACCCACACACACACACACACACACACACGCGCACACGCACACACACACACAAAGGAATTGACGAAGAATAGGTGGTGGTGTTTGATTATCTATGAAGAAAAGACCCCACTGACACAGTTGGTGAGAAAAATACATCTCGTCCTTTCAACTAGAAAGCTAGCAGAGAATAGGTGCTCTTCCAATGGGGCAAGAGCTAGTAAAGAATGAATGCGGATTTAATGGGTACATCACAAATATTTAACATAGAATGGGTGGTCCTGTATTTGGAATTGTACATAACATATTATATCAAAGATTGTGTACTGTATCAATGGGTTCAACACAAAAGCTAGCATAAATATGTTTTGAGTCAATATGAGCTGAGTACTAGTTATCAAATAATGCATAACTCGAATGAGCAATGAATGGTTGCTGATTCAATGGATACAAGACTCTAGTTAACTAATAATTATATACAGGAACATTATATTTATTATCTAACAATAGGCATTGCATGTTGAATGCAGCATAGCCTACACCGGAAACATTATCCGCAGAATTAACACTAAATTATGACTTTGTAAACCTGTATTCAATATTACGGTTTGTTAACTGCATACAGGTATGCCTCTAAATTACGGTAATAAGGCCGTAAAGAACTAATAATATTGATGGGTTGGCATTCTTGAAATTACGGTATTGTATTGGCAACTCGGCTGTCTGTACTATTAACGTAATACTAACAGAATACTGATGCAATGGAGATAACAAACGAGCTAGTAAAGAATGGGTGTTAATTCAGTGGGTAAAGACACTAGTTGTCTGCCAATGGATCCTAAATGGAAACATCATGAGGGCTAATGAATGTTGAAAGGGTTATCAGTGAATAGGTGATGATTCAATGGGTGCGACACGCGAGCTAGGAAAGAATGGGTGAGGATTCAATGGGTGCGACACGCGAGCTAGGAAAGAATGGGTGATGATTCAATGGGTGCGACACGCGAGCTAGGAAAGAATGGGTGAGGATTCAATGGGTGCAACACACGAGCTAGGAAAGAATGGGTGAGGATTCAATGGGTGCGACACACGAGCTAGGAAAGAAAGGGTGATGATTCAATGGGTGCAACACGCGAGCTAGGAAAGAAAGGGTGAGGATTCAATGGGTGCGACACGCGAGCTAGGAAAGAATGTGTGAGGATTCAATGGGTGCGACACACGAGCTAGGAAAGAATGGGTGATGATTCAATGGGTGCGACACGCGAGCTAGGAAAGAATGGGTGAGGATTCAATGGGTGCGACACGCGAGCTAGGAAAGAATGGGTGATGATTCAATGGGTGCGACACGCGAGCTAGGAAAGAATGGGTGAGGATTCAATGGGTGCGACACGCGAGCTAGGAAAGAATGGGTGAGGATTCAATGGGTGAGACACGCGAGCTAGGAGAGAATGGGTGAGGATTCAATAAGAGTAACTGAGTGGCTATCAACGAATGGGTGTCAATAGGTACAACAACGAGCTAGATATGAATGGGTGATCGTCAATGGATGCAAGACACCAGCTACCAAAGCATGGGTGAGGATTCCATGAGAGCAACCCAGTGGCTACCAAAGAATGGTTGTAGACTCAATGGGGTCACAGCAACGAGCTATCAAAGAATGGGTGATCGTCAATGGATGCAAGACACGAATGAATGGGTGCTGATTCAATGGGACCAACAAGAGGGATAGAAATGAGTGGTAGCAAAGAAATGGGTACTGGGTGAATATACTGTATATAAAGAGGTGCACTTGCTGACACAGAAGGTGGGTAAACTGGGTGTCATCGTTTCAATAGAAACAACAGAAGTGGGGTATTGACTGGGTAAGTAGCTATGAAAAGACGAGTCCATTGATACATCCATTACCTGCCATACATTGTTCACCACCCATCATGATCAGGGTCAGAATCCACCGTCATTAATTTAAAATTTTATATACTTTCCAGTGCGATGATATCATAAAATTATATATTTTCTTCTGGCTATCATTAGACGATTTCATTACAATTTTGATGGAATTCTTGGAATCAAAGATGAAAAACCCATCTCAATAAACCTTTTGACTGGCATTGATTAATCCTAAATAAAATAAAATTGCCCTGAGCGTAAACAGGACGTCATCTGATTGAAAGGGCGAGAAGGGAGGGAAGTGGGGCATACGAGTCAGCACAGAATAGGGTATTGACTGAAAATACCCCCGGGGGCGAATACAATGACAGACTCGTTGACAAAGAATGAGCATTATTGAGTCAAGGTAAAAAAGCACACTCACGATCAAGAGGTCGCTTCTTACCCACAGCAATTCAATGTTTGTGTTCTCTCTACTCTAAAACAAACAAACATAAACAGTTCTAACATGCGTAAACAATAATTATTATTCAAGGTTTGTTTTATTGTGTTTGAGGTATGTTATTTAACATAATTATTTCATAAGAGCATAATAAAGTAGACAATCTGAGCGTGGAACATGACTTATGAGGGATACTGTACAGTCACCTTATTTAATTTAATAATATCCAAATGGCAGATTTCACTGTAAAGAATTATCTTATTATCAAGGTTCGCCACGCATCAATACCTTTCGAACAATGGTGGACAATACTGTAGCCTTACACTGTACACGAGTTAAGGTGGAGTCACACGAACCCATTTTCCGTCAATTTTGTATCTTCAATTATCACTGTACCGTAATTTCGAGGCTAGTTTTCATTGGTATAAGTAACTTGACTAAAGGTAGGCTATCAGATTTGACCGACTTGTTCTAAATATTGAACTCAAAAGATAACAGACCAGAGTTGCCTAGAAAATGCCCAGGATATGAAAACCGCCTGTGTGACTTTACCTTAGGCAAAGAATGGACGACGATTTTATGGGAGCACCCCGCGAGTTGTAAAGGAATACCTGTTGAGTGAATGGGTCGACAAAGAGGCGAACTCACACACTAGGTGAATAAGAATGGGTGTCACCGATACAATAGGAGCAGTACAGTAAAGAATGGAGGCTAATTCAGTGGGAGCAAAACACGACAAATCAGATCATAACAAGTATTCAGTCTAATATGATATTATGGGTAACAGTGTCCATCCATCCATTAATTTATGAATGTGTCCATTCATTCTCTCATTATCTATATCGTGTTGTTAAATCATAATAGCATGGGGAGATTGTAGACACCAATCGAGCTGGGCAATACCCAGGGGAGGCCTCATAGCCATGTGATAAGGAGTTGCTGGAACCCCTGTCTCATTTGTCTGGCCTCCCTCACTGTTTCTGTTTGTGTCTCATCTACTGTATACAAAATAATCCAGCTAGCTCTCACAAAGACCTCCTCCTCCTATTAATTTCACTACAAGCACACCACACTTCTTTCAAATACACTAAAAACAGATGAAGCAAAGAAAATGAAGAGGACAACCAACTGCCCTTAATTTGCCTCTGTCACGGTTTCATCTTTGGGGGAGACGCTTGCTACAGGCAGCTTTGCTTGTTGTCTTCCTCATACACATAGAAAACAACGCATAAATTACATGAAACACGACAAAGGAATGAGCATATTGTAAAAGACACAACAGTGTCAACTAATTTTAGCTCTTTTCTGGTGTGACGATGGCTGTGGCAGAACCGAACTGGTCTTGTTTTTAAAGTAAACAATTTGTAAGTGGGAAACATGCCACCTACTCTCCGTAAGGGAAGAGGTATACACAGAGAAAGATTTAATCAGTGTGCTTCTGAGCTTTCTCTGCGTATACCTCTTCCCTTAAGGATTATAGGTGGCACCCGACTTTCAACACATTACCACTCCTATTCTGTCCAACTCTCTAAGCCAATAGTGAACCGATTTGCCCAGTCTTTCTTCAACGCAACAAGTACACTAATCCCTCCCTCAATTTATGTATCCCTCATCCTATGAGTTGAACTGCTTCCAGCTCCGTGTGTCCAGAGATAAATGATTCTAACGTACCTTGAATTTTTGGATCTTTATCACTCTTTCATTTTCAGGGGGATACTTTTTACAGGCAGATTTGCCTTAAGTCTCCTCCATACACATGGAGAATTATATATATATATATATATATATATATATATATATATATATATATATATATATATATATATATATATATATATATATACAGTATATGCTGGATAGTGGGTTTCTCAGACCCAATCATCAGGAAAATATAATAAATATGTTACAATATAGAGGTCAGATTATAGATTACAAGTTTAAACAAATATTTGGATACAATGAGATCTGAACGCGCGTAAACAAATAATGGATGCAGGTTATCTCTACCCATAGACTACAGTAGATCTGGAATTGACACGAAAACTAAACCCAAAGTTCGAACCTCGAAACCGCGAACATTTTATATTTTCGTGGTTTCGAGGTTCGAACTTGGGGGTTCGTTTTCCGATTGTGGGTCCCTTACTGCAAAATTCAATTTTTGTGTCAAGTCCAGATCTACTGTAGTCTATGCACTACCTCATCCAACGTCTTTTGTTTAATTATTATTGTAGATTTTGCTTGTTTTTGCCATTTTCGAGCAATGTACTTTAGTTTGTGCCCTAAGTTAACACAAGCACCTTCCCAAACTTCCCTCAGACAAAATATGCTCACCCAGACCGCCTTCAAGCTTAATTTGTAAATTTGGGATGGAAAAATTTTCCGACCGAAGGCCGATGTCTTCTAAGCTACAGGCTCGCTTTCACTCGCCCAGAAAATTATTTTAACCTGAATAGGGTGAAGTGTCTTATTATCACCAAACAAATGTGGTGAAATGACTTAAGATCTCCAAACGAATGGAGCGAAATTTTGAAGCTGGCAGACTACAATTTCTTTCTTTACTTCTTATTGTGTGTCATTCGTTCTGCTCCGTGTATTTCAATATATTTACTATATATTCAACTCCTAGTATAAATAGTATCTTATGTTTTTAGTTTAGAGACTGAAATGACAAGGTTGAGCAGCCACACCCCAATCACGCCCGAAAGAATAGCCGTAATCCAGAACAGCAGAAGATGACTTCAGGAAAAGGCCAAGCCAAATAAGACCAGACCAGTTTCCCAGGCTTTAATACCGGCCGGAATAGGTCAGCCTTCCCTGTTTCCCGGATCTACCCATGTTCTAATTTCCGGGAAACTAGGTCAGTCTGCCCAAGAAAGAAGTTCGAGTCCCAACCAATCACAGGGACGCCAGGTCCTCCAATGGCAAAGACCGAGACAGAATGTCAAGGCATATCACCAGCTCCAACCTGACTTGCATTACAACTGTTTATGCAAATGCAACACCAAGAGCCCTCCCAATACTTGCATAGATGGGAATCCCAGTACCCCTCTACAATACCTCTTGGGAAGACTGGGTATAGTACCACCAAAGTGAACAGTGAAAGAACTATGGCCTGTAGAATAAGAAAAGCCAGATATTACGATGAACAGAAAATCATCCATTACGTCACCATATATTACCCCCTAAAAATAGGGGGACCATATTGAGAGATCAAGAATCTCTGTGTGCGTAAATGAATAACTACCATGTATTTTTAGCTTAAGAACTGCCTTCACCAAAACAACGATATCCACATGTCCTTATGTTATTGAATTAGACCAAACTGAATACTAAAAATAACCCGAATATAGCCTGACTGAAACTGAAGGAAGTTAGCAAATGCGATTGCTTCCTTCCACTAGCTACAACCAGATGTGGGATAGGAATGGTATTATTCCCCCTGAACGAGAGAGTGTGCTGCCCTGTACCTGAGTGAAAGGCCAGTTCCCCTCCACGTCCAGCCCAGCAGACCCCCGAGTCCTACGTCGTCCAGACTCTCGTTCATGGCCACCTTTGCCCTATACCCTAAGTGTCTCTGCGAGTTATAAGTTGCAGCTATTGTTGTGAAGGTAGGATAAAATATGCGAGTATTCTATTCTATTTAACTATAGATCTGTGCCTAAGATCTATCCTGAATCTGGGTTATCTGTGTAATCTACCTAAACTTTGATCCGTACAGTGTTTCATTAAGTACGAGATATTGCTAAATAAATTGTGTTAATCCTTCAGAGCCTAAATTGTATGTACGTTACATAGTCATATTTACTCGTGTTAATTAACCAGAATACTCTCAGATTTTATTCATATGTATTGATTATTCTTTGTGTATCCAAGTCGAAGTGCAAGTGCATAACGTTAAGTGATTCCCTATTTAAATTTCATATCTACCTAGAACCTACGCCCAATTTAGGATTTATATATCCATATAATTACCGCCAGAGAATCGATACTATCATCCTTAAATTTTGAAAGTAAAGAACCCTTTTCGTTGAGTTAGAATTAATTCATAATAAAGATACCTGATTTTTACTAGTTCTTGTGAGTAATCTAATAATATACGTTACTCGGGTCATATCATTCTTTCCACACCAATCGAGGAACTCATATTGTCCAGTTCTTAATTCAATCCGCCTATTACTTGGCTATAGATCATATTTATTACTTGCTATAGCAATCCTTTGATTATATTCGTATATACGTTATAATACAACGCTACGTTAGTTCTGCGTTTCGTTAGGATTTTGTTAACCTATGCAAAACTCCTTTCCTGCCATCCTCTATGGTATTTCCTAAGTGTAACTTTACCGTATTCATTTAACTATAAATAGCTCCTTCTACAAGCTATCTTCTTACATGTATACAAGTGTGTTTCTTAAAGTTGTAGTAAAGTATTCCCTCATTCGTAAACTTCGTTTTATCCATTCCAATTCTGTCACTATAATTATTGTGAATCTGATTTCCTTTTTCCATGTGAATTAACCTCATCTATGATCGATATTTTTTTTTTGTGTCTCGTGTGAGAGATTATTTGCAATAACTCTTAGATAGTTGAATTCAGAATTAAACTATCTTCTTCACTAGAATCAAATAAACCGCCTAACCTTATCCCCTAATTTAATATCGCATTTAAGTAATAGTTTTTATCTGAGACCGCAGTCCACCTGAAGTATAGCCTATAGCGCGGCTCCTTTGAAGTCCTCACCTGAGCGCGGGCTCCCTTCCTGTTGCCTACCACGCATACCAACCACGCAGCTGAGCGATAAGTTCCACACTGTATCGTATCTTTGTCAGAATACTTCATGCTAGACATTTCGCTCGCATATGTATTTTTGTCAAGGATTCTTGTTTGTGTATATATTTGTCTGTATATCTTTGTGTATTTCCACTCTTACATTACCACATATGTGATAAATTGAAATTCAGTAGAGGGTGGAATTAGTTCACTCTCTTAGTCACTTTATACTTACTTGCTGTTCTAATAACAGTATAGTACAGTATTATTATTTATATATGTCCATGCCATTGAATGAATAAGAGTGTAATCTAACCTGTGTGTTTATTGTGTTATCGTTGCCTGATTGAGTAGTTATCTATCAAATTCACTAAGCTCGACGTGTCCCTGTTGAGATCTAGTCCACATCTAAGTATCCGAAACCCGGATTGATAAGATATAATACTGAAGCCAGTTGGATTACAACCCGGCATAACACTATAGGCAGCGGTGTCTCGATACGGCATATCAGCTTTTCTAGTGTTGATAAACTTGCTATTACTCAATCAGCATCACACACAACATTCACCATGGCAGCTAAACCATTTGATATCCCGGCATTCAAGCCAGAGGAGGATGAGAGGAGTTTGTAAATTTCATTAATCGATTTTAGGAGTATGGTTGGTTGCTGGAAGGAACATAATAATTAATACATACATGGAAATAGTCAAACCGGTCCTGGACATGACGTTCGGAAACGAGGATGCTTCCAAGATATATACTGAGGTAATGAAGTTAGGAAAATACTCAGCTAAGGTGTCAGGGTATGTGCGTGACAATATGCCCGGGTTAACCTGGGAACAATTTGAGAGTTACACAAAAGTAGCTATCAACTCTATCCTTGGCCAGACAATTGCGGACCGTAAGTTTCATGAAGTTAAACATTCAAGAGATTTGGACGACAAGTAAGCCAATTAACCCAACTGGCCATAAATGCTTTCCCTGGCGAGACCCCAGCTCAGAGAAAGAAAATAGTGTTTAAAGCGTTACTGAGAATTCTGCCTGAGACAGTGGCTGATCACTTCTCCATAACAGAACCCACAAACTACGAGCACGATATACCAGTAATAAGAAGTATTATGGCTCTAGGGAAACCCAGAGAACAAGAAAAGATCGCCGTCATAAGTAAAGTGACCACACATCCGCCTAAAGTACGTACAACTGTCCCTATGGCGCCAAGAGCCATCGACAAAGCTGAGGAATGGGCCAGGATTCGCCCCGCCGATTGGAAGCCGTTTAATAGTCAGTGCGTGTTGACCTCACTAAAGAAGCCGTTCACGGAACTGACCAAGAGAATGACCCGGTCCCCTAGTTGGTGGGCTCAGATTCCCTGAATCAAGCCCAGGCGAATAGCTACCATAACGGAAGACGGAACTGCAGGATTTGAAAGCTTCAACAAGGAAGAAGGCCCTGAAGAACCAGAACCAGCAGTGCATACTACAGGTGAGCTGGATTTTTAAGCCGCCCCCGCACACAAATAGTCGTCAGAATGGCGGGAGCTCATGAGGGGACAGATCCAGATAATCTTCCCATCTACAGGAAGATCACCCTAAATGGGGTGAAAGTCCGACTTTTAATTGATACGGGAGCTTCCCGTTCATGTCTCTTCTTTCCTTTCTTCAGACAGCACCGCAAAGCTTTAGGTCCTATTCAGCCTTCTTCTATAGTTTTGGTGAGTGCTAATGATGATATTATACCCAACTATGGACAGACTCTTTTATTATATGTTAGCACCCCTGTCCCATACCAATGAGCAGATCATTCTTTCATGATCTATGATCCCAAGGAGACCAAGTATGATGGATACTTGGGGCTCGATTTGTTCACTTCCCTGAGTGCTTCCATCGATTGCGGGAAGAGAACACTGACGTTCTCACCCTCACTCCAAAAATAAAAAAAAATAATAAAAATAAAAATAAAAATCAAGACTCACTCCCCTCCCTACAGCTTCAAATAATGTAGCCACTACCACCCAGTCAAAACTTCCTCAACCAAAGGCCAACCCCCCTACAAATTAATTGTCTCATACGAGCTAACCAAACTACCAGACCCATACCAATCTACACAGTCTTACCCTCCCCCCCAGAACCCAACATTTTAAACCCTACCCCCAAATTCATGATCGATCAGGAAAACCCGAGTAAACCTACCACTTGTCTCCTCCAAACCACTCAAGCTGTCACTTCCAAGCTAGTGACACTCCCCCCTCACCATAAAAGATGGGTACCCATTTTGCCCACTTTACCTGGGGATGCCATAATGACCCCTCACCTCCAAAGACCTTTTGATAGGGACTGCCTGACCGCTCCAAGACTAATCTCCAACCAACTCAATTGTATAAAAATAGCAAACATTTCTGATCAACCAATTACCTTACCAAAAGGGTTAGCCATTGGGGAACTTGAACCTTACGCAGAAGAGCTATCCGTACCTGCAGAAAACCCCTCCCAAGATCCTCTTCCCCTACCTGATATTCCCTCCCATTTAACATCTCAACAACAAACCGATCTGCGGAATTTAATGACTACCTACCAAGACATCTAAGCTACTTCCAACCGAGACGTCGGGAAAACCAACGTACTGCACCACCCTATCCATACTGTAGGACAACCGATCAAACAACCAATCCGGAGGAAAAATCCGATACAACGACAGGAAGAAGAATCCCAAGTCAAACATATGCTGGCAACTGGAATTGTCAAACATTCCACAAGCCTGTGGTCATCTCCGGTGGTACTAGTCCGGAAGAAAGACGGATCCACCCGTTTTGTATCGATTACCGACAACTGAACGACGTCACCATTAAGGATGCTACCCCACTACACAGGATAGACGACTCTTTAGATTCCCTATTAGGAGCTAAATGGTTCACTACCCTGGATATGCAAGCAGGGTACTGGCAAGTACCAGTCCTCCCAGAGCACCAACAAAAGACAGCTTTTGCCACGAGTCAAGGGAGATTATACAAATTCACAGTATTGCCTTTTGGCCTATGCAACGGCCCTGCAACTTTCTCCAGGTTACTGGAATCTGTACTACAAGGATTAACCTGGGAAACATGCCTGGCATACTTGGACGACATAATCGTGTTAGGGAAAACCTGGGCTGAACACCTACAGAGATTAAAACAAGTGTTCCAGAGAATCAGAGAAGCCAACTTGAAACTCAAACCATCAAAATGTACTCTGGCCAAGAAAGAAGTCCAATTTATAGGACATATGGTTTCTGAAAAAGGAATTGCCCCAGATTCTAGCAAACTAGAATAACTCCTCCCACAAATGTCAAAGGAGTCCAAGCTGTCCTCGGCTTAGCATCCTACTACCGCAGATTTGTCAAAACATTTTCCACCATTGCCAAGCCCCTTCATGACCAACCGGTAACCAAAAAATATGAACCGTTTTTATGGACAGAACAACGTCCACAAGCATTCAGCACCTTAAGAGAACGATTAGCAGCATCTCCCGTAGTATCCTTTCCAGACTACACCCCTACTCTGTGCAACTCTCCAACCCAAGAGTGAAACGTTACTCTCAAACTTTCTTCTACTTAACAGCTGAGCTCTGGAACTCTCTCCCAGAATCAGTCTTTCCATCTTCCTATGACTTAAATTGCTTCAAACTCTGTGTGTCCAGGCATTTTGGCTCGAACGTCCCTTGATTTTGGCCCTGTCACTCTTTCAACTATGGGGGAGGCACTCGCTATAGGCAGTTCTGCCTTTCGCCTCCATCAATCACATAGAAAAAACAAAAACAAAACAAAAACATTCCACCTATACACATACAGTATGTCTCACAATTCGGTATAGGTGCCGTTCTAGGGTAAACCAGAGAAGGAAGAGAACATATAATCGCCTGTGCCAGCAGAACACTGAACCCAGCAGAAATCAACTACCCAGTAACCAAGAGAATGTCTAGGTATCATTTGGGCCTTACAACACTTTAAAGCATACCTAGCAGGTGTCAGGTTCACCATCATCACTGATCACCACGCCCTCCAATGGCTTATGAAATCTGACACCAAAAACGCCTTGACCGTCAGATGGCGAGAATCATTACAGGAGTTTAACTTCTAAATTGCTTATCGACCAGGAAAGCTTCATACAAATGCTGATGCTTTATCAAGACTTCCTACTAATTTAGCCAAAAACACCTCCAGCCAAAATACCTAAAATCAGCCAATATTAGCAATCCATCATCAAGATTCATTAGATCAAGACCAACAAGAACTGCTGAAACAATTTCAACGACAAGAGAAACCAGACTGGATGCTTAGAAGTATTTTCTCCCAACTCACCAGAAGAGGAGATAACTTATTCATGCCGGACGGATTTTATTTTTTATAACACCAAATGCAGCACTCTCAACCATGCAATCAATCCATATGCACAATGGCATTCACCTAGCCCAGAGAAAATTAACTGCTACCTTCCAGCAAGTATACTGGACTCCTCCTTACATCACAGCTAAGAAAATTACAGAAGCCTGCAGAGCCTGTGCATTGAGCAAAGACAGGACCCGGACAGCCGGACCTACAGGAAGGTTAGTAGAGTCCAAACCATGACAACTTCTTGCTGTAGATGTGATGGGACCGATGGAAGGAAACCAAGGCTATAAATATATCATCACTTTTGTGGACACATACTCAAAATACGTAATTGCTTGTCCAGCAAAAGAACATTCAGCCTTAGCAGTAGAGGAAGCCATGATCCAACACGTGTTTACTTATTTTGGATTGCCAGAAGCCATACATTCTGATAATGCCCCAGAGTTTACCAGTCACATTTGGTCCCAACTATCACAAATGTGTGGTTTCAGAATAAGCCACTCCTCCCCATATTGGCCTCAGGGTAACTCAATATGTGAAAGAAGCCACCGAACAATTGCCAACCAAATAAGAACACACCTGCAACAAATGAACACCAAGGACTGGCCCAGCCAAGTAAAAATAGTACAGTGGGGTATACATACCTGCCCCAGAAAAGACGGAATTTGACCCCACGAACGTGTGTTTGGAGTACCACCTTTGCTCCTACCTCTACGTCATCTGTCTGTCCTTTACGAGCCCTCATCAAATTTTGACCAGTCTTTAGTGCATCTAAAGAACCGCCTTCGACAGCTGCAGTATATCCAAGACCTACAACCTGACGAAACACCCAAAGTTAGTCCCCACCATGTCGGCGATCTTGTCATGGTTGCTCAGCTGCCAGTGCCATCCAAACTCAAGCCTAGATACCAAGGTCCTTTTGAGATCCTAACTGTTCCAAACTGTTATCAGGTTACCATTAATTATTTTGGTGAGTCACGCACATACCGAAATAGATATATACGTAGGTTTTAACTCATTGATGAGAATATGATTATGCTTGCTGACCCCAAAGATAATGACACATTGCCTGCAACTAATGACCAGAATTTAGGATCCACAGAACCATTGACACCTCCCACTCTTCCACCCATCCCTCCTCCACCCTTAGCAAAACCGAATCTGGTTGCACCACCTAGTCAACCAGTATCTAAACCTGCTACCAAGCAACGTCCACTTGCACTATTTTTCGGCTGTGAAACTACCCCTCCCATTCCTAAGCGAGTTGTCTCTGCACCTCCTCAACTTCCTACCCAAGCTAACAAAACTGTCACTAACTTAAAATCAACTCCTCCCATTTACTCACCTGCCACCAGCTTACCTATTTTTTCTGAATCACCGTCCTCTACCTACCACTCCAGCCATCAATATCATTCCCTCTTTTGAATGTCCAAAACGATATCAACGTTTTCCCCTCATACAAATAACCAGCCCATTAATCTGCCCAGTCAATCCTCCAGTCCGGCTAGAAATAGTCCTGAACATTCTTCACAACTACCTATACCTCTCACTAAATCTCCTAGAGCCTCTACCTCCTCTCATAAATCACTTACCTCTTCACCGAATCTTTCCACCAAATCTAAACATATACCCCTCACCAAATCTCATACTTCCCCTTCATCGCCTGAAAAATCAGCAACATCATCTGAACACCCGTGAATCTTCTTCACAATTACCGACACCTCTCACTAAATCTCCTCAAACCTCTACCCATTCTCATAAATCACCTACCTTGTCACCTAAGCTTTCCAACAATTCTAATTCTAGCTATACCGCCCTCCGTCCTGTTCCAAAAAATGCCAAAAATGAAACTAAGGTCACCATCTATAATGCAACCTTTATCTAATCCACCATGTCAAAGATCTGGCCGACGTGTGACTCCACCTAAAAGATGGGCACCCACCTTCAAGCCGACCTACAGACGGCGGGCTCCCATCAAAGCCACCACCTCGACATCTCAAAGGATCACCGCCACACCTAGTGCGAGGTCAACTCCTCAACCTGCCCAACCAGATACTACCTTAGGGACAGCCCCCCTAAACAACAAGCCCCTTTCACCTGGGCCAAGCAGTGCTACACTCACAACGACTGGCAGTACACCATCAACTCCTCCAGCATCCACAACTCTCCACTCAACTGATCCTGCCAGCACAATGAAGATAAACAGTTTGGTTGTGTCCTCAAACGACACCAACACCATCATCAACTCTCCTGCCCATCTGCTCCATGTGGCAAAGGCCTCCAAAACTTCTCTTCAGCTGGTCATGCAGATTGACACCACCAGCCCTGTCGACATCCCTACAACCATCTGGTGCCTGGTTCTCCAGAACCTTAAACCCTCTATCACCACCGAAACCGTGAGGACATTATGACCTAAGATCTCAAGTTCGAGATTTTGTCTTGGTAGAAGGTTGTGAAATGACGGGGTTGAGCAGCCATACCCCAATCACGCCCGCAAGAATAACCGTGATCCAGAACAACAGGAGAAGACGACTTCAGGAAAAGGCCAAACCAAATAAGACCAGACCAGTTTCCCAGGCTTTAATACCGGCCGGAATAGGTCAGCCTACCCTGTTTCCAGGATCTACCCATGCTCTAATTTCCGTGAAACTAGGTCAGTCTACCCAAGAAAGAAAATCGAGTCCCAATCAATCACAGGGACCCCAGCTCCTCCAATGGCAAGGACCGAGACAGAATGCCAAGGAATATCACCAGCTCCAGCCTGACTTGCATTCCAACGAAGAACTGTTTATGCAAATGCAACACCAAGAGCCCTCCCAATACTTGCATAGATGGGAATCCCAGTACCCCCTCTACAGTACCTCTGGGGAAGACTGGGTATAGTACCACCAAAGTGAACAGTGAAAGAACTATGGCCTGTAGAATAAGAAATGCCAGATATTACGATGAACAGAAAATCATCCATTACGTCACCATATATTACCCCCTAAAAATAGGGGGACCATATTGAGAGATCAAGAATCTCAGTGTGCGTAAATGAATAACTACCATGTATTTTTAGCTTAAGAACTGCCTTCACCATAGCCAAAACAACGATATCCACATGTCCTTATGTTATTGAATTAGACCAAACTGAATACTAAAAATAACCCGATTATAGCCTGACTGAAACTGAAAGAAGTTAGCAAATGCGATTGCTTCCTTCCACTGGCTACAACCAGATGTGGGATAGGAATGGTATCGTTCCCCCTGAACGAGAGAGTGTGCTGCCCTGTACCTGAGTGAAAGGCCAGTTCCCCTCCCCGTCCAGCCCAGCAGAACCCCGAGAAAATGTGCTGCCCTGTATCTGAGTGAAAGGCCAGTGCCCCTCCACATCCGACCCAGCAGACCCCGAGTCCTACGTCGTCCAGACTCTCGTTCATGGCCACCTTTACCCTATACCCTAAGTGTCTCTGCGAGTTATAAGTTGTGGCTATTGTTGTGAAAGTAAGATAAAATATGCGAGTATTCTATTCCATTTAACTATGGATCTGTGCCTAAGATCTATCTTGAATCTGTGTTATTCGTGTAATCTACCTAAACTTTGATCTGTACAGTGTTTCATTAAGTACGAGATATTGCTAAATAATTTGTGTTAATCCTTCAGAACCTAAATTGTATGTACGTTACATAGTCATTTTTACACATGCTATTTAACCAGAATACTCTCAGATTGTATTCATATGTATTGATTATTCATTGTGTATCCAAGTCGAAGTGAAAGTGTATAACGTGAAGTGATTCTCTATTTAAATTCCATATCTACCTAGAACCTACGCCCAATTTAGGATTTATATATCCATATAATTACCGCCAGAGAATCGATACTATCATACTTAAATTTGAAAGTAAAGAACCCTTTTTGTTGAGTTAGAATTAATTCATAATAAAGATACCTGATTTCTACTAGTTCTTGTGAGTAATCTAATAATATACGTTACTGGGGTCATATAATTCTTTCCACACCAATCGAGAAACTCATATTGTCCAGTTCTTAATTCGATCCGCCTATTACTTGGCTATATAGATCATATTTATTACTTGATATAGTAATCCCTTGATTATATTCATATTTACGTTATAATACAACACAACCTTAGTTCTGCGTTTCCTTAGGATTTTGTTAACCTATGCAAAACTCCTCTCCTGCCATCCTCTATGGTATTTCCTAAGTGTAGCTTCACTGCATTCATTTAGCTATAAATAGCTCCTTCTACAAGCTATCTTCTCAAACATAATTATATAAGTGTGTTTTTAAAGTTGTAGTAAAGTATTCCCTCATTCGTAAACTTCGTTTTATCCATTCCAATTCAGTCACTATAATTATTGTGAATCTGATTTCCTTTATCCATGTGAATTAACCTCATCTATGATCGAATCTTATATTTTGTGTCTCGTGTGAGAGATTATTCGCAATAACTCTTAGATAGTTGAATTCAGAATTAAACTATCTTCCTCACTAGAATCAAATAAACCGCCTAACCTTATCCCCTAATTTAATATCGCATTAAAGTAATAGTTATTTTCCGAGACCGCAGTCCACCTGAAGTATAGCCTATAGCGCGGCTCCTTTGATGTCCTCACCTGAGCGCGGGCTCCCTTCCTGTTGCCTACCACGCATACCAGCCACGCAGCTGAGCGATAAGTTCCACACTGTATCGTATCTTTGTCAGAATACTTCACGCTAGACATTTCGCTCGCATATGTATTATTGTCAAGGATTCTTGTTTGTGTATATATTTATCTGTATATCTTTGTGTATTTCCACTCTTACATTACCACATAAGTGATAATTTGAAATTCAGTAGAGGGTGGAATTAGTTCACTCTCTTAGTCACTTTATACTTACTTGCTGTTCTAATAACAGTATAGTACAGTATTATTATTTATATATGTCCATGCCATTGAATGAATAAGAGTGTAATCTAACCTGGTTGTTTATTGTGTTATCGTTGCCTGATTGAGTAGTTATCTATCAAATTCACTAAGCTCGACGTGTCCCTGTTGAGATCTAGTCCACATCTAAATATCCGAAACCCGGATTGATAAGATATAATACTGAAGCCAGTTGGATTACAACCCGGCATAACAGAGGCATTAATTCAGCAACTGCCAGATGAGAATTGCCGATAAATATTGCCGAAAAATCGCTGAAAAGGCGATCGTACCAACTCATCCGAGACTTGGGGTGAACATTTTTTTTTTGTTATTTTGCATTAAGTAATATTTATGGCTTAGATGATTTTCCCATATTGAAGCCGTATTTATCCCTTAGGCTAAAACAAACGTTTTTCCAGTTCCCCTACAACCTATAAAATGCTTCCCTACATTTTTCGGTAGATAAATGCTCTGTCCGAAGGCCAGTTTCTCTTAAGTTGCAGGCTTGCTATCGCTCGCCTTGTAAAATTGTACACATGAATAAGGTACAACGTTTTATAATTGTCTTTCTAATGAGCCGAAACGTTTTATAATCTCCAAAATAATGAGGCAAAACTAGGGTAGTCCAAAAATGATCCCCCTCGGCTTAAATAGGGTTAAAGGAGAGGAATACAATGTCTCACACGTACAGTAGTTGACAAAGAATGGGTGCAAGTTCAAAGAAATACAATGTCTCACACGTACAGTAGTTGACAAAGAATGGGTGCAAGTTCAAAGAAATAACCACATAAAAGAGCAAATAATGGCCGATGTTTAAAGGGGGGAAAGGGGTCTACAAAGGAGTACAAAGGAGTACAAAGGAGTACAAAGTACAAAGAAAATCAAGCAACAACAGGTCTAGTGACCCTTCTAGGTTGCTTGTCCTCCAAAACACTGATGATCAAGTGACCAAACAGTGGTTTAGAGTGGGTAAGGGAACATTGGAAAGGGAACTACTGCCCTGCCACTAACGTGGCAGGACTAGGAAGTTAGTAGGGGACATATGGGTTAGTAACTGAGGGGAGGATAAAGTTATTAATTTACAAACGCAGTCAGTCGCGGGTTTGATGCGAGATATTTGTCTAGGCGGAATTTAAATGAATCAACGGTGCTGCAGTCTATAACGTTTCTCGGGGAAGCCCATTCCACAAGTTGACAACTCGATTGAAGAAGAAATTCTTAGATTCGTGCGAGTTAAAAGATTTACCAATAATTTTGCAACCGTTTCCCCGCGTGTAATTAGATTGGTCGATAGTGAAGTACTTACTACAGTTCATATTGTCGATGCCTTTGATGATTTTGAACACTTGAATTAAGTCACCTCTTAATCTGCGCTGGGTTAAAGGAAATAGATTTAATTCTCTAAGACGCTCTTCGTATGGTTTGTTCTTTAGGCTAGGTATAATTTTGGTAACTCTACGTTGAACTCGTTCTAGCTTGTTTATATCTTTTCGTTGGGTGTGGGGGGGGGGGGGTACTGAACACACTAATGAAAATTATCACTCTTTCAATAAATTCGTTGACTAAGGATATTGACTGACCAATGTGAAGCCAGTACATCAATTACTATAAATATATGAATACATTAATATAATAAATTAAACAGAAGTATAATCATATAGTTGGGAAATAATATGCTAAGGACAATAATACCCTACCTGCACACTAATCTACACAACAGATGTGTGGTCGATTACAGTAACATTCTATGACAACAAATAAGGTAAGGTTAAGGCAGAGGAATCCACTACATACCGATTCCGCTACATCCAGTTTTAAACATTCTCATGGTACAAGAGTCACCACGGTCGGTAGTGGAAGACCGGCAGGTTCACTTTGTTAATTTTGGTTCTGCGATCAACTTTGGTCTTAGTGTTCAATGTTGTGGAGGCAGCCGTTTAGGAGTAGTGCGTCAAAGGTTCCGGAGACGACAAAACGCAGTGAAACGACCTTTAGCGAGTGTACCGGAAATCCGTCAGGTTCACTTTATTCATTCGGCTCTGCCAACAACTTTGACCTTTGTGTTCAATATCTTACAGGCAGCCGTTTAGTAGTATGGGAAAAGATTCAGGAGATGACAAAACACAGCGAAACGACCTATTTAGCAAGTTCTGCGTAGCCTATATCCGGCAGTTTTTTCTGTTTTTATTCATTTTTGTTTCTGCGAACAACTTTGGTCTTAGTGTTCAATGTCTGGGAGGCAGCCGTTTAGAAGGAGTAGTGCGTCAAAGACTCTGGAGACGGCAACACAAAAAAAAAAAAAAAATCTGGAATAATCACGTCTGCGTTCCAGTCGACCTAGAACAACGGTGTGATCGAGGATTTGCAAAATTATAGCTAAAGAAAAAAAATCGTAAATGCCCACCAGTCGACAAAGAAAATCCCGGTACGTTGATTCCAACCTAACATATGAGAATAAAATAAGGTCAAATCAATCATTACACACACACACACGCACACACATATATATATATATATATATATATATATATATATATATATATATATATATATATATATATATATATATATATACTGTACATATATATACAGTATATTAAAAACTAATGAGAAATTGAAAAACAAATGAAACAATAAGATGAAAATAATAATAATAACAATATTAATTATAATAATATTAGTTTTAGCATTTTATATTTCGATCATCATAGTTTTATAGTAAACATAATATTTGTCTAATGAAGGTCATTTATCCACACCCATTGACAAATATAAGATGTCCATTTCGGCCTTGCATAATCGGATTGGAGTAACAATTGAGTGTTGAAAGAATAGCACACTTTAAAACTATTTGGGATTTCCATTGTTTTGCTCCATTAGTTTGGATATTTTAAGACATTTCACCCCATATGTTTGGGAATATTAAGACGCTTCGCCCCATGCAGGTTTCGATGTTTTTCTTGGCAAGCGATTGCGATCCTATAACTTAGAAGAAATCGCCGATTTTTTTCTTCTGTCGAACAAAGTACAAATTTAGCTTGAAGAGAGATAGGGTGGGCATTATTTAAGTTTGAAGGAAGACACACGAAACTTAGAGCTTGAGCCTCGTCTCATTCCTGTTAACCAATCAACAGGTACTAAAAAATGTGTACGAACTTTTGCATATTTTAGCTAGAGTTATTTATTCTTTTATGAGTCGTTATTTTCTTAACCGTTTCAGTGGTAGAGGACGCATTTAGTCATATTTTGGCTACTGCAAAACGATTTTATTTAGTTATGAAAGCATCTGTAGAAGTTTAAGAGTTAACGAAAATTATTATTACCCCTCTATTGCTCAAGATCCTTGCTAAACTCCATAAACACGTCTAATAGATAATGAATAATAAATAATAATCATGATAAATGATCAAATTGCGTCATAATCCTCGAGGGATGAAATAGCTATCTGTAATTTGGAACTAAATCATGATTAGCAGCACCCTCTCTGAGTTGATGTCCGGTTGGAATAGTACATATTATATTTATATCAAAAGCATATGTTGTATATTTAAAAACAAATTGCAATACATATTAAACACTACAACGGTACAATAATATGTTTAGATATCCTTAAATGGTGCATGCAAAGCAAGAAATACGTAAATAAACAGTATTATACGCTATAAGGAATATCAATACATACACAAAGAAACTATTCATGTATGGAACGTGCAGATATTGAATAGCTCACACACAGGAGTAAAGCCATGGAGAAGTGTCCAATTCATCCGGGCCCTCCTTTAAATGCCGCAGTAAATAGATTTGTAAGGAGGGAGAGGGAGGCCACAACAAGAGGACTTACCCCATTCTGGCATACAATGGTCATTCTGCCAGCCGATGCACTATCATAATGTTATCTCTCTCTCTGTTTTCATTATTATTTGATCATATGTGTTCTACCAAACTATCTATCAATCAACATATCTCTCTACGGCATCTTTAAACGACTTCACACGAGCATTTGTCAGGCATGTTTTCCCAACACCTTTATCATACAACTTCTAGTAATATTTTGAGCCGTTTTTAATTAATACTGGCAGCTGAAGAGAAGGTAGTTTATCATAGGTGGTTGAACTTGTATTACTTCTATTATGCGGATGCTGCGAGACGAAAACCGCCGGAAACAATGCCAGAAAAGGCCCTCTGCATGTGACTCCGCCCTCACCCTCCTCAAGATATGCTCCCATCCGTGTATTCTTCTCTCCCTTCATACCAACACACAAGCTTCCCTCCCTTTATATTCCTTTCTGTGTAAGCTATTGACTCCTCTCCGTGTGTTCAGGTCTTTATAGCAGTGTCACACGCAAGCGGGAGTTTTGTGGCCACCTACCGGGGTTCCTTAGCATGGGTATCGCTAAACAGAAAGGACTTGAAATGGTTTAAGAGACTGGGCTCTGGGCTCTTTATACACAATATATATATATATTATATATATATTATATATATATATATAACAGTATGGGTATATATAATTATATTTATATATATATATGTATATATATATATATGTATATATTATATGTATATATGTATATATATATGTATATAGTATGTGGTGGTGGAGTGGTCATGCCAACTGGATTGGTAATCCAATGGACCCGGGTTCAAATCCGATATGTCAATGGGAAGATATTATTGGGATTGAATTTGTGCTGTACCTAGTATCAGTGCATTACCACAAAGCCCACCGAAATGCCAAAAAAATACCCTCATTGTTCCCTGATTAAATAACACTGTATGAATATTCCATATTCAAAATATGTTACAGGGGGACAATGCCTAGTGAGTTCACTGCTCAATAGGTGGCGTATTGAGAGTGAGGGTCTGAGTCTGGAGGGTGAGACGGTGAAGCACTTGAGCGAAGCAACCGGCCGCTTCAGAGATGGAGCTGTTTCGAGCCATGATGGTTGCTTCACATGTCTCACTCCCCAGACTGGAACAAGACCTCACGGGCTTCACCGTGTTGAGCGGTGGAATGTACAGGCTCTCAGCCTATGCCCGAGAGGGAGTAGTTGGAATATAGAAAAAAAAAAAAAAAAAAAAAAAAATATATATATATATATATATGTATATATATATATATATATATACTGTATATATATACACTATATATTTATATATATATAATGATTATACATATATTATATAATTTGTTTATTTATATATTTTTAAAGAACCCGGTCTCTAAACTGAATGAATTTGGTCTTAATAGACTGACATTTTGTGTAGCTTTAGATATGAACCAGCCACAGTAGAATTGCCACACAATCTTGCCATAAGTATTGTGCCTCGTGTGAATTGGGATTATCTTACCCATTGAGGCAAGGCATATCATTGTCATCCCCTGCTCTCCTCTCTGTACCCCCAAGCCAAGTCATTGTCAGGAAGAAGTGTTATACTGCTCTTTGAATCGATACCTTTCCTTTGACAATTGATGCTTAAGGGGGAGATTTTTAAACACTCAATTATTGTTACTCCCAATGCGATTAGGCAAGAAGGGAATCGACACCTTTTCTTGTCAATTGATGTTTAACCATATTTGTTACGAGTGGGGGCTTTTTGGACCTCCTCTCTTTCGCTCCATTAGTTTGGAAATTTGAAGACGTTTCACCCCATTACTTTGGTGAAGAGGCACTTCACCCCATTCTGATGTCGATATTTTCTGGGCGAAAGATATGGAGCCAGTAACTTTGAAGAAATCGGCCTTTGGCCGGAACATATTTCCTATCGAAAAATGTACAAATTTATCTTGAAGGAGGTCTTGGTGGGCATTGTTTAGTTTGAAGGAAGTCTGGGAGGCGTTTTTGTTACCGTAGGGGAAAATCTACAATACATTTGCTCTAAAATAGGTAGACAAATCTTCAATAATAATTAACCAAAATATCCTAATAACCCACAAGACGTCGGATCAGATTGTATTAATATCTTAATTCACGGCTTCTAGACGCGGTACATCTGGGAGGGGCGGGGGGGGTGGGGTGGGGGGGATTATGATAGTGGGATTCAGATGGTCTTGTACTTATACCATTTATTTTATTACCCACCGGAAAGTTAGTTCAATCCCTTTGCATTTGATTCCTAGATACAAATAACTAACAAGAGAGTGCTGTATCTCAGTATCCTAATAACACCAAATGTTTACAGTTAGCAACATACTGGTATATCACTAAAAACCCAATTCTGCAAACTTGATTTTTCTTTTCACAATTGATTATTTATGACTTGTAAAATATGTAAACATTTAGTTATATTATTCTAACTGAACATTGAATAGGAAAACTGCATACCTCTTGCAAATTATGCATAAATCTACCAGTTACCTTAGGAGAAATTATTGCATAACAATGTTGTTGATTTTATGCCTTAATTCTATGAATATACATCTGAAAGTTGGCCGGTATATATTATGCAAATTGAATACACAGTGAACAAATAAATTACCTTAAAATGGACCTTGACCTTTGATAGATATTAGATTTAATGTCTATCTGACCATTGAATACGAATGGCAGATATAGCTGTACATTTTGATGAGTGTGTATCCATCAGTTAAGGAAAACAATCGAATGTTGACCTTTCCCTTTGACATTTAACATTAAACTTAGTGATTTAGATATGGATATATCTATTGCGCTTAGTGATAATATATAGATCAGTTTAGGAGAAATTTATTTTAAATCTTGTTTTTTACCTTTTCCTTGACATTTGAACTTGAAATTTGAAATATTTATGTGGTATTTTTTTCAATAATATTTCAATATAAACAATAGCTAGGAGATTGATATTGGTAAAATTAAAATTATTTTTAACGTCAGTTATCATAACTGAACTTTGTTTGCCTTTGACATGTGACCTTGACCATTAAGAGAGGAAATGTGTTTTATTGTATGATTTTTTGTTTGCCAAACCAAGTGTGTATGTACATTTTGATGAAAAATTATTGATTAGCTTAGGATAAATTATGAATATAATTGGAATTGACCTTTGAGCTTTGTCTTGATATTTGCGGAATTTGTCTGATAACTTGCAGTTATAATTTTTATCCCAAGGTCATCCATTTCAGGGAAGTTGGTGAAACTTGAATAAACCATAAATAAGTTATATATTGACCTTAACATTTAACCTTGATCTATGACCTTGACCTTCAGTAATATTTGATTTTGTACTTCCTGACCTTTGTATAAGTATTATAGATATTTCTGCAACGTTTGGCAAAAATTATATAAAAATTACTAATATATCTGATTTTTTCTGCTTGACCTTTGACCTTGAAATTTGAAAATTATATATGTGGTATTTGTTCAATACATTTTTGATGTAGACAGCATCTTGGGGAGCGATTTTGGTGAAATTAAAATTATTCTTAACACCAATATTAATAACTGAAATTTGACCTTGATCAGTGACCTTGACCTTTAAGAGAGAAGATAATATTTTTTGCATGATCATTTCATTGCCAAATCAAGCTTTTATGTAAATTTTTACTAAACATTATTGATTAGTTTCGGAGAAATGATGAATATAATTGGAATTTACCTTTGACCTTTTTCTTGACCTTTGCGGAATATTTATGGTAATTTGGAATTATCATTTTTATACCAAGGACAACCATGTCATCGAATTTGGTGTAATAAAAAAAAAAAACAAAAAAAACAAAAAAACATTGACCTTAACATTTGATCTAACACCTTGATCTCTGACCTTGGCATTTTAGTCATATTTTATTTATTTTATTTGTTGTACCTTTGTACAGTTATTTTGGTAATTTTTGCAATGTTTGGTGTAAATCTATCCATTCGTTTAGAAGTTATAATAATATACCAGAGTTTGAACTTGGACCTTAACCTAAGGAATATTTAGCTGAAACTTGGCCAGTGTGTTTGTCATATATATAGCATCTAGCATTGGGAATATGTGAAAATTGAATAAGTAGATTGACCTTAACCTTTGAGTAATATGAAAACAACACTTTTTTACTGACATCCGCACTGACCATCTGAACTCAGGTATAATAATTTCGTAATCATCTATCAATAACCCTATGAGGAGTTATTGGACGGACAGACAAACCAAACTACATACAGACAGAAAGACAGTCAAGCTGAGTAACATTGGTCGGTATGCGGGGGATTGCTAACGCAAAATGTATACAATACAAATAATAATAATAATAATAATAATAATAATGATATTAAAAATAAAAATAAAAATAATAATCATAAAGGCCGTTTATTAGGAGCTGAAAATACAAAATGTATTCAGCTGATAATGTATGCATCACCTAGACTACCATAAAAGACGGAGTAAATATCCCCTCTTGCCTCCCTCCACTTAGCGTGAAATGTTGTATTGTCGGGGCATGGCTTTATTCACATCACTGCCTGCCATTCATGTACTGTAGTGTGACCTTCATACATTTGGGGGGCAAGGGAGGGAGGAGGGGCGCTAGATGGAAGGGCCGCGGACACATTATCTCTCTTTCTCTCTCTCTCTTACTCACTCACTCACTCACTCTCTCTCTCAATATGAATACAACACTCAACAATGGCTGGAAATCAGAATTGGAAAGGTTCACCATTAGTATTTGTGGAAACCTTTTCTTATAATTTTAAGATCTGTAAACTTTCCTCAGAAGTTGTAAACAGTTCTTCGGTAGAGCAGTTCAAGAAGAGAGTAGATAGTATTGAGCACACTCTGTAATGCGTGTAGTGCACTAAACAGTCTCTCTCCTTCCACTTCGAGTATCTCCCCGGAGTGGACCTTAAGTTCTCTGAGATACAAACTATTCCTTGTAACTCTTAATAACTATCTCTCTCTCTCTCTTTCCTCACACTTTACAACGCTCTGATACGGCTTCTCCTGGAGTATGCTGTTCAATTCTGGTCTGCAGCACTCAGGAAAGATATATATAGCGACTGGAAAGAGTACAAACTAGGGCTACAAAACGTATTCAATTGATTAGAAGGTTGAGCTATGAGGACCCGTTGAAAGCTCTTGATCTCTTTCCGTCGGAGACACGCAGACTACGAGGTCAGCTCACTGAAGTCTTTAAAATACGTAATGGGTTTAACAATATGGATTATAGCAAGGTTAGGCTCAATATGAATACAACATACAACCATGGCTGGAAATTAGAATTGAAAAGGTTGAGCACTAGTACTTGTGAAACTTTTTCACATACACGATCTGTTGTACCTGGAGCAAACTTCCCTCAAAAGATGTTAACAATTCTTCAATAGAGCAGTTCAAGAAGAGAGAAAATAGTATTTTGCATACTCTGTAACGAATGTAGTTCACTAAACAGTCTCTCTCCTTTCACATCGAGTATCTCCCCGGAATGGACCGCAAGGTCTCTTAGATGCAAACTATTCCTTGTAACTCTCTCTCTCTCTCTCATTATAACGCACCCATCATTATTTCAAGACCGTGGAACCTAGACCGTTCCTCCTCTGCGTATTCCCGGAAAGTCGATTTACACAAGTATTTTTTTACTGGCAGTTGTATTTTGGCAACGTTTCAGGATTATGTTGCACTGTTATGGGCAACTATAGTCTATTCATTATTAGTAGGCCAAAATGTTGGCCATTGACTTTTTGTAACTCGGAAAGGACTGGAGCAAATAGGCTGTAAATTTCCACTGGCTGACTGTTCTCAAATGGTAGAAATATTGGGGCAAGTAGTGAAGTCCTGTTTGAGTTATGAGAGGCTGAGGACTGGATGTTTGGCCTACCTAAAATTAGCAGGGTATAGACTAAAGGTAAAATTGTACATGTCATAGAAACATAATGTAAGTTTATTTTAGAAGCTGATAGACTATAGTTGCTAAATAAAAAAATACAATAAATATTTTGATTAATAATTGAAAGCTCTGTGGATCAACGGTCAAAATATCTTCCAGCTTTTTATTTGTTATGTGTATGAAGGAGACACAAGGCCAGGCTACTTGTAACACGTGTTCCCCCCAAAGGTTGTAGGAGTGACAGAGAGCCAAAATCAAGGTATATTATAGGTTATTTAGATGTTTTGGAAAGATGTCTAGCCTATGCTGTAATGGCCACTAATTACTCCTTGGGCCAGATCCCAATTTACACTGAGAGCAATCCAGCTAGCTCTCTCAAACACCTCCTCCTCCTATCCACTTCACTACACTAAACATGCACACCACACTTCATTCCTCCACACCAAAATTTAAAAAATAAATAAATGATGAATTCCAGCCCAGCCTCGGAGTCCCCAGGGGGGGGGGCATAAATGCCCCCACACCCAACCGACCATCCCCTGACGACCCCACACAATTACCTGGACCTCGGCCTGTTACTCTTTCTATTAATTTCTGCAACATTCGTGGACTTTCCTCTAACTTTCACTCTGTTGAGCACCATCTCTCCTCCTAAAAACCTGATCTTCTCTTCCTCACAAAAACTCAGGTGTCTGTAGCAACATCCAGCAGCCCCTTCTCTGTATCCTCCTACTTTCTCTATCCTAGTTTCAAAGCCAAAGGCGGATGTTGTGCATATGTGCACAACAAACTCACTTGCTCTCGTGTTCCCGATTTCGACTCCTCTGAATTCTCAACTTTATGGCTCAAACTTTCCTGTCATTCTCTTACTAAATATTTCTGTGCTGTCTATCTTTCCCCTAACTCTACCAACTTTCCCAAATTCTTTGACTATCTAAACTCTACAGTGGAACACATTCTATCCATTTCTCCTTTCTCAGAAATCTCCATCTTAGGAGATTTCAACGTTCACCACCGCCAATGGCTCTGCTCTCACACTACTGATCCACCTGGTGAACAAGCCTACGTCTTTTCTATCATAAATGGCCTAGAGCAGTTAGTTCAGCAACCCACCCGTATCCCGGATCGCATCGGAGATCGGCACAACATTCTTGACTTGTTTCTAACTTCTAACCCTTCTTCTTATACTGTCGATCTTTTCTCTCCTCTGGGCTCCTCCGACCATAAACTTATCTCTGTCACCTGTCCTATCTCTCCAGTACGGCCATCCGATCCTCCTAGCCGGCGGCGCTTGTGGCACTTTGGCGCTGCCGACTGGGAGCCTCTCCGGCAGTACCTCTTTGATTTCCCATGGAATGATTTCTGCTTCCGTGGCCGGGGACCCTCGGAGAGTGCTGAACGCATTACCGAGGTAATCCTATCGGGCATGGAAGCATATATTCCATTCTCTTTCTCTCAGACTAATGCTAAAAATCTTGGTTTACTCACGCCTGTTCTACTGCTGTCCGCAATAAGGAGGAAGCATTCAAACGGTACCGACGCCTTAAAACTCAAGACTCTCATTCTTCTTATGTTTCTGCCCGGAATCAAGCCAAATCTGTTCTTCGACTTGCCAAACACTCTTTCATCAATAATAAATGCACTGAACTATACAACTCTAGCTCTTCCCAAGCTTTCTGGCATCTAGCCAAAAACCTCTCCAACAATTTTTCTTCCTCGTCTTTCCTTCCCCCTTCCCACTCTGATGGCACTACCATCACTTCTTCCTCTGACAAAGCTAAACTCTTCGCTCAAACTTTTGCTAGAAACTCCACCTTGGATGATTCCGGTGCTATTCCTCCCTCTCCGCCCTCCTCTCTCTTACTTATGCCTAATATCCTAATCTCTTCTAAAGATGTACTTTCTACCCTCTCTGGGCTTAACACTAATAAGGCGTACGGTCCGGACGGTGTTCCTCCTGTTGTTCTCAAAAACTGTGCTTCCGTGCTGACTCCCTGCCTAGGCAAACTCTTTCGTCTCTGTCTATCCTCTAACGTCTTCCCTTCATGTTAGCTCACATTCTTTTCCCTTCATGTTTGCTCACATTCAACCTGTCCCAAAGAAGGATGACCGCTCTCAACCCTCCAACTATCGTCCAATTGCTCTCATCTCTTGTCTTTCTAAAGTTTTTGAAACTATTCTTGCTTCCAAATTTCTTAAGCATTTCTCTTCTCATAATCTGCTCTCAGATCGCCAGTATGGCTTCCTTAAGGGTCGCTCTACTGGTGATCTTCTTTCATATCTTACTAACTCTTGGTCATCCTCCTTTCGGGACTTCGGTGAGACTTTTTCTATTGCACTAGACATATCGAAAGCCTTCGATAGAGTCTGGCATAAATCTTTAATTTCTAAACTACCCTCCTTCGGTTTCAATCCCTCCATCTGTGCCTTTGTCTCTAATTTCCTTTCCGGCCGTTCCATAGCCGCGGTTGTGGACGGCCATTGTTCACTTCCTCACCCTATAAACTCCGGTGTTCCTCAGGGCTCTGTCCTATCTCCTATTCTCTTTCTAATTTTTATAAATGATCTCCTTAACTGTACCTTAATTCCCATCCATTCATACGCAGACGACTCAACCTTACACTACTCCATTAGTTTTTCAGAATGCCCCAGCCAGCAATTCCTCAACGACAAACGTAATGAAGCCATAGAACTCTTAAATTCTGATCTAAATACTATTTCCAATTGGGGCAGAGAAAACCTTGTTAACTTTAATACTTCCAAAACCCAATTTCTCCATCTATCTACCCGTCAGGATCTCCCAGCGGACTATCCCTTATTCTTCAACAATACAAAAATCAACCCTTCATCTTCTCTCAATATTCTTGGTGTCTCTTTTTCTTCTGCTCTCATTTGGAAGGACCATATAACCAGTCTTGCTAAGGCAGCCTCCCAGAAGCTGGGTGTGCTCAACTGCCTTAGGGGGTTCTTTTCCCCAGCACAGCTTCTTGCTCTGTACAGGGGCATAGTGCGCCCTTGTATTGAGTATTGTTCACATGTGTGGGGAGGTTCCTCTCACACCGCTCTCCTAGACAAAGTTGAAAGGAAGGCCTTTCGTATCATTAACTCCCGTCCACTCACCAACTCTCTCCAATCTCTCTCTCTCCGCCGCAATGTTGCATCTCTCTCGCTATTCTATCGCTACTATAATAATCAGTGTTCCTCAGAGCTATCCCAGTGCATACCACCTCCTTTACGTAGGGCACGTGGTACCCGTCTTGCAACTCAATCCCACCCCTACTCTGTGCAACTCTCCAACCCAAGAGTGAAACGTTACTCTCAAACTTTCTTCTACTCAACAGCTGAGCTCTGGAACTCTCTCCCAGAATCAGTCTTTCCCTCTTCCTATGACTTAAATTGCTTCAAACTCCGTGTGTCCAGTCATTTTGGCTCGAACGTCCCTTGATGTTGGCCCTGTCACTCTTTCAACTATGGGGGAGGCACTCGCTATAGGCAGTAATGCCTTTTGCCTCCCTCAATCACATAGAAAAAATAAAAATAAAAATCACAAATCAGCACAACACAAAAATAGAAAACTTTCAGCATAAACTTAGGACGAAAACAAAATTACGTATATGCTCTTCGACAAAGACTCGAAATAACACCTCGACAGCGATACAATAACAAAATAGATAAATAGATGAGTAACTATATACAAAAACATTGTTTTGTTGATAAATATTACCGTATTATAATAATAATAATTATTATTATTATAATAGTAATAATTATTATTATTGTTATTATTATTATTATTATTATTATTATTATTCGTCTAGAATGGTACCGGTGTTCACTTTGGCTCGTGGATTAGGGGGGGGGGGGGGGGTTTCTTGACTCTTCTCCCTCATTCTTGGGCTCGTCAGTATTGTGATATTAAAACGTTCACCCTATTACTTTGACGATTATTATCAGACCTATCGTGCCATTTAGGTGTCCATTTCTCCTTGCAAGCGACTGCGATCCTGCAATTGACAACTTGCGAGTTTCAGGCTATAAGGAAGTTGGAGCCGTGCACATCGATATTAAAGATAAACGCAATAATAATGTAGACTTCGGATGAATAGACAGTATGATGAATTTGGTTTGGTGCATTTATAAATGCACTACAGCCGTATTTTAGCTTGTAATTCTGCTAAATATTGATGGCCACAGCTCCAACTTCCTTTTAGACCAAATATTGATGGCCACAGCTCCAACTTCCTTTTAGACCTAATCTCGCAAGTGGTCAATTTAGGAGGAACCGGCCTTTGACTGAGATATATCTCCACTGAATTATGCTAAAGGTCTTACAGTTGGCAAATACATGGGGCGAAAAGTCTTAAAATCGCCAAACTCATGGGACAACGTCTTTAAATCTCAATACTAGTGTGTGTAAGCAAGAAGGAGAAGCTGGGTCAGAAGAAAAACAAACTTTATGTGACGTTCAATCGCCGTGTTCTACCCCCATAACTATTTAGATCACTTTGCTTTATTAATACAACAACTATTTACTGTTCAGCTGTGGAGGTAGGTCGGGACTTTGATGGTAACTTTACGCTTGTTTTCACCCTCACTTTAACCCCTTGAGGTATATGACGCATTGGGACAGTTTTCTATGACTATTATTAGACGATTCCATATAGCTTAGGAAGGATCTGTGGGAATGTAATGGGTAAAGATTATTGCAATTAGCCCTATGATTTCCATATACCCTTGCCAATGCTAGCCAGAATACACTCTCAAAATACGTCATAATCCTCAAGAGGTTAATCAGGCGAAAATATATACAGTATACTATATAAGCGCTAAAGCCAGAGTATATTGTTCAATATTATTAACATTGGAATGAAATGGATAAATATAATATATCAATTTATCATTCAATCCTGACAGGCCCATCATAAGTTGAATCGAATCGTCAGTAGGTTAATATAATGCAACATAAATTGGCGTCATCCGATTGAAGTTGATAAGATCGATAAGGTGACCTCACAAGCACCGGTAAACATTACAATTGAGTATTTATTTTCTTATTATACCTCAAGCTGGCGAGAAACTAAATTATTCCCATCTTACTTATTACTCAGCTATTACAACGTTGAGGGTGGAGGCTAGGAATCCTCTTCCCCTTGTAAAATTCACCTACTAGACTAGACAGAGAAATGGGCAAGGGAACGCGAAAGTGATCCCGGACCCTAAGAGATGGAATTTTAAATGTTGGTTTTGCTCGGGCTCTGTCTCGGGTCGGCCATCTCCAGCTAAGGACAGCATATTTTTTAACCCCAAAAGAATGTGAACAACTTATAAACTAACCTATGTTTACCCACCTACCGAATGTACTGGATAGGAAATACTGTTATCGGACACACACACACACACACACTCACTCTCAGTCTCTCTCAAAGAAAAACAAAACAAACAAATATATATATACCTATATATATATATATATATATATATATATATATATATATATATATATATATTTCTAATCTCTCTGGGGTTCGAACCGCCGACCGTCAGGACGATAGCCGACGCTTTAATCAACTACACCACGGCAGTCTAAAAGACACTCAACCCTCTATCCTATTTATGTTAGGGAGAAGGGAAACCCACTAGGCGAATATATTTCAATTCCTACGACTAGGTATATATATAAAATATTGAGAGAGAGAGAGAGAGAGAGAGAGAGAGAGAGAGAGAGGTCATAGTTGATGTGGGTAGGACTGGTGTGGGTCAGAGGGGGCGGGGCAGTCAGGGGGGCCATCAATAGAATAACCAGATGGTATGGGAAATGATGGATAACTGCCAAGAGAAGTACAGAACATGACGGAGACGAATTTGAGAAGAAAATGGATGCAAAGTGCCGGAAGGTGAAATAAAAACTATAGTAGCAGTAATAAGAATTGTAATAGTCGTAAGGTAATTGTTATAGTGTAAGTAGTACTTTTCAATATATATAAAGTGCTTTGCTTGAATTTAGTATAACTTACTGGATAAAGAGCTTGTCAAAGCAAGACTACGGATTTCGTTAAATAGTACACTCAAAATTAGTAATAAAATATGATGATAATATTTACAATTTGTAATTTCAGGGAGGGAAAGAGGAGGGGGGGGGGGGATGCACTCTGTACCTAACTGGATCTGTGCAACCTTTGAATAGCCTGTAAAGTAGTACAGTATAAAGAATTTAGTAACAATTAAGCTAAGCATTTTTGTGTCAGTTATTTGGGGTTTATGCTGACAAATGCCGTGTGTGTGTTGGGGATGGGGGGTGGGTGTTAACATTGAAACACAAGCTAAAACACCTTGAGGAGTTATCAAAATAAGTCCATAACCAATATTTGTGAAACTAAAATTTTAAAGTTAACTTTTTCGCGTTAATGCAGCATCAGTATTTAGCTTTTGAGATAGATTAACTAGAAATGAACCAAGAGGCAAGCAAAAGCAGCAACAAAGATAACAAACTAACGAACTAAATGAACAAATACAAATTAAGAGTTATAAAGACTCTCTGCCAATTTCAAAGGCGAAGGTAATGGAGAAGAAAATTTGAAAATTAATAATAAACACTCATATAGAACTGCAAACGATACGTGCTGTTCAAGTGTAAATATCTAGATAGCCTTGACAGACAGCTATAAGAAAGTTGATAATATAAGGAGCTGGTGAACGGTGCCAAAGAGTTTATACAGTAGTGTTGACAAAAGAGAGGTGGACAGTGTGGGTCAGGGCCGGAGGGTGGGTTGGACATGGGATACACTGTCAAAACTTAATGGTCTAAAATGGGTATATATGATCATTGGGTATATTGGTAGTTATTTAGCTTTCTATCCTTTTATTAGAAGGGTTTATCACTACCAATATGCCTTCAAAAGTGTAGATTATTACGGACACTGTATGCACATTTGTCATACCTATTATTTTTGAGGGTGTAGTCGGCAAAATCATGGCATTTTCGTACATAATTTATTTCGTTCAGTCATCTTGTTCACATTTGGATTCAATTCTCCAGAACTAATTTGTTATAGTGTATTCAAATCTCAAGTAATCTGATCTATAGGAAACTTACTGTATATTTAGCATAACATATACTTTACCATTATAATCCAGCAAACCCATTTAGTTCATCACTGTAAAGTAGCCTATGCAATTTTAACGATTTATAGATTTTGTGTTGGATAATTAATATCATGGTACTAGGCTTGTTTTTCCTTTATTTTTGGCAATAAATGAGCTTACTGGACTCCAAAACCAACTCCGTGGGGGCGAAGAGACGCGTCGACGAAACAAACAAAACTCAGTGGGCAGGGACTGGGCAGGACTTTGACGGGAGGGGGGCGGGGGTTGGACAGGATAACTGGAGGAGGCAGGAGGGGGACGGAGGGGGGGTGGGAGGACGAGGGAGGGGGCGGGGGTTGGACAGACGGGGCAGAAGGGGGGTAGGACAACTGGAGGGTGCAGGAGGGGGTAGGAAAACTGGAAAGGGCAGGAGGGGGCAGGAGAACTGGAGGGTGCAGGAGGGGCTAAGAGAACTGGAGGAGGGAGGAGAACTGGATGTGGCAGGAGGGAGGAAGGAGAACTGGGGGGGCCAGGAGAGGGTAATAAAACTGGAGGGGGGAGGAGAACTGGAGGGGCAGGAGGGGGTAAGAGAACTGGAGGGGATAGGAGAACTGGAGGGGGCAGGAGGGAGGTAAGAGAACTAGAGGGGGCAGTAGGGAGAGGGGAGGAGAACTGGAGGGGGCAGGAAGGAGGTAAAAGAACTAGAGGGGGCAGTAGGGAGGGAGGGAAGAGAACTGGAGGGGGCAGTAGGGAGGGAGGGAAGAGAACTGGAGGGGGCAGGAGGGAGGGAGGAAGGAGAACTAGTGGTGGCGGGTTTTGTTCAGGGTTACAGGAGAATTCGCCCCGAAACCAAATCGCCCTGCTCTTGGACAACGAGTTCGCCCCGTTTATACCCCCCCCCCCCCCCCCCACCCCGAGCATACCACTTATTTCCATCCATCCCCCAACCCCTGAGGTCTTCTGTAGTAAAAACTGATGCAAAGAAGAAATTGAGGACATTACTCATTTGTACTCATTTGTTAGGTTAGGTTAGGTTAGGGTTAGATTAGGTTAGGGTAGGGTTAGGTAAGGTTAGGGTAAGGTTAGGTTAGGTTAGGTTAGGGTAAGGTTATGTTATGTTAGGGTAGGTTAGGTTAGGGTTAGGGTTAGATTAGGGTTAGGGTTAGATTAGGTTAGGTTAGGTTAGGTTGGGTTGGGTTAGGTTTGGTTGGGTTAGAGAGATGAATAGAGGGGGAATTCTTCAGTACCCTTTTAGGGGGGAGGGGTGACATTAACGGGGCGAACTCGCGGCGAACTCGCGGCGGGGCGACTTCTCCAAGCGGGGCGAACTAGTCTTGGGGCAAATTCTTCAGTATTCTTGTTCAGTGGTGGCCGAGTGGGTGGTGCAGGAATTTGTATATGATTTGGTAGGGGAAGGAGTGTGTAATTATGTGTGGGAAGGAAAGATTGTAAAAATTGTGTTGAATGTGGTTGGAGATGAAATATGTGGGTAAAATGTTGGTGGACAAATGTGAGAGATTGGAGAATGCTAGATAGGGGTTAGCATAGATGGGGAAGGCAGACTATTGGAAAGGTGTGGTTAGCAACGGGTGTAGACTAGAAGGGGAAATATGGTCAGTGGCGTAAAGGACAGAGTTGGAATGGACGCGAGAAGAAAAAGAAGAATAAATCAGGATACAGAGGGGAAGAACAGAACAGGATATAGAGGGGAAGGACAGGACAAGATACACAGGGGGATAGACAAGAGAGGGAAGGAGAAGATAGGAAGGGAAGGACAGGGTAGGACAAGGAAGGACAGGGTAGAACAGGGAAGGACAGGTTAGGACAGGGAAGGACAGGATAGGACAAGGAAGGACAAGGAAGGACAGGATAGGACAGGGTAGAACAGGGAAGGACAGGTTAGGACAGGGAAGGACAGGGTAGAACAGGGAAGGACAGGATAGGACAAGGAAGCACAGGGTAGAACAGGATAGGACAGGGAAAGACAGGATGGGACAGGATAGGATAGGTTAGGACAGGTTAGGAGAGGATAGGACAGGGAAGGACAGGTTAGGAAAGGATAGGACGGATAGGACAGGGCAGGGCAGGGAAGGACAAAGCTGGGGAGGGCAGAGGGCAGGAGGGGGTAGGCATTCCACACCATTGCTCGCTATAATGCTGCCTACAACCCCCAAATTTAAAGCTAATACATTATAATCACAAACTGTCCCCAGCACAAACAAGGAGGTGGGGCCCGAGAGAGAGAGAGAGAGAGAGAGAGAGAGAGTACAAAGTACAAAGGAAATCAAGCAACAACAGATCTAGTGACCCTTCTAGGCTGCTTGTCCTCCAAAACACTGAGGATCAAGTGTCCAAACAGTGGTTTAGAGTGGGTAAGGGAACATTGGAAAGGGAACTACTACCCTGCCACTAATGTGGCAGGACTAGGAAGTTAGTAGGGGACATATGGGTTAGTAACTGAGGGGAGGATAAAATAAAGTTATTCATTTACAAACGCAGTCAGTCAGTCGCGGGTTTGATGCGAGATATTTGTCTAGGTGGAATTTAAATGAATCAACGGTGCTGCAGTCTATAACGTCTCGGGGAAGCCCATTCCACAAGTTGACAGCTCGATTGAAGAAGAAATTCTTAGATTCGTGTGAGTTAAAAGATTTACCAATAATTTTGCAACCGTTTCCCCGCGTGTAATTAGATTGGTCGATAGTGAAGTACTTACTACAGTTCATATTGTCGATGCCTTTGATGATTTTGAACACTTTTCTATATTCCAACTTACTTCCTCTCGGGCATAGGCTGAGAGCCTTAACATTCACCGCTTTACAATGAACAGTGAAGCCCGTGAGGTCTTGTTCCAGTCTAGGAAGTGAGACGTGAAGCACGTAGAGTACAACGAGCACCTGCCATCTTGCCTTCACATGAGGCACGGTGCTCACTCATGGCCCGAAACGATCCCATCTCTAAAGCCATCTCGTTCCCGTGCTTCACTGTCTCAACCCCTACACTCGGACTCTCACACTTACACACACACAACGCCACCTGTTGAGCAGATAACTCACCAGGCATTGCACCCCTATAGCATATTTTGAATATGGGAATATTCATACAGTGCTATTTAATCAGGGAACAATGAGGGTATTTTATTGACGTTTCGGTGGGCTTGTGGTAATGCACTGATACTAGGTACAGCACAAATTCCATCCCAATAATATCTTCCCATCGATACATCGGGATTTGAACCCGGGACCTTTGGATTACCAGGCCAGTGGCAAGACCACTCCACCACACCTCCCCTAAATTAAAACTTGAATTAAGTCACCTCTTAATCTGCGCTGGGTTAAAGGAAATAGATTTAATTCTCTAAGACGCTCTTCGTATGGTTTGTTCTTTAGGCTAGGTATCATTTTGGTAACTCTACGTTGAACTCGTTCTAGCTTGTTTATGTCTTTTTGGTAATAAGGGCACCAGCATTGAACGCAGTATTCCAGAAGAGGGCGGACTAAGGAATTGTAAAAGGTTAGGATAACGTCTTTGGATTTATGCTCAAATGATCTGCCTATAAAGCCAATTATATTGTTTGCCTTCTTAACAACTTCTGAACAATGTTGACTCGGTTTTAGGTTACTCGATATTGTTACTCCCAGATCGGTTTCTCTGTTTATATTCTTAAGCTGAGTGCCATTCATCGAATAGTTTGCTTTCTCATTTAGGTATCCATATGTAGTACTTTACATTTATCCGCATTGAAACTCATTTGCCAAATTTGGGCCCAATGTGACAATTTATCTAGATTGTGTTGCATATCGTCACCTTGATCTTTTGAGAGTACGCTATTTGCAATTTTTGTATCGTCAGCAAATTTTGAGATTGTACAGGTGAGACCCTCATCTATGTCGTTGATGTAAATTAGAAAGATAATTGGTCCTAGTACCGATCCCTGGGGTACCCCGAGAGAGAGAGAGAGAGAGAGAGAGAAAACAAAAGAGAGAGAGAGTGAGTGAGTAAGAGTGAGTGAGTGAGAGTGAGTGAGTGAGAGAGATGGGGGGGGGGGGGATTGTGGAAGTGAAGAGGAGATAATTTTGCAGAGATTTGCAAGAGCAATGGAGATATTAACTTAAGAAAGAAGTTCTAAATAGATAGATGTGAATAAAGACAACCTAATAGAGAGGGAGAAAGGTGGATGTTTAAGATGAGTAGTGTGTATGGGGGATTCTGAGTAATCCGAGAGAAAATTGAGTGTAATGTAAATTAAAATGGATTCCATATAATAGTTAGAACACACACACACACACACACACACACACATACTCATATAAAGCATATGTTTTATATATATACAGTATATATATATATATATATATATATATATATATATATATATATATATATATATATATATATATATATATATATATATATATATATATATATATATATATATATATATATATATATATGTATATATATATATATATATATATATATATATATATATATATATATATATATATATATACATATACAGTATATATACCGGTATATACTGTATATCATGAGTCAGGAAAGAATATTATTGGACATTAAATAATAGCGAAAATGAGAAAAGATCAAAAGTATAATAAGTAAATGGTGGATAGGAGTACGATAAGGCGAAGGGAGAGGAATAAAGAACGTGAAGAATACCAAGAGCCATAATCTTCAACTTCAGTTATGGGACAGGACACCCCTTTCCCTTGTTAAGAATATGGAATAAGGGTGAGGTAATCATGTATACTGAAGGGCGGAAATAAACAAAATGTGAACGGCAATAATCTTGAAAAAAGGATAAAACTTGAAAATGAAAAAATGACGGGGTTAAAAAATAGAGGGGTGAAGGGAGAAAAATTAACGATGGCAGCTTTGCAAAACCTAACGTGCTATACATTGCACCAGTTTAAATGCGAAATGGAAATAGAAAATAAGTATACATTTTGAAGAACATTAAGAATTTAAGAAAAAGAAAAAGAAAAATGAATCCATAGAATTGTATACATAGTGTATGAATTATAGTGTATACCAAAGGGCTAGCACTCAGCAACATAGGTCATCAAAATGTTTGTCTAATTGATGTTCATTGTGTGTCCATATTTTTACAATAAAATGACGTAAATTACAGGAGAGAGAGAGTGAGAGGGGGGAGACTGCGTAACGTCTCTGGCGACATGGGTAGGGGGGGGGGGGGGGGGGGTTGAGAGATGCCCGAGTTAACGACGAAATGCTGCCCTCCTCCCAGTCTTTGATTCATGTCCCCCTCCCTCCTCCCCTCTTCTCTGGTTCGTCCTTCCACCATTCTTTCCCTTCTAAATTTTCCTTCCCCATTTCCTTCTTTTTATCTTTTCGTATCCTCCGTTGATCAATTTCCTTCATTCATCGGTGTTTGTATTTATTTTTGGTTAAGGAGCGACGAAATGCTGTCTTCCTCCTTACATTCAATCCTTTTTCCCTTCATCTTTCCTTCTACCTTTTCTTCCATAATATTTCTTTCTCCTTATACTCATCCGCTCTCATGCTCCCTCCTTAGTTGATTCATACCCCCTCACTCTCCTCTTCTATTCTTCTTATTTCCTTCTTTCGTTCTCCTCCATTTCTCCTATCTTCTGCACTTCCTTCATTCCTTACTACTTTAGTTTGTTTTACTTCTCCCCTTCCTATCTTCATTGTTTCCTTCTCTTTCCTTATACGTTTCAGTCCTTTCTTTCTTTTCTTCTCTTTCCCCGTCATGTTTTCCTCATTTAAATTTGTCATGAGTCTTTCTTGTATTAATTTGCATTCATATTTTCCTTCATTAGTCTTCTCCTTTCTCATCTATCTTCCGCCATTTCTCCTTCCCTTTCGTCTACCTCTTCTCGCCTTTCGTTCGTTCTTCCAGTCTCCTCTATGTATCTTTCTTTCTTCTGTTTATCCTTCTCCTTCCCACCCTCTTTCCTCACTACCCCACCTTCTCTCTCCTCATTCCTCTCTCGTCTCTTCTTCTTTCATTCCTTCTGTCTTCCCTAGTTACCCTTCATTATCCTTTCCTCCCCCTTCTTAGTCCTCTTTCATTCTCCTTAGTCTCTGTTTATGCTCCATTCTACTATTTATCCTTCTGTTTCCTTTACTCATCCACTCTTCTTTCTTGTTTCCTTGTTCTAGCCCTTGTCTTTTGTTTCTTATTTCTCCCCTATCGTTCGTCATAATATTATCTCTTCCATCTTTTCGTTATTTGTGTTTATCTTCATCCTCCTTCTCCGTTCTCCGGTCTCCTGCCCTTCCGCCTTCATTCACCTCTTTTCTGCGCCTTTCTTATTATCTTCCTTCTTTGACTTTCCTTTCTTTAGTCTTTCTTCAATCATTCATATTTCTACTACTTATCCTCCATCTTTTGTCTTATCGTGCTTCTCCCCCTCCGCTTCTCCCTCTTCACTCTCGTCTTTAGGCTTGTTTCTCCCATATCATTAAAATATATTTCGTTCCTCCTACCTCCTCCATTTACCCTCTATTCTGTTATTAATATTCCTCCTTCCTTCCTTCATTTCGTATCGTCTTAATTGTTGTATCCCCCACTTCTTTACTTTCCTTCATCTCTTTCTCTTCCCCTTCTTTTCTTCAGCTCCATCCTTCTATTCTGTACTTCTACTCCTCCTTCCTCCATTTTCTCTTTCTTCATCCCTCCCGCCTCCTCCATATATATTTTCTTTCACTATATTCTGCCATTTTCTTCTCCCTTCTTCTCTTCCTTCCCCTTCTCTTTCTTTCGTTCTTCTTTTGTTCCTTCGCTTGCGTTCTTTTCCATAAATCCTTCATTCTGACATTTATCCGCTTCCCTGCGTTCCATATTCTTCTCCTCCTTGTCCTTGTCTTTCTTTTCTTATTTCGTTCCATCCGTCTCTTTCATTTATTCCTCGTTCAGTTCTTTTTCCTCCATTCCTGTTTTATCCTCCTTCTCCTTTGGTTCCTCCCGCTTCTTCCATATTTGTTGTTGGTTCTTCTTGCGTCCTCCATTTATCTATCATTCCTTTTTTGTTCTCGCCTTTCTCTTGTTCCTCCTCCGTTCTCCTCTTTCCTCCATTAATTTCCATTTATCATCAGCTTTTTCTTCCTTTGTTCATGTTTCTGTTTCAAATGTTTCCGCTTGATTTTAGCTTCCTTTGTTTTATTCTATTTTCTTCTTGTATTTCTATTCTCAATATTTTTCCTGTAATTCTTGTCTTTATTATTTGCTTTACTTTCTTCTCAACCTTATTATCTTTCTATTTAATAATTGATTTTTCTCTTCCACACTTGTTTTGTCTTCTATTTTCACATTTCGTCGTTTTCATTCCACCTTTCCCTTTTCTGTGTTTATGTATGGAAGGAAACATAGTATGATTGACTGACAAGAGTAATTGGCTATACAACTGAAAATTAGTTACATTATTTAACAATTGCAAAAGAAAGTATTATTCTAATGCTGTCCTACTAATTTTCCTTCGATACATCAAATCACTGAGTGGATCCAAATTCATGTGACCAAATGTACATCCATTTTAATCTTTGAACAGTTAAAGCTACACTCTGAAGCATTTGTGTGATAGTTTCCAGCACTGCACCGAATTATATCGTTTGGGACCAATCATGATTCCAATGAGTGTATGTTTATTATAGCTCATGGGTTGACATACTAGGGAGGGTATCAGTTGCCCACAGTGTTTTTGTTATATATATATATCAATAATCTATTATGATCTGATCTCTCGCTCTCTCTTTGTATATATATATATACTGTATATACAGTATTATTATGTTCCCTCCACCAACCGACTTTACTCCTAAACTCAATTAATGAAATCAACAAATACTGTACATGTGGCAGTCCAGGGATTCGAACCTAGGATGCTCACACCTATATTCAGTACATTTATCCATTGCGCTACGAAGGCAGTTTATATATATTTATATACAGTATATATACTGTATATATATATATATATATATATATATATATATATATATATATATATATATATATAACAAAAACACTGGGGGCAATTTATACCCTCCCTAGTATGTCAACCCATGAGCTATAATAAACTATATAAGTATGCTGTATGTGTGTGAGTGTGTGTGTGTGTGTGTGTGAATATAAAGCTTTACTACTTCTCACTCCCTTTATATTTCTAAGTTCTCCCTCTTAACTTCTCTTGTGTTCTATGATGCAAAATCTCGTATATCTTTTCCTATCAGCAATTTTCAATCCTTCCTTTTCTTTTTTATTTGTTTAGGATTGGTTACATTTTGCACACTTTGAAGTAAGTGCGATATTTTATGCAACATTACTAAACATGAATATATCCAATTGGATTGGACCTGAGATATTTTAGGTATTACTCATTACTTGTTAGTCTCTCTCTCTCTCTCTCTCTCTCTCTCTCTCTCTCTCTCTCTCTCTCTCTCTCTCTCTCTCTCTCTCTCTCTCTCTCTCTCTCTCTTTCTCTCTCTCACTACACGTCATGGATGGTGGCGTTATGGAAAGAAACGAAGAGTGGTACCCAAGGAAGGGTATATATAAGGGGGTATCACAGATCCTTTTTCCAAACCACCTTCTGTAACATTGACCCTTACGACACCAGTTCCTAAGATCCATTATACGGGGGCTTCTTTTTGGGCTTAAGCTGGTAGGGATGAAATAGCGGGTAACCTCCTCCGCCTCCTTAGCTCCCTAGACCCTTATAGCCCCTGCCCCTTACCCCCCTGCCCCCAATTTAGCCCCCCCCCCACCCCCCCCGCATAGCCCCCCTGTGAGCGTCTGAATAGCCTAGGTAGCACCGGGTCTCTCTAATGCAGTGCCCAACCACCACCATCTGCCGACCCCTACATGTGGCCTCGGCTTGGGTTCGGTATAAATATTAACAATAATAATAATAGTAATATAAATAATAATAATTATAATAATAATAATAATTGATAACGCTAAAACTACTACTACTACTACTAATTATAATAATGATGAGAATACACTCACAAAATATGATAGAAATACTGTTATCACCATTTTAAAGAGACACTCGTTATGGACAATGTTTCACTTGACCTAATAAAGCTTTAAGCGAAACATTGTCAATAAAGTTCTCCTCCTCTTATGGTGTTTATATTTACCTTAAAATGTGCCTGCTTGGAAAACTGTGACTTATGAGTGATTGACTTTGTTGTTGTTGTTGTTGTTGTTGTTGCCCTGCACGCTGTAGGTGGGTGCTGGGAATCGTAGTCACTCTTGCGCTCTCTCTCTCTCTCTCTCTCTCTCTCTCTCTCTCTCTCTCTCTCTCTCTCTCTCTCTCTCTCTCACACACAATCTTAATATACACTGAGCTGCCATAATATAAAAAACATTAACAGTTAATGAGTAACGTGGAAGTGAAGGCAACTGCACCTTTTCTCGATTTTTCACTGACTTTTTCCAGGTTACTCACTGACTATTTCCAGGTTACTTACTGACTATTTCTCAATTACTCGCTGACTATTTCCAGGTTACTTGCTGACTATTTCCAGGTTACTCACTAACTATTTCCAGGTTACTTACTGACTATTTCTCAATTACTCGCTGACTATTTCCAGGTTACTTACTGACTATTTCCAGGTTACTTACTGACTATTTCTCAATTACTCGCTGACTATTTCCAGGTTACGCACTGACTATTTCCAGGTTACTTACTGACTATTTCTCAATTACTCTCGACTATTTCTCAATTACTCGCTGACTATTTCCAGGTTACTTACTGACTATTTCCAGGTTACTTACTGACTATTTCTCAATTACTCGCTGACTATTTCCAGGTTACTTGCTGACTATTTCCAGGTTACTCACTAACTATTTCCAGGTTACTTACTGACTATATCTCAATTACTCGGTGACTATTTCCAGGTTACTTACTGACTATTTCCAGGTTACTTATTGACTATTTCTCAATTACTCGCTGACTATTTCCAGGTTACGCACTGACTATTTCCAGGTTACTTACTGACTATTTCTCAATTACTCGCTGACTATTTCCAGGTTACGCACTGACTATTTCCAGGTTACTTACTGACTACTTGCCAGTTACTCACTGACTATTTTCCGGATACGTATTTCCCTGTTATTCACTAATTTTTCTCCCTGTAACTCACTGAGTATTTCACGGCTACCCACTGATTATTTCCTGGATACTCTCTGACTATTTCCACGATACGCACTGACATATTGGAGATGAGTGCACAGTGTGACTCCAATAAGAGGTGGGGGCTTGATATACAGTACAGGAATATATATACCGTATATATATATATATATATATATATATATATATATATATATATATATATATATATATATATACAGTATATATACCGGTATATATAAATATATATATATATATATTATATATATATATATATATATATATATATATATATATATAAATCCACTAAATATATATATATATATATATATATATATATATATAAAATATATATATATATATACATAAATATATACTGTATATATATAGATATATACAGTATGTATATATATATATATATATATCTGTATAAATATATATATATATATATATATATATATATATATATATATATATATATACAGTATATATATTATATATACACATAATTGTATATATATATACATATATATTATTTTTCTATGCGTATGAACGAGACAAAGGAAAGCTGCCTTTGTTCTTGTTTTTTCAATGTGAATGAGGGAAACAAAAGGCAGAACTGCCTGTAACGAGTGCCTCCCCCAGAGTTGAAAGAGTGACAAGGCCGAAATCAAGGGACGTTCGAGCCAAAATGCCTGGACACACGGAGTTTGAAGCAATTTAAGTCATAGGAAGAGGGAAAGACGGATTCTGGGAGAGAGTTCCAGATCTCAGCTGTTGAATATGAGAAAGATTGAGAATAACGTTTCATTCTTGAGTTGGAGAGTTGCACAGAGTAGGGGTGGGATTGTGTTGCAAGACGGGTGCTACGTGCTCTACGAAGAGGGGGTGGTTAACACTGAAAGAGCTCTGAGGAATACTAATTATTGTGATAGCGGTAAAATAGTGAGAGAGATGTAACATTGCGGCGAAGAGAGAGAAACTGCAGATATTTGGTGAGTGGACGTGAGTTAATGAGACGGAAGACTTTCTTTTCTACTTGTCTAGAAAAACGTCTCCCTCAAAGTTGAAAGAATGATAATCGCTATCTTAATATTTTTTTAGTTTATTTAATTTTGTATTTATTATTTTGTTTTGTTTTCTGTTGTGGAAAGAAGTGTGGTGTGCTTGTTTAGTGTAGTGAAATGAATGGTAGGAGGTGTTTGTGAGAGCTAGTTGGATTACTCTCTCTGTAGGTGAGACAAAAAGAGAAACAGTTAATGAAGCCAGACAAATTAAACAGGAGTTCCAGCAACTCCTTATCACATGCCTATGAAGCATATAACATAACATTTGTTGATTATAACCCATGGGGGATTATATAATTATATTCTATGAAATACACTAAGGTATATACGATCATTGGATATACTAATAGGGATCAAACTTGTTTATCCGTTAATAAGATGGGTTTATTACCCCCAATATACCTTTAAATGGGTTGATTTCTATAGGCAATATATTTACCCTATTTATACCCAATATGTTTTAAGAGTGTTGTCATTTTAATAGATAATGCCCGTAGTGTTTCTCTCCGTCCGGTGCATTATATATATATATATATATATATATATATATATATATATATATATATATATATATATATATATATATATAATATATATATTTAAAAGGGGAGGTGTGGCAGAGTAGTCTTGCCACTGGACTGGTAATCCAATGGACCCGGGTTCGAATCCCAATATGTCAATGGGAAGATATTATTGGGATGAAATTTGTGCTGTACCTAGTTTCAGTGCATTACCACAGCACACCGAAATGCCAAAAAAATACCCTCATTGTTCCCTGATTATATAGCATTGTATGAATATTCCCATACTCAAAACATGTTACAGGGGGGGAAATGCCTAGTGAGTTAATTGCTCAATAGGTGGCGTTCTGAGAGTGAGGGTCCGAGTGTGGGGGATGAGACTGTGAAGCGCAGAGGCGAAGCGGCTTCAGAGATGGAGTTGCTTCGAGCCGGGGTGCTTTGCATGTCTCACTCCCTAGACTAGAACAAGACCTCACAGGCCTCACCGTGTTCAGCGGTGTAGTGTAAAAGGCTCTCAGCCTATGCCCGAGAGGGAATAGTTGGAATATATAAAACAAAATATATATATATATATATACAGTATATACCGGTATACAGAATAAATATATATTTTATATATGTATATATTATATATATATGTAGATATATATAAATATATTTATATATATATATATACAGTATATATATATATATATGTAGATATATATAAATATATTTATATATATATATATACAGTATATATATATACACTTAGTTAGCGATATAGATAAAACCCCGCACCCTATCCTTCAATATCGGTTGATCACGTTGACTCAAATAATTTCGTACATGACACCGTTACGAAAGGTTTAGCGTAAACCGAACCGCACGAAATATAATACGGTCGGTGATGTCGTATCCGGTGAGTGAACATAGAGCTCTTCTGTGTGACGTCATCGGTTGGGTTTGGGGGGCCAGTAGGTCATTCTTGTGTTTGAAGACTAGTGTATACGTATTTTTTTTTTTAAAGAGATTTACTATATCTATGTTAATTTTGTTCTATTATATTCCGTTGCTAACTTGGAGAAGCAATTTATAGGATAATGTGATGGAAATAATGCGACATATATTGTTAAAACACACATGTACACACACACACACACACACACACACACATAAACATACTCACTCTAATATAAATAACTCCCCCCCCCCCCCCCCTTCCCCCCATCCCCCTGACCCGGACAAACTGCGCAATAGTAAGTGGAGGAGGGTGAAGAACACACACACACACACACACACACACACACACACACACACACACACACACACACACACACACACACACACACTAGTCATATATAAGTAGAGACAAAACAAAACTTTTTACAAAACCCTATATTTGTACCCACGGATTCTCGTATGTTTAACCCGACTTGTACGATTTTTTGTTTGTATTTTTTATTGATATCGTTTGGAATCATCTCTCGTAGTCAAAGATATCAACATGGCCTCTAGTAATGTGTTCATTGCATCGGTTATCTGACATTGTATAAACGATGTTTTACTAAATACACTTTCATAACAAACTGTCATGACAGACAAAAGTTAAGGTTCTCATAATTTTTCAGAAGTAAAGATTTGTTTTCTTCTGAAGGCAGGACTAATTTTCATAATTTACTGTAATTATGTAATTGTATTGTATCTTTATAGAGATGGAGTTACTTAAGGCATTGCTTGACAAGTTATTGCTTTCCATCTAGACTCTGTTCATCCATACCCCTGACGTTCGCCTATTTGTTTATGTAAACCAATTAGCTTATTTAATTATATATTTATCCTATTAAGTTAACATATTTAAAATATTTTTGTGCCAAACCTATTCATTTCATTATTCACATAAGATTTGTACTAAATTCAATCTTTGTATTATGTTACTTATTTACCCGTTGTATATATTCAGTCTATAGCATATGACATTCAACCACCTTTTCAATCAGGCGTTAATGAGTCCAACACTCTTTGGTCCCAGGGGGTGCTTTTTGGACCTTCCCTGTTTTGCTCCAATGGTTTGGAGATTTTAAGTCGTTTCACCCTATTAGCCTAGCGATTATAAGACGCTTCACCTCATTCAGGTGTCGATTTTGTTTCTGGGCAAGTGATAACGAGCCTGTAAATTTAGAAGAAATTGTCCTTCGGCCGGGATATTTTTATATCGAAAAATTAAAAATTTGAGCTTCAAGTGGTTCTGGGTGGGCATTTCTTTAGTTTGAAGGCAGTCTGGGAAGCCGTTCTTGTTAGCCTAAGAGATAGACTAAAATACGAAGCTCGAAAATGGCAAAAACAAGCAAAGTCTTAATTAGTAATTTACCAAAATACACTAATCCTGAAGAAGTCGGAGTGTTAACATGTTTCTATAATACAGTCGTGAGTATGACAGTCAAGTTACACCAATTTGAACTTTTGAACTTTTAAAGGCAAGTTCTGAAGCATTTGGGCTACACTGACACATTGTACGGTTTCGTTTTGGTTCCGTACTAATTCAAGTTGGTGCATCACTATTTATGCTCTTGACTGTACATTGAAAGAGTGTAAGATATGAAGGCTTACGGTACTTAAGGAGATATTTCCACTTTAGGGATTAGTTTTTGGAACACTTTCTCCCTCATGTTTAGCCCCATTGCTTTTGAGATTTTAAAACTTTTTCCCCATTAGTTTGGCGAATTTAAGAACGTTTGCCCACATTTCTGTCAATTTTAAAACTTTTCTGTCATTTAGGTGTCAATTTTTCTACCGAAAAATTTACAAATATGTCTTGAAAGGGGGTCCAGGGGGTGGAATTTTAAGCTTGATGGAGGTCTAGCAAACAAACTAAAAACCTCCCCTTAATAGAACTCTGCGTGTCTCTCAAGCCTGGTTTCAGTGGATAATCTCTCTCTCTCTCTCTCTTTCTTTCTCTCTCTTTCTCCTTCCCCTCTTCCCCTCTACTCCTTTCAGATCTCTATTATATTGTCCTTGCTTTTTATTGTTGTTTACCATATTCCTAGTTTGCTGCTTACTTATTACTTATTAATTATTTTTCCAAACCAATGTTTCAATCAAAAATTATCCATACGGTATATATTCATATATTTGTTTATCTTTTGTAATCTTTTCATGGCTATGTTCTGTTATCTCCATAATATAACGTTATTATAATTATTGCTAATATTATTATTATAATTAGTAGTAGTAGTAGCAGTAGTTGTATTAAATCAAACTCATAGCCACTCTCCCTCCCTTAATTGTTACAACTATTTTATAAACTGATGCCAATATATTAATTACAGATATAACACGAGACATTTTCGAACAGCTTACGAATCAACCCTAAGAATGAAATGGTTATAGTAATTCCCAATTAACCCTTTGATTCGCAAAATTGTCTAACATCGTCAAGATTTAGATAACTATGATACAAATGTCATCGTCTGATTAAATGGCTTGATCTTTGTATGTATTATCATCGCATTTTCATATCCATGTTTATTATATATGCTTCGTGTATATAATCTTTACATGCTATCTCTGATCTAAAACATTTTACATAAACTGGCATTCATATCTTTGAATATCCTATCGCCATGCGATATTATTCAGTTTAGAAAGGGCTTTCTATGCGTTATTTCAAAAGGTATCTTAATCAAATTGTCCAATCTTTATAACTACTTTTATTTCCCCATTTGACATAAGAAACAAATACCACTTAGGAAAAAAAAAAAAATTGAATATAAAGGCTGTTTTGTATGTCTGTATTGTATGTAAAGGACTCATTTTGAATATAAAGGCTGTTTTGTATGTCTGTATTGTATGTAAAGGACTCATTTTGAATATACAGGCTGTTTTGTATGTCTGTATTGTATGTAAAGGACTCATTTTGAATATAAAGGCTGTTTTGTATGTCTGTATTGTATGTAAAGGACTCATTTTGAATATAAAGGCTGTTTTGTATGTCTGTATTGTATGTAAAGGACTCATTTTGAATATAAAGGCTGTTTTGTATGTCTGTATTGTATGTAAAGGACTCATTTTGAATATAAAGGCTGTTTTGTATGTCTGTATTGTATGTAAAGGACTCATTTTGAATATAAAGGCTGTTTTTGTATGTCTGTATTGTATGTAAAGGACTCATTTTGAATATAAAGGCTGTTTTGTATGTCTGTATTGTATGTAAAGGACTCATTTTGAATATAAAGGATGTTTTGTATGTCTGTATTGTATGTAAAGGACTCATTTTGAATATAAAGGATGTTTTGTATGTCTGTATTGTATGTAAAGGACTCAGTTTGAATATAAAGGCTGTTTTGTATGTCTGTATTGTATGTAAAGGACTCATTTTCGTTTTTGTAGATTGATTAAATTGTAAAATACGGATTTCTAAAATGTCTCTTGAACGTGACTATGCCATATATATTTGTTTCTTTATTTTACTCGTCTCTAAATTGACTTTATAGACAATGTTTTCAAACATATTTTCGCTTTAGTAGTTACAAAAATTAATTGTAAATATGATATGTTCTTACATGGACTCATTTACAGACGGTCGTAAATGTGTTAAGGGAGCCCACCTCGCTTTTTGTTCTCTCTCTCTCTCTCCCTCTCTCTTTGGCTTGTATCCATTCGGCCCCTTTCAATCTACTGTTTTTAGACGTGTCCACCCATCCAAGTGTCAATATTTTCCTGGTGAGCGGTAGTGAGCCAGCATATAATATATATACCGGTATATATATATTTTTTTTGTACAGCAAGCTAAATTTGTACATTTTTCGATATAAAAATTCCTCCGGCAGAGCCGGATTTCTCCATACAATGATGGCTCGCTATCGCTCGCCAGGAAGAAATCGACACCTGTATGGGGATAAACGTCTTAAAACAGTTAGCTGAATGGGGCCGAATGGATACACACAATTTATATAGAGATTATTTGTTTTTACTAAATCTTTCATGCATGATTATAAATATATAACAACTCTTTTCGTAGACAGTCCTCCAAGAGACTATAACTTGGTTCTTCAAATAAGAACTAAGGTTGCTTCCCTTATACCCGCTCATGGTCAAGTGGCTACAGTGCCCAACTCTCCCAAATCTACCTGGAGTAGTGGGTTCGAATCCTGGTCAGGATACATCTCTCCAAACCTGTCCGACATTGTCATTATAAACTCTTTTTATATATCTAGACAAAACACTTTTCTTTGATTATTAGTTCATTTTATCGCATATATATTGGTGGTATATTTGAATATGTATTTTTTGATGATGTGGTTGTGGTACACCAATGCTCGCTATGTCCTCATTTCCGTGGATGACATTGTTTTATGTTCGGATTAAAGTTCTTTCATGTTTTTGGCAAGCTCAGTAATTTTATATTTTATGGGTTCGTCTGGGCGCCATGTTTTCATATGTATTTTCAACGAACACATTAACTCAGCCTAATGTACTATAGATATTTGCCAAACATAATGCACTAAAGAGATAAACTTAATGGTAAAGTTATTTTGGCTTCATTCCTATCGTGACAAAATATAAACAGTCTGAGGTGATCATTAGGCATTTAGAAAACTAACATAAAAGATCTATAATTATCTACTGACTATAGCTTGACTTATTTAATTGATGACAAGATCCACAAATTAGTGTAGCTCAATGGAAGTTAGCCAATAATTAGTCTGGATTTATTAGTCACTATCATAACTAATCAATCAAACAATTTTTTAACAATGCTGGACCAAGTCATATTGATATCCGAGTGTCTAAATGCTATATATCCTCTTGTAGCAACCATCCGATGATCTTACTTGGTTAGGAAGGATTTATAGATGTCAACTGCAGCTAATACAGTTAGACAAATAATACTATCGGTATAAATTGGAACAAGATACATAATCGGTGTATATTTGAGAGGGATAAGTAGAAAAGTCTTGCTTTATCAATATATATATTACATATTTTACATTTGGTGGAATATAATTGTCAAATATATGCTAAAGTGAGTGTTTTTCATTGCTTGATTTAAAAGAAAGGTTACACACATACAACCGAAAATATATTTACCGGTAAATAGTAGTAATATAATTTTGGATAGATATAAATCAATTTGATTGTAAATTATTGTAAACAATGATGTGTTACTCATGTACAAATAATAATATATATATATATATATATATATATATATATATATATATATATATATATATATATATATATATATATATATATATACAGGTATATACAGGTATATATATATTTTTGTTTTCTATGTGATTGAGGGAGGCAAAAGGCAGAACTGCCTATAGCGAGTGCCTCCCCCATAATTGAAAGAGTGACAGAGCCAAAATCAAGGGACGTTCGAGCCAGAATGCCTGGACACACGGAGTTTGAAGCAATTTAAGTCATAGGAAGAGGGAAAGACTGATTCTGGGAGAGAGTTCCAGAGTTCAGCTGTTGAGTAGAAGAAAGTTTGAGAGTAACGTTTCACTCTCGGGTTGGAGAGTTGCACAGAGTAGGGGTGGGATTGAGTTGCAAGACGGGTACCACGTGCCCTACGTAAAGGAGGTGGTATACTGTACATTGGGAAAGCTCTGAGGAACACTGATTATTATAGTAGCGATAGAATAGCGATATATATATATATATTTATATATATATATATATATATATATATATATATATATATATATATGTATATATATATATATATATATATATATATATATAGAGAGAGAGAGAGAGAGAACAAGTAATGGTTTACTTTTTTCGTAAAATTAATTTGATGGAAAAGCTAAAACTATCCATTTCCATTAACGCCGTAGCATAGGCTTCAGTTGAATAATTTGACAGCAGCTCTAATATCAAAATATTTCCACCAAACGCAAACTATAACAACTGGTCAATTCCTATTGTGATATATTTCATATACATTTCTTGTGAATGTTTGCTTCATAATCCTTCGTCATAACCTTTGGATTATGTCAAATGAAATACCTCAAGTTCTGTAAGAATACCCCGAGAGGTCTTCATTGCACACACACACAGACACACACACACACACACACCAGGTGTCGATTTCTTACTGACGAGCGGTAGCGAGCAAGCATATTTAAAACAAAATTGCAACAGGCTAAATTTGTGTATTTTTCGATAGAAAAATGTCTCTTGTGAAGACGGATTTCTCCATACATTGCTGGCTCGTTATCGCTCGCCAGGAAGAAATCGACACCTGGATGAGGATAAACGTCTTAAAACAGTAGGCTGAATGGAGCCGATTGGATACAAGTCAGAAAAGGAGAAAAAAGCTGGTCACCCTCCTTAACCCAAACAGTACCGGTGATATCCTATTCATTTCATTCTGGCAACTATTAGGCGATTGTATTCAGCTTAGGGAAGGCCGTCTACCAATAATAAGGCTACTGACTATTTCAATTAATCCTTTTAACTACCATATAGTAGTTCCTAATCTTATTAAAAACATCTTAATTTAGCTAAAATTATATATAAAAGGACGTCACCAGTACAGTAAGGGTTACTGATTAATTTCCTTTTTATGCAAATGTTTTTTTTTTTTATTGAAATATATTGTTGTAATGTTCTATTGTAATTACTGTATACTTTTCATAAGGCAAGAATATATTGTTTTGTTCAATTCGTATTCTGTAAAGTATTGCTAGTTGCACCTCTAATGACGAAGAAGAAGAAGAAGAATAAGAAGAAGAGGAAGAAGAGGAATAGAAGAAGAAGAAGAAGACGACGAAAAAGAAGAAGAAACAAATAGAAAAAGAAGAAGACAAAGAAGAAGAGGAAGAGGAAGAAGAAAAAGAAGAATGAAATCATGAAGAAGAAGAGGTCTAAGAAGAAGAAGAAGAAAGAAGCCAACACACACGCTTGGTTATAATAGATGAGTTATGGCCGTACTATACGCGGCAGTGATGACGATCCTGCTGATTAAAGTACTGGAGGATAAGCTGCTGGTTAACGGTACGGGGTGTGATTTAAGGGGTGTACTGGTTGCTGGAGGGGTTCAGGTACAGTGCTCACCAAAAGGGCTCGGCTACTCTCACAACAACAACAACAACAACAACAACTGTATTTTCATACTTTAACCCATTCAGTGTCTGTGACGTCCTTTGCATTAGCATATACTCTGGCAACTAATAGACGATTTTGTTCTGTTTAGGAAGGACGTCTACCCATTATAACGCTACAGACACTCTCCATTAATCCTTTTATCTACCCTATGTTCTTCCTAAATTTCATATAATCGTCTTCATATATCTGAAATTAAATAATAAACACTTCACCGGTATTGAAAGGGTAAATCTTTTTGTTGTATATTTATGACATCAGCAATTGTATTTTAATCCTTTAATACACGAACTGCATGCCTTGAACAACAGAATACCAATCACTTTCTTCATTTAATGTAGTAAGAAAATCGTACTCTGAAAATAACAACAACTTTATTTTAATCCTCTGTTATACAAAAAAACAGTCTGAACAAAACAGGAACACTTTTTCTTTTTTATCAAAAATAAAAAATACTCTGAACTACACAACACCAACTTTATTTTCCTCGTTTATTTTATTTGTCTGTATTTTCCTCATGAAGTACCAGTAAAAGAAACATATCCGTCAACTAAACTGGGTAAAACTAGAATCTCTTAAAAAAACGTTTGTTCATGTGCGTTTAAGAAGCGTGTTCAACATTTTACCTCTGATACAATCGGGGGTAAAACACGGCTTTAGATCGTACCTGTACTGTTTATGGTAGTGATCCAGCAGTAACAGAGAGTGGCAATTTTTTTCTTTGGACGCATTATTTTTGTGAGTCAATTATTGCATTTTCTGTTATTTGTGATAATGTATAATGTACAGTTGCCTACATACGTTCTGTTCCTTTCCGTGAGCTTATACATGGAAATATAATGCGCGTGATTGAATTACGAGTGTAGTTTATTATACAGTGGTTGACTCATCTGATTAGTCAACCTATTAGTCAAATAAACCACACTAGCAATTCATTCATACTCATTGTACTTTCATTTATAATATTTCGACGAGGAACAAAACTTGTGGGCAACTGTACATTCGAAGACTAAACTATGTGTGCTATACCAGTATTCCCGAATATGTTTATTACGGGTGTGGCGATATGTGTGTGTGAAGAGTAGAACATAATAACACTAGTGGTACTAAGATGGCGGAGGTAGGCTGGTCTGTGTCACTATAAGATATCTAGGTTGTGGCATAAAGCGATCCTCAAAGTTGTCCCATTGGTGGACAGTGAAAGTGGTTTGCGGTGGTCAAACCAGATTTTCCCGGTTGATGAGAATTGCCTGGTTGACGTGATTTACTTGACTAGCAGGATTTTGTTGGTTGGCGGTATTTACTTGGTTTGCAAGATTTTACTGGTTGTTGACTTTTTCCCTGGTTGTTGACATTTTATTGGTTGATGATATTTTACTGGTTGTTGACTTTTTCCCTGGTTGTTGACATTTTATTGGTTGATGATATTTTACTGGTTGTTGACTTTTTCCCTGGTTGTTGACATTTTATTGGTTGATGATATTTTCCTGGTTGTTGAGACTTATTGATTGACGAGATTGTCCTGGTTGTTAGGATTTTATTGATTGACGAGATTTTCCTTGTCATTGCAATTTTATTGATTTGCGAGATTTCCTGGTGGCTTAAATATTATTTATTTATGATATTTTCCTCGTTGTTGAGATTGTATTGGTTAATTATATTTTCCTGGTTGAAATTTTATTGGTTGCAGATATTTTCCTGTTTGAGATTTTATTGGTTGATGATATTTTCCTGTTTGAGATTTTATTGGTTGATGATAGTTTCCTGTTTGAGATTTTATTGGTTGATGATAGTTTCCTGTTTGAGATTTTATTGGTTGGTATATTCCTGTTTGAGATTTTATTGATTGACAAGATTTTCCTGGTTGTTGAGATATTCTTAGTTGATTATATTTCCCTGGTTGTTGAGCTTATATTGGCTGATGACTAATGACATATTCATTGTTGATAAATTTTCTTTAGTGAAAGTTTCCTGGTTGATGAAATATTCGTGCTTGATGGTGTTGTTTTATAGATTTTCCTGTTGACGATATATTCCTGATTTACATTTATGGGGGTCTACTGAGTATGTGTGTTGAGATAGTGGTGTTAATTATTTAAATGATTGTAAAGTACACGTAAGCGTGATCAGAAAAGTCGTGATAACAGTATCGATGTGTGAAGGACATTGGTGGTAGATATTATGCTGGTGATTGTGGTGATTTTAATAGGTAATGATTTAGGTCTGAATGAAACTACGTAATAGCCAAGAGAGATAATAAGTATACAATCACATGATTTACAAGACATTGGTCGTATTTTTAAGTATTATTTTGAAAACATAACATTTGGCATTATGCATAACATTCACGTAATGTAGTAAAGGTTTATTGGAACATACTGTACAGTGTACAGTATATGCTGAAAATGTACCCATGGGTTGGTACCGTTTCAGGAAATTTTCAGAATCTAACCATGGTTTATGTAGTGTCTTTTAGAAAGGCTATGACAGTGATCCTAGTGGTTGTGGGATTGGTGGTGACGGTAGCTATGGGAGGATGTTGTTGTGGTTGTGGTAGGGATGATAGTTGTGGTAATGGTGGTGGTGATGGTAGCTATGGTAGTGGTGGTGATGGTGGTGACGGTAGCTATGGGAGGAGGTGGTGGTGAGGCTAAGGGAACGTGGGAGCCAGTCTTTTGTAGAGAGAGAGAGAGACTCCTTCCCTCCCTTCCCACCACCCCCTCCTTCTTCTTCCCTCCCCCCTCCCTCTTTTCTTCCCACCAGCAGCTGTGTTCAGACCCCTCCTACCCTGCCCCTACCCTCCCACCTTGCCCTCTCCCCCTTCAAACTCCTAAAATCGTCAATAGGTAGAATGATCCCAAAAGAGTTTTTACAGTAACTGCCATACTGCATATCCATTTTTGTTGACCATTTCATGAAACATAATCTGCTAAGCCCTTTCTAAGAGTGCGACCTGTCAGTTTTTTCCTAAATTATACCAGAAAACGATATAATACAATATTTGTTTTCGTTCTCCTAAGCCTTGATGAGAAATAGAGCACATTAAAATAATATAGCAAAATAAACACTTTCACTTGGCACTCGTACGACGTAAATTGTTAATTCGACCTCCTTTAGGTGCATGCAATATAATTTTATTGAATTCGTTTTTTTCTAGCATTGCTGTATGCAAAATTATAGTACTCATGAATGATTTTCAACACGGCAAGCTATTAAGGAATCTTGTAGCAATGTATATCAATGTTGTCGAAAAGTCAGTGAATTTAGCTCAGCCATAGGTTGCATGCAACATGGCACTTATAAAGCATTGGTGTCTGAAATCCCCCTGTAGAAAAACCTTGCCCTCACCTTCCCTCAACATTACCCCCCCCCCCCCCCTCATCCTCCCTTAGCTACTACTACTACTACTACTACTACTACTACTACTGTCCCTCTTCAATCCCTGTCCTGGTCGCCTGCCTGCCTGCCTGCCTGCCCACCCTGTCCTACCGACCTGCTCCTCCCCCCTTCACCCTACATACCAACACTCGTTATGGACTACGCTTTACAGAACTACACCTTGGCTTACCTTAGAGACCAGGACCCGTATTTCTACACCAACCCCATTATGGTTGCTGGTAATTACTATAGTTTCTGCCTAGTTCCGAGCCGGACAAAAGGATAGACGAGTTAGTGTAATTGAACAATATTGGGACATTGCAATTACAACAACTAACATAGTATTTTGACTAGCTGGGAATACGGTGGAACTATTTTAATTACACCGACCATGATGGGTTTAATCTAGGAAAAAAGTCCTATGACTTGTTTTATGCTTCAATCTATCCTAGATAACATACCGGTGCCGGTTGCTTGTTTTATCCCCCAAATGTAAATAATGGTCTATGTTTCATGTTACGACCCGCCTTGCATAGCTTGGCCTACCTTACTGTAGATTCATACGGTAACAACCTACTGTTGACACTGTGAACTGCTTTACATATCACAGCTCTGGCCTAAAAATGTAAATGATGGGGTGTCCTGAATAATACACGTTCCTACCTCCCCTGCACTTCTTGGCCTACCTTACACGCTTGAGGAGATGGGTCGTTTTTTGTTTTGCCCCCCCCCCCCCCCCTTCTTCCTCATGTTTGGCCCTATTAGTTTTCAGATGTTATGACGTTCAGCCCATTAGTTAGTCAATTTTAAGACATTTTTCCCCCTTTGTCAATATTAAGACTCTTCGTGACATTTAGGTGTGGATTTTTTCCTGGCGAGCGATAGCGAGCCTGTAATTTAAGAGAATCCGGCCTTATTTTTCTATAAACAGAAATGTACACATTTATCTTGAAGGAGGATCTTGGGGCTTGATGGAGGTCTAGGGAGGAAATGAAAAAAAAAAAGAGATAAAAAGATACATAAATGATGAAATACATACGCCCATGTCCCCTTAACAACTGGCCCTGCACTGTAAACATTGCAGAATGCATAGGTTCAAATGTAACTAAAATGATACACACACAATTTTTCAAACGTTTATTGTAGTATTTTGAACACGTACATTTTTAAAGCAATTATTATGTGTATAATTATACTTGGTTACATTGGAACACTCAATATATAATGCAGTAGTGTATTAGTAACATTCTTTAACACATTGGAACACTCAATATATAATGCAGTAGTGTATTAGTAACATTCTTTAACACATTGGAACACTCAATATAATGCAGTAGTGTATTAGTAACATTCTTTAACACATTGGAACACTCAATATATAATGCAGTAGTGTATTAGTAACATTCTTTAACACATTGGAACACTCAATATATAATGCAGTAGTGTATTAGTAACATTCTTTAACACATTGGAACACTCCATATATAATGCAGTAGTGTATTAGTAACATTCTTTAACACATTGGAACACTCAATATATAATGCAGTAGTGTATTAGTAACATTCTTTAACACATTGGAACACTCATATATAATGCAGTAGTGTATTAGTAACATTCTTTAACACATTGGAACACTCAATATATAATGCAGTAGTGTATTAGTAACATTCTTTAACACATTGGAACACTCAATATATAATGCAGTAGTGTATTAGTAACATTCTTTAACACATTGGAACACTCAATATATAATGCAGTAGTGTATTAGTAACATTCTTTAACACATGGGAACACTCAATATATAATGCAGTAGTGTATTAGTAACATTCTTTAACACATTGGAACACTCAATATATAATGCAGTAGTGTATTAGTAACATTCTTTAACACATTGGAACACTCAATATATAATGCAGTAGTGTATTAGTAACATTCTTTAACACATTGGAACACTCAATATATAATGCAGTAGTGTATTAGTAACATTCTTTAACACATTGGAACACTCATATATAATGCAGTAGTGTATTAGTAACATTCTTTAACACATTGGAACACTCAATATATAATGCAGTAGTGTATTAGTAACATTCTTTAACACATTGGAACACTCAATATAATGCAGTAGTGTATTAGTAACATTCTTTAACACATTGGAACACTCAATATAATGCAGTAGTGTATTAGTAACATTCTTTAACACATTGGAAGACTCAATATATAATGCAGTAGTGTATTAGTACATTCTTTAACACATTGGAACACTCAATATATAATGCAGTAGTGTATTAGTAACATTCTTTAACACATTGGAACACTCAATATATAATGCAGTAGTGTATTAGTAACATTCTTTAACACATTGGAACACTCAATATATAATGCAGTAGTGTATTAGTAACATTCTTTAACACATTGGAACACTCAATATATAATGCAGTAGTGTATTAGTAACATTCTTTAACACATTGGAACACTCAATATATAATGCAGTAGTGTATTAGTAACATTCTTTAACACATTGGAACACTCAATATATAATGCAGTAGTGTATTAGTAACATTCTTTAACACATTGGAACACTCATATATAATTCAGTAGTGTATTAGTAACATTCTTTAACACATTGGAACACTCAATATATAATGCAGTAGTGTATTAGTAACATTCTTTAACACATTGGAACACTCAATATATAATGCAGTAGTGTATTAGTAACATTCTTTAACACATTGGAAACACTCAATATAAATGCAGTAGTGTATTAGTAACATTCTTTAACACATTGGAACACTCCATATATAATGCAGTAGTGTATTAGTAACATTCTTTAACACATTGGAACACTCAATATAATGCAGTAGTGTATTAGTAACATTCTTTAACACATTGGAACACTCAATATATAATGCAGTAGTGTATTAGTAACATTCTTTAACACATTGGAACACTCCATATATAATGCAGTAGTGTATTAGTAACATTCTTTAACACATTGGAACACTCCATATATAATGCAGTAGTGTATTAGTAACATTCTTTAACACATTGGAACACTCAATATATAATGCAGTAGTGTATTAGTAACATTCTTTAACACATTGGAACACTCAATATAATGCAGTAGTGTATTAGTAACATTCTTTAACACATTGGAACACTCAATATAATGCAGTAGTGTATTAGTAACATTCTTTAACACATTGGAACACTCAATATATAATGCAGTAGTGTATTAGTAACATTCTTTAACACATTGGAACACTCAATATATAATGCAGTAGTGTATTAGTAACATTCTTTAACACATTGGAACACTCAATATATAATGCAGTAGTGTATTAGTAACATTCTTTAACACATTGGAACACTCCATATATAATGCAGTAGTGTATTAGTAACATTCTTTAACACATTGGAACACTCCATATATAATGCAGTAGTGTATTAGTAACATTCTTTAACACATTGGAACACTCAATATATAATGCAGTAGTGTATTAGTAACATTCTTTAACACATTGGAACACTCAATATAATGCAGTAGTGTATTAGTAACATTCTTTAACACATTGGAACACTCAATATAATGCAGTAGTGTATTAGTAACATTCTTTAACACATTGGAACACTCAATATATAATGCAGTAGTGTATTAGTAACATTCTTTAACACATTGGAACACTCAATATATAATGCAGTAGTGTATTAGTAACATTCTTTAACACATTGGAACACTCATATAATAATGCAGTAGTGTATTAGTAACATTCTTTACACATTGGAACACTCAATATATATTGCAGTAGTGTATTAGTAACATTCTTTAACACATTGGCACACTCAATATAATGCAGTAGTGTATTAGTAACATTCTTTAACACATTGGAACACTCAATATATAATGCAGTAGTGTATTAGTAACATTCTTTAACACATTGGAACACTCAATATATAATACAGTAGTGTATTAGTAACATTCTTTAACACATTGGAACACTCAATATATAATGCAGTAGTGTATTAGTAACATTCTTTAACACATGATCAGGAGTTTGTATATTTCAGTTTTTAATATCATACACGAAATATGATTATTGATTTATGATGGGCAATTTGATCATTATTATTTTGTTTGTATTTAGTTCATCTAAACAAGGGGTTTATGTGTGATAACCTTAAAGATGTGACCGTTTGACCTGCTTTACATATCACAGGCCCTATATAAATCACCATTCAGGATATCACAACCAACCTTTATAAATCTCCACACAGGATATCACAGCCCCTATATAAATCACCATCCAGGATATCATAAACACTATATAAATCACCATACAGGATATCACAACCAACCTTTATAAATCTCCACACAGGGTATCACAGGGACTATATAAATCACCATTCAGGATATCACAACCAACCTTTATAAATCTCCACACAGGATATCACAGCCCCTATATAAATCACCATCCAGGATATCATAAACCCTATATAAATCACCATACAGGATATCACAACCAACCTTTATAAATCTCCACACAGGATATCACAGCCCCTATATAAATCACCATTCAAGATATCACAACCAACCTTTATAAATCTCCACACAGGATATCACAGCCCTATATAAATCACCATCCAGGATATCATAAACCCTATATAAATCACCAAACAGGATATCACAGCCCCTATATAAATCACCATTCAGGATATCATAACCCCTATATAAATCACCATACAGGATATCACAACCCCTATATAAATCACCACACAGGATATCACAGCCCCTATATAAATCACCATCCAGGATATCACAACCCCTATATAAATCACCACACAGGATATCACAGCCCCTATATAAATCACCGTCCAGGATATCATAAACCCTATATAAATCACCATCTAGGATATCACAGCTCCAATATAAATCACCATCCAGGATATCACAGCCCCTATATAAATCACCATCCAGGATATCACAACCCCTATATAAATCACCACACAGGATATCACAGCCCCTATATAATTCACCGTCCAGGATATCATAAACCCTATATAAATCACCATCTAGGATATCACAGCCCCTATATAAATCATCATCCAGGATATCACAGCCCCTATATAAATCACCATCCAGGATATCACAACCCCTATATAAATCACCATACAGGATACCACAGCCCCTATATAAATCACCATCCAGGATACCACAGCCCCTATATAAATCACCATACAGGATATCACAGCCCCTATATAAATCACCATCCAGGATATCACAGCCCCTATATAAATCATCGTCAAGGATATCACAGCCCTATATAAATCACCATACAGGATATCACAACCCCTATATAAATCACCATACAGGATATCACAGCCCCTATTTAAATCACCATTCAGGATATCACAGCCCCTATATAAATCACGATACAGGATACCACAGCCACTATATAAATCAACATACAGGATATCATAACCCCTATATAAATCACCATACAGGATATCACAGCCCCTATATAAATCACCATCCAGGATATCACAACCCCTATATAAATCACCATACAGGATACCACAGCCCCTATATAAATCACCATCCAGGATACCACAGCCATTATATAAATCACCATACAGGATATCATAATCCCTATATAAATCACCATACAGCATATCACAGCCCCTATATAAATCACCATACAGGATACCACAGCCCCTATATAAATCAACATACAGGATATCACAGCCCCTATATAAATCACCATACAGGATATCACAGCCCCTATATAAATCAACATACAGGATATCACAGCCCCTATATAAATCACCATACAGGATATCACAGCCCCTATATAAATCACCATACAGGATATCACAGCCCCTATATAAATCACCATACAGGATATCACAGCCCCTATATAAATCAACATACAGGATATCACAGCCCCTATATAAATCACCATACAGGATATCACAGCCCCTATATAAATCACCATACAGGATATCACAGCCCCTATATAAATCACCATCCAGGATATCACAGCCCCTATATAAGTCACCATGCAGGATATCACAGCCCCTATATAAATCACCATACAGGATATCACAGCCCCTATATAAATCACCATCCAGGATATCACAGCCCCTATATAAGTCACCATGCAGGATATCACAGCCCCTATATAAATCACCATACAGGATATCACAACCCCTATATAAATCACCATACAGGATATCACAACCCCTATATAAATCACCATACAGGATATCACAACCCCTATATAAATCATGACCCAAGATATTCATAATGGCCTACGTATACACATCACAAGCTACCCTTAATATTATACCTTTACCTTCCACATAACAGCCAACACTAGTTATCTTGGCATACTGATGCTTCAACGTTTGCTCTATAGGCCTTTTGAGCCCTTACAATATCCGATGGCGCATTCCTTTTCTGTTATTTTTTTTTTTTTTTTTGGCTATTATTAGATAATTTTACTAAGATTAGGAAGGGTGTATGGAAGTCAGAGGTAACAATAATTGAGATGGTTTTTACCCATATAATTCCCACATATCCTCCCTGAATTATATAAAATCGTGTAATGATAGCCATAATAAATTGTCAAAATGCGTGACAATCTTCAAAGGTTTAAAAATGAGCTACCTTAAGCAATACTATATCCTACACTAAGAACCAATGTCTGCCCTGCACTAGGCAACGTATAGACGACAATGGTCTGTCCTACACATAAAGGGATCCCTCTCAACAATGGCCTATACTTAGCGCGTAGCAACCCCACCTGACACCACTCACACGTTACCTGCCTTAACACTAACTGCTCAGAGGTCTTGGGGGTTATTAGGATAATTTGTGTTATTATCATTGGAAATTATGCATGCTTTTGATATTTTCGAGCAAAGTCCTTTAATTTAACCCCTATGCTATCAAAAATGCCTTCCCAGAATTCCTTCGAACTAAACAGGCCTCCTTCAAGCTAAATTTGTACATTTTTCGACAAAAAAAAAATGTCCCGGCCGAAGGCCTATTTCTTTCAGTTATAGGTTCGCTATCGCTCGGCCAGACAAAATCAACACCTGAATGGGATGAAGCGTCTTGTCATCGCCAACCTAATGTGGTGAAGCTTCTTAAAACCTCTAAACTAATGAGACAAAACGAGAGGTCCAAAAGATTCCCGTTATGCCAAATAGGGCTCAGACTTATTAGTAAACTTGTACCTGTATATCACACACACACATACACACACACACACAGACACGAGAAAATAAATAAATAAGCAACACATTAGGAATGCAGTAAGGCACACTAACTATATAGCAAGAACAATGTATGAGAGAGAGAGAGAGAGAGAGAGAGAGAGAGAGAGAGAGAGAGAGAGAGAGAGAGAGAGAGAGAGAGAGAGAGAGAGAGAGAGAGAGAGAGAGAGAGAGAGAGAGAGAGAGAGAAAGAGAGAGACTGACTTATACATTCATACGCATACGCAAACACACGCACGAGCGCATATACTCACCAGTCCAATAATATATTATCATGTAGTCCATAACAAAAACGCTCTCCCAGACTTCCTTCAAACTGTGAAATGCCCACCCCCATTCAAGATAAATGTGTGCATGTTTAGATAGAAAATGTCCCGGCCATAGGCCGATTTCTTCTGAGTTACAACCTCTATAGCTCGCCCAGAAAAAAGCGACACCTGAATGAGGTGAAATGTGATGAAACGCCTTAAAACCTCCAAACTCATATATTATGCCCATTTTGATTTATTTGGACTCTTGCCATACCACTTTATTTCATTGGGTATTTTCTAATATATTCGTGGAGACACAATGTTACAATACGATGAAAGAGTCGCATGTATTCCATGGTTTGTATTTGTGTGAGTTGTGTTAATAGTCTTATATTTTATGCAAGCTTGTTATTTACATTTTGTTGTTTTTGGCTTGCTTTCGTTATGTATGTGTTGTTGCTATTGTGTGTGTTTACGTTGTTAAAATAGGTGGTTCCCTCTTTCCCACTGAATAATACAATGTATGGTCTTCCCATCTGTATTATATGTTTTGTGTTTTTATGTACTACGTATTTTTTTTTATTTTTTATATACAATGTTTTTTTGTTTGTTGTTTAAAGTTACCATAATAGACTAGTCGCTCTTATTTACTGAACTATTAGCCGTCCGGCTGGCTCAGTTGATAGCGTGACTGATTCCCATCTTAAAGGTTTCGCGTTCAATCCCCTCTCAGATTGAAAAGTTTTTCTGGGATACAGCCGGCGGTTACCATCTCCCCATGAGCAAGGGGGATGGGTAATGGTCTCTGGTAGACTAAAAGAAAGCCAAGCGCTTGTGAATCCTCGAAGGAGGAGATACGGGCGCTATATAAGTAACCAGCAGATTATTATTATTATTATTATTATTACTCTGTCTTTGTTTCTTGTTTGTATTGATTGAACAGATCACTCCCTCTAAACATCATCATAAGTATTATATAATAGTGTGTGTTATTATCGTATTGTTATTTTTGTTGTTATGTGAGTTTCATAGCCTCCCCTTCCCATAGACGACATAAGCAAAGCAGCATTTTGTTTAGCGGTTATATTTGGATTTGTTTGTTGCTTATGTTGATTGATTAGATAGCCCCCCCCCCCCCCCCCCGGTCCCTAGCCTACTAAACCACTCAGTTGAACTATCCTGCGTTTTGTTTATCGGTAATGTACAGTACTTGCTTATTTGTTGTTGATAGCGTTTGAATACCCCCCCCCCCCTCACCAATCTGTCTGCCCAGTGAACCATGACCCTCTGGTGAATGTCCTGGTGAACCCTCTTCACTGGTCTGGGGGTGGCTTTCTTCACGAGTCATAATAAATACGCACATTATTAAATCTGTATAATACCAGAACGTGATATCTGTACAGTAATTGAAATGATTGATGAAGGGAAGGATACATTTTAAGCATGACTGTATCGAACATGGTTTACACAACTGGCTCGTGATAATTGGCTTAGGTTCTGGGATTCGTGATTGACTTGCTGGAAGTTCAATTATAATTTGTTGGGTAACATTTCCATTGCTTTTTTTCTCAAGAGCTGTTGGTATGCATTGTATTCCTAATTATTTCGGTATATATCACTAACGTTCTTAGTTAACATCTCCTTAGTGTGATGGATCATATTACATAATATATTATATTTATCTTTAGAATCACTAATGTGTCTCATGTGGCTGTTATATCATGAATCTGTGCTTATTATGTCATGTTGCTATGGCCCACTCATTGGCCACCCCTTCCTCGCCTCTTGCTGTCCTTCTCTCTCCCTAAGTAGGCTACCTCTTCCATTGCACGTCTATTAGGAGAATTACATAGTCTGCTTTGTATATCTTGCTATGTAAACCGTCGTGTATTTCAAACACTGGATTACCCCTTCTGTTCCATGGTGACAGTTTTTGTTCTATTTTGGCTATTATTTAACAATTATATTATTTGGTTGAAGAATTGCCCGTAGGAGATAATTATTGAGGAAGGGTTTATCACTTACATCAACAGAGGCCCTTCATAAACAGAATAAAATCGTCGGGTGTTAGGCAAAAATGAAATAATAATGGTGTCATCGTATTGGAGGGGTTATTATGCTTGTCACAGATTAGCCTCAATCAATGTTCAAGATTCTAAGCTATGACAGTACACGTAAAGACTTAATGAAATATATAATAGCTATCTCTGATGACTGCCCTGTCGTATTTCTATGAACACTGACTCAAGAAATGTTTAGTGCAATACCGGAAGTTCACAAAACACCGCAGGAAATACTTCTATTATACAAAGGCGATCAGATGGTAAACGAGAGACTATTTAACACCAATTATTTAGTTTTTATTAAATATAATCTTATTTAGTTTTCATTCTTAACATCAATCACCCCTAATTAAATTAATGGAAGCATATGATCCTTCTGGGATTCGAACTCGGGACACCACATACTGATTTTTTTTTTTTTTTTTTTTTTTTTTAAGAGACAATGAACGGAGGAAGGAAAAACACAGATAACACAAAAAGGTCCATGTTCCATGTGCCTAAAGGCATCCTCCATTCATAAAATGTTTGTAACAACTGGATTTAACCTGTTGTAGATTGTAAGTTTGTGGAAAGCAACTCCAGGGAAGTGAATTCCAAAGAGTAGTAGTTCTGGAGATAAATTAATTTTGATAAGCAGAAGTTCTGCATTGTGGAGGAGAAAGTGTAAATTCATGGGCGCTCTCAGCTGCCCTAGTTCTACGGGGAAAGATGTGGAGAGGCGGCACAATTGAAGCAAGTTCTTCGGAACAATTGCTGTGAAAATATCTGTAGAATAATGCAAGGGATGCAACGTTTCTTCGTATGGATAATGTAGGAAGGTCCTGTGTGATTGCAGGGTTATTGATTAATCTAATAGCTTTATTTTGAATTTTGTCCAACTGCCTCAATGCAACCACTCCACTTCCACTCCACAGAAGTGAACAGTAATCCATCTGAGAACGCACATGACTTTTATATATTACGGCCAACTGCTCGTCAGTGAAGAATTCTCGAACTCTGTACAGGAGTCCCAGTTTTTTAGAGGCATGCTTAGCAATGCTTCTAACATAATGTGTCCAGCTCAAGTTAGTAGTTAATGTTACACCGAGAATGTCAATACTAGGGGAAGTGGGAATATTTACATAATTAAAAATATATAGGAGTCAGTGAGATTCTGTCGGTTAGAAAATTGAATGTACTTGGTTTTCTGTGCATTAAAGGAAACTAGATTATTTTGTCCCTATTCATTAATTCTTGGAAGGTCCTGGTTCAGAGAAATTGCAGTGTTTATTTTTGAATTTATAAGATCGGGTTGGGTGAAAGAATTGGTAAATGTGAAGGAACTGTGGAGTGTTGAGTCATCTGCGTAGGGATGTATTGGATTATGAGTGGTAGATATGAGATCATTGATATGAATGAGGAACAGAGTTGGGGCCAAAACTGATTCCTGGGGAACACCAGCATTTATTGAGTGAAATTGAGAATAAAGGCCATCTACCATTACACATATTTTTCTGTTATGAAGATAAGAAGAAATTAGTGGAACTAATGATGCAAGGCCGTAGTGTGACATCTTCGACAATAAGGATTGATGCCAGACTCTATCAAATGCCTTTGATATATCCAGTGCTATTGTATGTGTTTCACCATGTTGGTCTGTAGCTTGGTTGATTTGATGCGTAAGAAGGCAAAGAATGTCTGCAGTTGATCGACATCGACATCGTCTAAAACCATATTGCCTATCACTGATTAATTTATTATTCTCAAGATGCTTAATTATGTGATTATTTAATATAATTTCAAAGACTTTACCAAGAGTGGAAGTTATAGCTATTGGTCTGTAATTTGATGGATCTAAAGAGGCACCTATTTTAGGAACTGGATGGATGTTTGCTTCTTTCCAGGATACTGGGAAGCATGAGGTATGAGTACACAGACGGAAATTTTTTGCCAATACAGGAGCGAGCACCAAGGAGCAATTTTTAATTACGATTGGAGGAATTTCATCAGGACCAGGAGCCTTATCTAATGAGAGATTCTGCAAAATAGTTTTGACATGTCTGGTGTGGATCTTAAGTGAGGGAATTTCAGGCGAATTAAAATTAAGTACAGGGACATCTTGATTTATTTCATCTATGGTTGAGTTGGTGGAAAAAATATCCGCAAGAAGGTTAGCTTTACCTCGTGGATCACTTACAAGATTGCCAGTCGATTTTAATGGTGGAATGGATAAAGCAGTAGTGAAGTTGGATTTGAATGAGTTAAGAGTAGACCAAAATATTTTGTTATCATTTGGATTATTTAGAAGTTTATTTGCCTGCTTGTGGAGAAAGTTTGATTTAGTTAGATTTAATACAGTTTTGGCATGATTTCTGATGTTTCTAAAGTAATTAAATGCTTCATGTGTTTTTTATCTTGTGTATGCATAATAGGCTATTGCTTTTTGTTCAGTTACTCTAGCACAATTATGGTCGAACCATTTAGGTGAATTAGATCTTTTACTGTACTTTTGATGAGGAATAAAAGTTTCCATTCCAATTTTTATAAAATCTTGTATGTGGCTCAAGGTGGAGTGTGCATCATTAGAAAAGAAAGAGGTCCAGGGAATATCAATAAATAAATCTTTAAGACCCTCCCAGTCTGCCCTATCGTAATGCCATTTAGTCACCAACACAGGTTCAGAGTGGGAAGGTGTGGTAGGTGATAGACAGGTGGCCTGTATCAGACAGTGATCAGAAGATCCAAGCGGGGACCTCACTGTACCATCATAATTTTCTGAATTGGTTGTTAAAAATAAGTCCAGTAGGTGGGAATTAGGATCAGGATTATCTGGTACACGGGTGGGATGGTTGACTAGTTGAGTGAGATTAAATGAGTCTGCAAATAGCTCACATTCAAGACCCGCATCATCAGTCCTGGCTGAATGAGTGAGCCATTCAACATTATGGACATTAAAATCACCCAACACAGTGATTTCAGAAGAAGCATTTAAGTTGAGGACACTGAGTTGTGAGGACAGAGAATCAAAAAGACTTTGCTCTGGAGGAGTATTTGGGGAACGGTAGATGCAACATATGTATTTAAATTTACCAGCAGAAATTAATTTGTATATAGAATAATCAAAATAGGGACAATTGAAACTAGTAACCTCCTCCAGGGCAATTTCAGATTTTGCGAAGCAACATACACCTCCTTTAGGTCTGAAATTTTGGAGCAGTTGATGACCTGGAAAATTAAATCTAGATGTGTCAGATGTGGATGTTACTTGAGTCTCTGTCAAAAAAAGGAGAGTAGGGGATTCTGCTTGAAGAAATTGGTGTACAGAATTGATGTTAGAGTGAAGTCCCCTTATATTACTAAAGAAAAAGCTGCACCGACGAGCAGCTTTGGAACGTTGCAATGCTCTTGACACAGTCGCATGATGACGACCGGGAGGGCCCTGTGTCGATGACCCAACCCTGCCGGGGGTGGATATCCGAGGGACCACCAGGTTTTCTCTTAACAATTGCACTGCCATGATTTATTGGGTAAATATGTATAGTGTTACATGTATGATATGTAATGGGAAGGGTAGTGTTTTATGGATAGAGGATAGCAATGTAGGGCAATGTTGTGAAGTTGGATGTGTATGTTATATAAAGAGGGTTTTCCTGATACCCCTATGTTTGAGGCAGAAAGATATGTATCCAGCTACCAAGGCCTAGGAGAGAAAATGGAATTCCCTGAGTCTCCCGAAACCTTGGCGGTAGTACTTCCCTGGGCGGGGCTGCCTACCCCTACTACTACAAACCATTACACCACCAAGACAGTGAAAGGTTCAGCTCATGACCACGATTAATATCCATTTATTGAATACTGGATATCAATCTAATTATGTACTGGACCCAACTGCTTTATAGCTCTTATTATTTATCTGAAAGTGATAAAATCACCAATACAATGAAATTCCATGTACATTTAGCATATCCATTCCACCTATTAAGCCAAATTGTCTCAATTTTGACACTTTGAATTTGATTACATTTTTGCTGTAGCAGGCCGTGTGTTTGTTTTTCTTTATAAAGAGGTTAATACAAAGACACATTAGTTGTATTACTTATAGTCATTCATAAAAATTCGTGGACCTCACATATTTCTAATTATGGAAGTATACATCTTGAAACGAATTTAGGAATATAATTTTCCGTTAATCAACTACAAAACTACAAAATTATATATACTATTTATTGAAAAGCAAGTTATATTCAAAAAATAATCCAAATAACTATAATTGCATAAAGAGAAATCTAGGGGGTCCACGAAGTGACTGTACATACATACATAGCGATTATTGAAATATATCATTGACTCTTTTATAGTTTTAACACAATCCCAGCTAATAATGTAATCCTTGTATGGTTAATTTCAGTTGGAAAGGAAAACACAGGTAAACACATAATTATTATATATTCTTTAACCCAATCACTGTGGGGGACACACTTATATACGTCCTATGTTAAAAAGGGCTATACTGAAAGCGACGTGCATATATGTTTTAGTAATTCCGACTGAGGTTGTTGCACCAACCTGCCCCACTTGTTGCCAGACGCTTCCAGGAGGTTCTAAGCTTGCCACTCATACTTATATCAGTGTGCTTAGGGCCTTGGTCGAGTAAGAGGTGTCTTAGAAGCTGAAAATCAACGAAAACAAGGCCACTTCTCCATGCAATTGTGACAGGTACGAATATGAGGTTCATTTAATCTTCATTTCAACAATTCATACTGTTTTGTAAACACATAACATGATAAAGTAACGGTAAATATCATCTAGGTATTGTGAGTGGAAATGAACGAGAAAATTTTATATTTTCACCCATGAGTGTAATGTTAGGGGTCGGCTTTAAGCTACGAAACCAGCAAAGTATTGTTCAATTATCCTGGGTGGTGTGAGGAGGTAGGGAGAATATGGTGCCTGTTATAGGAAGAGTTCGACCCAATCTCTTCATTGGAGCTCGTTCCAATTCGTTCATGGCTACAGAAATGCCGATAGGGCGACGTATATTGAGCAGAATTAGCAGAAAAATTGCTGCCAGGGCGTTGTCTACCCAATAGAAACCACCACACCAAAAGGGTTAAGTGTTCTTTTTTTTTTTTTGCTCCCTAGACCTCCATCAAGCTTAAAAAATTACTCCCAAGACCCCCCTTCGAGTAAAATTTGTACATTATCTGTTAAAAAATGTCCTGGTCAAAGGCCGTTTTCTACTAACTTGCCTGCTTTGTATTGCTTGCCAAGCAAAATATGACACCTAAATGCCACGATAGGTCTTAAAATTGACAAAGAATTGGGTGCGAAAGGTCTTAAAATTGCCAAACTTAATTGGGTAAACGTCTTCAAATCTAAAAACTAATGGAGCTAAACATGAGGAAGAAGCACACACCCGTGAAAATCTCCTCTTAACGTCTCGGCCTACATATAATCCATTTTCAGAGTCTCTATAGCCGCTAGAGTAGTTAGAAAATACCGTAGTAGAGTATATTTTTCCTTGCGCTGTACAGTCTGCCAAATAAGTGATGTCTCGGCACCAAGTATATTTTGATCAATAATTGGTATCAGCAATATCTAAGCTTAATGTATTCAAATCGAATGAGATATACAAATATGTTCCTACACTAACCCATCCCATTCAACATCTGACAAACATTAATACAACACAGAGCGAGCCAAACGTAATGACAGCTGAGACATGACTTGTTATCGCTACCGTATCCCTTCCATTCAATATATTCACTAGTCTTTATAAATTAATCTGAGACCTAATCACAGTTCAAGCAAGGGTCGGTAAGTTGCAGGTCGCGCACTGTACTGTCTCTGATTTTCAATGTTAAACTTGACTTTCGTATGATCCAGATCACTCCAATTATTATGAGAGAGAGAGAGAGAGAGAGAGAGAGAGAGAGAGAGAGAGAGAGAGAGAGAGAGAGAGAGAGAGAGAGAGAGAGAGAGAGAGAAGCGGTGACATGCAACTAACTTCTATCTATCTATCTATATTGCCTGACGCCGTGATCCTCGAAGGGGTGGCCACGAACGAACCGCCCCCATGCACCTCTGTCCCCAGTCAGTCGATGCCCCTCCTCCCAACCAGCACCGCCTTCATTCATATACTTCCTCACTCCATCCTTCCATCTCTCCTTCGGTACACCTCTCCCTCTCTGTCCTTCCACATCGCTCTCGTACACCCAGTCATTCTCTCGCTTTCCATACGTTCCATATGGCCGAACCATCTCAAGTTGTTTCTTTTCACACTTTCCAGCACATCTACCTCCACACCACACCTTCTTACTTCCTCATTCGTCTGTCAATCCCTCCATGTAACTCCGCACGCAATTCTCAAGTAACTCATTTCTGCCGCTCTCACTCTTGGTCTGAGTCTCTTCCTGAACGTCCATGCTTCGCTTTCATAAGTTAGTGTCGGAATTACCACACTGTCATGCAAGGACTTCTTCACTTCCATACTGACCACCCTATTTCTTGTTACTGCTTTCAACGTTCCTACAACCCTCTTCCCCTGTTGCACCCTCTCCCGCACTTCTTCATCCATAGTCCCATCTTTACTCAACACACTGCCCAGATACTTAAAGGAGCTGACGATCTCCATAGCCTGACCGTTCAACTTCACCTCACACTCTGTGACTTCACCCCTTTCGAAGACCATAACCTTGCTCTTCCCCGCATTTACCTTCAAATTCCGTTTTTCGCACACTGTTCCAAACTCATTTACCAGACCCTGCAACTCCCATTCATTATCGCTCATCAGAACTGTATCATCCGCAAACAGCAGTATAGGCAGCTTCCACTCATTCCTTTTCAGCGATTCACCAACATCCACTGCTCTTCCTAGTATTTCTTTCATGACTCCATCCATATATACAGTAAACAACCACGGGGACATCACACACCCCTGTTTCAACCCAACACTCAGGTCAAAGAACTCGCTCTGCTCATTCTCCACATGTATTGCCGCCTTTGCACCCTCATACATGCTCTTCACTGCTTTCAGCAACTTGCCATCTACTCCATATATTCTAAGTACTTTCCACATGCCTTCTCTATCCACTCTGTCATAGGCCTTCTCCAAGTCCATAAAGGCAACATACACCTTTTGTTGCTTCTCCAGATATTTCTCCACAACACAATTCAGGGTAAAAATCTGATCTACACATCATCTTCCCTTCCTAGAACCTCCCTGCTCGTCGCCTATCCATTTCTCCACTCTCATTCTCACTCTCTCAATCACTACCCTACTGTACACCTTCCCTACTTCGCTTAAAAGACATATTCCTCGGTGGTTACCACACACTCCTCTTTCCCCTTTGCCCTTATATAGGGGGACTATTATGCCAGTTTTCCAGTCATATGGTGCATTCCCCTTCTCCCATGCTAGTTTGCACATTTTCCATACCCATTCGATCACTATCTCACCACCATACCTCAACATTTCCCCACACACTCCATCTGTTCCTGGTGCTTTCCCCAACTTCACTCTTTTCATAGCTTCCCACACTTCTGACCTCCTGATCCCCACCTCCTCCTCCACTACTTCTCCTTTTCTCCCTCCCATACCATATCCAACTATGTTTGCTGGCTCTTCATTCCATACATTTAGCAACTCATTGAAGTTCTCTCTCCATCTTTTGACTCTCTCTTGCTTCTCGGCTAGCATTCTCCCATTCTTATCTTTCACACCCTTACTGTTTCCCTTGTTACCTTCCCTAACTTTCTTGACTTCTTTCCAGAACAGTTTATTACACTCCCTCCTTTTTACGCTCAGATTCCTTCCAAATTCCTCATCTACTCTTCTCTTACTTTCCTTCATTACTCTCTTCACCACTCTCTTTCTCTCCATATACCTGGCTTGTTTCTGCCTCTCCAAATCTTCATTCCCTCTGCTACCCAACCACTCTCTATACGCTTTCTTCTTGTCTTCCACAGCTACTTTTACCTCTTCTGTCCACCATGCTGTACCTTTCACTCCCCTCTCTCTTCTCCTCACTCCACACACCTCCTCAATTGTTGCCCAGATCTCTTCCTTAAACACCTTGCTTATCTCCTCCACTTCCTCCATATCTTCCAGGTTGAACCCACCTAGTCGTCTTTCTACTGCTCTCCTGTACTCTTCCCTGATTTCCTCCTCCTGTAGCCTCTCCACCCTCCTCACCATTCCACCTTCCTCTCGTCTCCCTCCAGCTCTCCTCACCCACTTCTTTTGTATCCTAGCCTTAGCTACTACTACATAATGATCAGACAGACCCCCTCCAATACCCCTATACACCCTAGCATCCATCACAGATTTCTTCATTCTTTCATCCACACATATACTGTATACTCAATCAGTGACTTTCGTTCCACCACTGTCTTATCCTTCATCGTCCACACCACTTTCCATGTGTACCTGTGTATCATTCTGTGTCGGAAGAAGGTGTTGGCTATCCACAACCTCCTCCCCACACATACGTCCACAAGTGCACTACCATTCCCATTCACCTCTAACTTCTAAAGATAAAATATTGTTATCAATATACAGTATACGTACTACACTAATTATTAACAAATATTGTTACTGTGCACATCACCTTATGCTTCAACACATGCTTCTTGCAGTACATAGTTCACCAAGTATAACCGTTCATGTAATATAGTAGTACACTGTAGGAATTGCATAAGTTTAACCCATAGATAGAAGATACGATTACGCATTTCTTTTCTGTTTTCAGGCTAATATTAGGCGACTTTATTCAGATTAGGAAGGATAAATGGAAGTCAGAGGGATAATATATAATTCCCACAGATCCTTCCTGAATTGTATGCAATCGTCTAATGATAGCCAGAATAAACTGTCAAACTGCATCATAATTTGCAAAGGGTTTAACATATATATAATTATACCTGGTGATTAATGGGTTTGTATGATGAAACTATTACAAGTGAGCTTAAAGTTTAACATACTGTATATTAATGATGCATCTTATTTGTTACAAGAGTTCAGGGATTATTCAGTCTAAAAACTCGCTGTAATTACTGTATATTATCTCTCTCTTTCTCTCTCTCTCTCTCTCTCTCTCTCTCTCTCTCTCTCTCTCTCTCTCTCTCTCTCTCTCTCTCTCTCTCTCTCATGACTCACCCTTTTCCTCTCTTTCTTCGCCACCCTCCTTTATAAGATTTTCAGGTTGCTTCTTTCTTTAGGAAGGATTATTTATTTCACTCCGTATTTCTTATTGTGTGGCGATATTTTGTGTTGACATTTCAATTGCCTAACAATATGATTGGTTAAATAGAAGAGATGTGAAAAAGATAAGATAAAAACCAAAAAAATATGTACTGTATAATTTCACAATATTCTGATGGCAAAATTAGAATAATATAAAATGTAATTTTGTGTGTTACTATCATCCGTTGTTTATCATAATGAGAATTTCCTTCTGTTAGCGATCTTATTAATTACGTGAATATGTGTTATATATAAATATCTGGAATAAATTGCATAAACATAGGTACGTTAACGTGTTTTAGGTGTTTCCAAATATATTTGTCTTTGTGTGTGTGTGTGTGTGTGAGTGTGAGAGAGAGAGAGAGAGAGAGAGAGGGGGGGGGGGGGAGATGGTGAAATTCATTATACAGTATATGTGGTTGCATTTCAAAATGTAATATATTCAGGCATGCCATTACATACACACATACATACACACACACACACACATACGTGCGCGCTTGCGCGATACTGAGCAGTAGGCTACCTCACTACAACTAAGAGCATGGTGTTGGATAGAGTATGCCTGTTTGGAAACCCCGCTGAATTTCTTTGAATCGAATATACCAATGGAATGTAAATGCAATACTAACCAATTTACAATCCAATACCCTTTAAATACACATTACACTCTTGGCGTCTACCATTAGAAGCGTAAATATATCCTGCTACTTAATTAACCTCTTATGTTCCGGCGACGTCTTTTTAATTATATTCTAGCTATATTAAGACGATTATATGGAGCTTAAGAAGGATCTGTGGTAATAAATAGGGTTAATTAAGATAGTGTTTAGCCTTTAAATTGGTAAACGTCCTTCCCAAGCTGAAGGATATCGTATAATAGTTACCAGAATATAATGAAAATTATGCCGGTACACAAAGGGTTAATATGAAAATCCAACTTAGAAATAACTTTAACAATTATATTAAAACATAACTCCAAGTTCTATAACTGAATAAGGTAGCATGAACCTAATAGGAGGACTGCAACATGTCGACTATGGAGTGCAAGTTGGTTGTGGGTTGTGCAATATAACGTGCCATGCCCGTGCAACGTAAAACTTGTTCTTACTTCATCACCTCTAGCCCTCCTTAGTTCTTAGCCTCTCTCTCTCTCTCTCGTGCTCCTTTTTCTTGCACACAACCCAGGATATTCTATAGAGAGAATTCCACTTTATTAGTTATTTATGGTCGCCATAGTGCATACTTTTCACTTTTTTTTCTAATATAATCCACTAGCAGGGGTACTCGGCGTTGCCCGGGTAATCACCATAATCACCATCACTACTACTACCATAATCACCATCATCAATCACTACTACCACAATCATCACAAGACTACTACTACTACCATAACCTCCCTGTGCCACATTAAACGGCGACCTCGATTTCGGCCGCTAAATGACCTACGATTTTGGATCTGACCTCATCCGTACCCCCATTTTGGGGGGCTGCGAACAAATTTCGTTCCATACACCTTTTCGATCGGAGGCCTCCTTCTGCCCCAAACGGCAATATTGTTTTAAACCAAACCCGATGTTTCCGATTTCGCGCCCATTTTCTCCGTCCCTTTCACCCTGGGGAATTCTGTGTTTCACTAAAATCTGCCTAGGGATCCCCTTACTATGCATACCAAGTATGAACGCTCTAGCTTAAAAAATGTGGCCATGCATAAAGAACAGACACACAGACACACACATGTGAAAAGAGTTGAAATTAACACAGATATATGAAAAATATAGAGAGACAGTCAAACACCCACCCCAAGGCAAAATAGAGAGGCGGATGGACTTCATCAGGCCACAGCCATCCGCCGTAATCGGTTTTCTGTTATAACTGTGGCAAACCGGCTATCTCTATAATACCTGGTGTAGAGTGTTTGCCCTAAAAGACACACACACACAGACAGACAGACAGACAATCGAAAATATTATATAGACTACTGCATTGACATTGTATGGATGTCGCAATTCACGGAAAAGCAATTTTTGTTTGTCGGGGGGTGGGGCTATGCTCTTAACACTATCGGGTTTGGCGTCATGGGGGTTTGATATTTGGTTTAATTATTTTGATGATTTTGCTGTTTTTTTGTTTCTTCTAATTTCGAACATTGTAACTTACTTTGTCCGTTAGGTTAGCAAAAACGCCTTCCCAGACTTCATGAAAACAAATAATGTCACCCCAGATCCTTTCAAGCTAAATGTGTGTAATTTTTCAATATAAATGTGTTCCGGCCAAAGGCCGATTTTTTCTAAGTTAGAGGCTCGACACCTGCAATGGGTAAAGCGTCGTATTATCGACAAAGTAATGGGTCAAAGCGTCTTAACCTTTTCGGTACCAGTGTAGTTCTTTTAACGTTTTGGCTACTATTAGACGATTTTATTCGATTAAGTATGGACCTCCGGCAATGAATTGGGTGCAAACTATCTCACTTAAACCTTTTTGCTACCACAGATCCTTTATAAACTGCACAAATCATCTAAATATAGCTAGAAAAAAAATATATATAAAAAGACGTCGCCGATACAGTAGAGGTTAAACTCTCCAAACTAATGAAGCAAAACTGGGGAGATAAATAAAATACCTCTCTCGGACCAAATAAGGTCAACATGTAAAATGTCTGTGCTCAACTCTTCCAAAACACATACTGGGCTGTAAGGGGTTCAGGTAAGCACAGTCGCGGTCTTCAATATTTGAACACTTCCTAATGATAACATTACAGTTAATTTTTATATATATTTTTACATAAAACATCATTAAAGAGACACTGTTCGTTTTTTTCGTTTTTCTTTGCTTAGATATTTTTTCCGGGTGGGGGTCGCAAGCCCACCGGCCCAACCTCTTTAGTCGCCTCTTACGACACGACACGCAGAAGGCACGTGGGGCATATTCTATTCCCTAACCCCCAGGGGGGCTTCAGTGTGAGTCCCTTGAATGGTGTTTTATGTATAACTATTTATCAAAATGTAACTTTATACGTTCAAATTAGTCAATCAACTTTTATAATTATGTGCAAATGTGTGTCAATGTTTTGACCACTGATGATGGCATATGTCACTGCCGAAACGTTTGGATCCCTGATGATATTCGTTCCAATAAAGATGTTGTTTATATCGTCCTTGATGTTGGGCTTTCTTCTGAGAAACAAATAATTTATGGTGCATACATATTTTTATATGACCTTTCTCTCTCTCTCTGAAAGTAATTCGCAAATTTAATGTATATATTTAATTTTGATCTTCCCTTACGTAAAATTCTCATGTAATTATTCTATTTTTATTTACCTGCTTAGCTCTTGGAGTACATGACACTTTTAAGAGCTTAATAGAATCGTTTAGCGTTAACCAAACTATAATAAAACAAGGTATCACTGTACTAAAGGAGTTAATTGAGGCAGTTTTAAAAGTTATAGTCACCTGACGTCTTTCTGAAGGGGTGATTTATATTTATATATTTATTATTATTTTTTAGTTTCCTCCGTAGACCTCCATCAAGCTTAAAAATGTATCCCTAAAACCCCCCTCGAAATCAAATTGTGCATTTTTTTTTTTTTAGAAAATTGCCCCGATGAAAGGCCGGTTCCTCATAAATTGCAGGTTTACTATCGCTTACCAGAAAAGATTCGACACTTATATGGCACGAAAGGTCTTAAAATCGCCAAACTAATTGGTCTAAACATGAGGGAGAAGGGGGTTCTGAATACCCTCTCATAAGATGAGTGAATTATCTAGTGGTAGCCAGAACAAATAGGCGTCGTTGTACTGAAGGGATTAAAGGTTTTGTACACTGCTCCACCTGGTATTATTCCATGTACCCATCTTTGTTATAATGTATATTACTCCAATCCTCGAGACTCATTCCTTCTCTATTAATTAATTATATAAGATTCCTTTTTTGTTTTCTGGACTTCAACCATGCTATGATTATATTACTTTACTTTATCATTTTCCTCTAACCTCGCCTTCACTTTCCTTTCTCTTCTCATTCCCCCATTCGGTATATTTTGTTCGACTTTTCCCCTGCCGTATATTCTTTCAGTCTTTCCCCCTTCCCTTTCCATCTCGCATTTTTACCTTGCCCCCTTTCTCTCCACTTTGACCCCTCCTGTTCCATTCACTGTTGTTTCCTCTGTCTCTTACTCCCTTTTCCTCTTTTCTTTTTCCTGTTTTGCATGTTTCGTTTGTTCCTCCTCTTCGTTATATATGTATTTGTACGGTGTATAATGTTGTTCTTAGTGTTCTCTCTCTCTCTCTCTCTCTCTCTCTCTCTCTCTCTCTCTCTCTCTCTCTCTCTCTCTCTCTCACCTAGTTATGTATAAACTCTCACTCATACACATGTCTATGCGTACTGAAGTGTACACCATCACTGCACATACAGTATATGTACAGTCAAGAACATAAATGATGGATCAACCATTTGAAACATAATGGAACACAAACTATGCAATACAATGCTATATTGTAGCCCAGATGCTTCATAACTTTACTTTACAGGTTCATATATTCGAATTTGTGTAACCATATAAATAGGCTCCCAACTGTACACTCTTTTTGAAACACACACACACAACCCCTCCTTCCCCCCCAGCTACCACCAAAGAAAGGAGCCCCAAACTCCACCCTGAGGTACCCCAATTTTAACCAGCACGTTCTCTCTCTCTCTCTCTCTCCCTTTCTTTGTCCCTTAGCCTTCAGCCCTCAGCCCTCAGCTCTTTTCACACATTCCAAGATACACACCGACCCAACAGTTCCCATTCTTCTAATTCCCGGTAATGATCGTGCAGGTATCACGGGAGTGTATAGATGGTTCCGTGGAGAGTATTAACTATCTCTTCCGGGGTAGTCACTGCCTGAGCCACAATTGATCACTCGCGCTCACACACACTTCTTGTGCTACTTATATGTCTTATTATACTACTATATGTAGTCATATTAAATGGACGTCTGGAAAGTTATGTACATAATTACATAAATTTCCATATATATATAGATATATATACTTTAAAGAATTTAGTGAGACTAATTGCAAAAGAGTGAATTTCTGCATGGGTGGGAAGAGACTAGTGAGAGCTGTTATGTCCACTTCACTTAAGCTGGGAACACATCAATCACTCTTCATTGATCACATTATCTCATTCAACTCTTAATTTACTCTACTCCCTGCTGACCCCCTACACCCCCATCCCCTTTTTTTCATCCTTTTCTTCTCCCCCTTTTTTTTCTACCTCTTCTTTTACCAATTCTCCCCTCCCTCGTTTCTATCCTCATCCACGCATCTTCTTTGGTGTCCCCTTTGTCTTTGCTCTTGTCCTTCATTTTTATTATCGTCTGTTTTATTTTCTCCGTTTCTTTTTCTTCCGTATTCTCCTCTCCCTACCTCCTTCTCCCATTTCTCTGTTTCTTCTGCTCTCCTTTCTGTACTTTCCTCTCCCTCCCCTCACCTCTCTCTTCTTCTCCCCTTACCCTTCCTCCCTCTCTTCTGCCCTTCCACCTAGTAACCCCACCTTTTTTTAGGCCTCTTATTCTTTTCTCTCTACTCGCTTAATCCTAATCCCTCTCAACTTTTTCTTCAAATTGATCTCTCATTTCTTTCTGTACCATATCCACTTTTATCTGCTCTTTTCCGATGCTATTAATATTTACCTATGATCTTTTAACTCTTTATGCTATTCCAGTTCTACCTTTGTCTGTCACTACTGTCAGTCAGTCTTGCTTGTCTGACTGTCAATCTGTGTGTTTGTCTCTATGCCTGTCTGCCTAACTATCTATAACTGTGTCTTTCTGTTTGTATGTTTAGCTGCCTGACTTTCGGCTTAGTACTCTCAACAGTCTTTACATCCGTTTATTGAAAAATACCTTAATTTAACGAGTGTATCATTCTAAACCAGTTAGTTTAAAGATGAACATATTATTCTTCAGGAACGTTTAGAATCGTTATTTGTTTGTAAAACCAGTGGCCTATACGTGTAATATCTTTCTGTCAGTGTTTTACTATTTTGTTATTATAACTATATCTTTACATTCTATATATGAAATATATTTGTTATATTTGTCTGCAATGCCTACACCATTATATTTACTCACTTAAGATTTACCGGTACTTCATTCCATGCAAACTAAGTTAATATAGTACATTGTGATGTTACTTTTGCTTGGGTAAATGCTCCGATAAGAATGCCATTAATTATTTCAGCTTAATGATTGGCGTTCAAATTGTAAATTTGTTAATCTTAAGTACAATTCCTCTTTAAGGATAACTTATGTATAACTAACCACACACACACAACTCCTATTACAAAATATGTTCGGGTGTCTCTTTATTCGTGTGCTCAAGCATAAGTCGACCTTCACACACACACACACACACACACACACACACACACACACACACACACACACACACACACATATTTTATATCTCCTAGATGCGGGCCCCCTCCCCCCCCCCCCCACCCTCCACCCTACCCCTACCTCCTTATGGCCAACCACCCTGCCGTGGGAAGGAAGGTAGAAAATGACAAAAATAGAGAAATAAAAAAATGTTCCGTTTTGTAGTTCCAGAAGGCATGCCACACACACACACACACACACACACACACACACACACACACACACACACCACACACCACACACACACACACACACACACACACACACACACACACACACATCTCGTCAAACAGCTCTTATATAACCTCATGCTTTGGTCCTTATTATAAGATAATATATAAGTTAGAGTTAAGATAAAAACTGTTCCTCTGTATATTTTCATCCTACGGCTGCAATTATCAACAAATCGTTTATTATTATTATGTTTTATTATTTACCCACACATCATCAATATACACACGTATATTGTCTACATCTGTCTGTGTGTTTGTTTACGTAGGGGTGGCGTAGTAATGTAACCATTGTGTCTGTGTGCGTGTTTATCTGTTTGTATGTCTGTGCACTGCTGTGTGTGTGTGAAAGGTAGGGGCACACACATCACAGCAGTGATGATGCTGGTGTCCTTGTAGTGAGGATATGTAGTGAAGATAATGTTGATCATGGTAGCAGTAATGATGGTGGTGGTGATTGTTGTTGTCATTGTGTTGTAGTTGTGATGGTGTGATGTTTGTATTGTTCACAGCAGTGATGATGATGGTTGAGTCTGCGTAGTGAAGATGATGGTGATCATGGTGACAGTATTGGTGGTGGTGGTGGTGGTTATGGTAGCAGTTGCGATGGTGGCGATTATATACTGTACAGTATATATATATATATATATATATATATATATATATATATATATATAAATATATATATATATATATGCTGTATATAAGGGGGAGGTGTGGTGGAGTGGTCTTGCCACTGGACTGGTAATCCAATGGTCCTGGGCTCGAATCCCGATGCATCAATGGGACGATTTTATTGGGATGGAATTTGTGATGTACCTAGTATCAGTTAATTACTACAAAGTCCACCTAACTACCAAAAAAAAAAAAAAAAACGATAAAAGACACTCATTGTTCCCTGATAGATAGCACTGCATATGCATATTCCCATACTCAAAATATGCTACAGGGCGGCAATGCCTAGTGAGTTAATTGCTCAATAGGTGGTGTTCTGAGAGTGAGGGTCGGTGTCCTTAGGGGTGAGACAGTGAAGCACAAAGACGAAGCAGCTTAAAAAATGGGGCTGCTTTTAGCCGTGAATGGCCAACCAAGCGCTGTGCGTCTGATCATAAAGTGTTATGAACACCATCAGTACACTTCAATGTGTGCACCGTTTGTTGTACGCAGGACATCTAGTACACTTCAATGTGTGCACCGTTTGTTGTACGCAGGACATCTAGTACACTTCAATGTGTGCACCGTTTGTTGTACGCAGGACATCTAGTACACTTCAATGTGTGCACCGTTTGTTGTACGCAGGACATCTATTACACTTCAATGTGTGCACCGTTTGTTGTACGCAGGACATCTAGTACACTTCAATGTGTGCACCGTTTGTTGTACGCAGGACATCTAGTACACTTCAATGTGTGCACCGTTTGTTGTACGCAGGACATCTAGTACACTTCAATGTGTGCACCGTTTGTTGTACGCAGGACATCTAGTACACTTCAATGTGTGCACCGTTTGTTGTACGCAGGACATCTAGTACACTTCAATGTGTGCACCGTTTGTTGTACGCAGGACATCTAGTACACTTCAATGTGTGCACCGTTTGTTGTACGCAGGACATCTATTACACTTCAATGTGTGCACCGTTTGTTGTACGCAGGACATCTATTACACTTCAATGTGTGCACCGTTTGTTGTACGCAGGACATCTAGTACACTTCAATGTGTGCACCGTTTGTTGTACGCAGGACATCTAGTACACTTCAATGTGTGCACCGTTTGTTGTACGCAGGACATCTAGTACACTTCAATGTGTGCACCGTTTGTTGTACGCAGGACATCTAGTACACTTCAATGTGTGCACCGTTTGTTGTACGCAGGACATCTAGTACACTTCAATGTGTGCACCGTTTGTTGTACGCAGGACATCTATTACACTTCAATGTGTGCACCGTTTGTTGTACGCAGGACATCTATTACACTTCAATGTGTGCACCGTTTGTTGTACGCAGGACATCTAGTACACTTCAATGTGTGCACCGTTTGTTGTACGCAGGACATCTAGTACACTTCAATGTGTGCACCGTTTGTTGTACGCAGGACATCTAGTACACTTCAATGTGTGCACCGTTTGTTGTACGCAGGACATCTATTACACTTCAATGTGTGCACCGTTTGTTGTACGCAGGACATCTAGTACACTTCAATGTGTGCACCGTTTGTTGTACGCAGGACATCTAGTACACTTCAATGTGTGCACCGTTTGTTGTACGCAGGACATCTAGTACACTTCAATGTGTGCACCGTTTGTTGTACGCAGGACATCTATTACACTTCAATGTGTGCACCGTTTGTTGTACGCAGGACATCTAGTACACTTCAATGTGTGCACCGTTTGTTGTACGCAGGACTCTAGTACACTTCAATGTGTGCACCGTTTGTTGTACGCAGGACATCTAGTACACTTCAATGTGTGCACCGTTTGTTGTACGCAGGACATCTAGTACACTTCAATGTGTGCACCGTTTGTTGTACGCAGGACATCTAGTACACTTCAATGTGTGCACCGTTTGTTGTACGCAGGACATCTAGTACACTTCAATGTGTGCACCGTTTGTTGTACGCAGGACATCTAGTCGGTATTCATCATGTTGGTGTCCACCATTAATTATTTACAGGATGTATACATTTTATTCGCCGTGTTCTGAGTAATTAATTAATGTTAAGCATGAACATTTACGAGGAGGATAGCCCACCATCGTTTATAACTCTAATAATCAAATAAAAGGAAAAGTAAGACACATAGCACACACCAATATCGTACATAAATCAGTATGCCAAGCATTGCTTTCATTTATCCAATAAATAGAATTTTAGTGTTTGCTTAATTGACGAAAACTGCAATATATAATAATTATTCTATTCTATTCCATATTTCAACTTCCTTATGTGTATATGTTCTTGTCTTCAGCGTTGTTCTGCTCAATGGCACATGTAATTTGTGCCTTTGTCTAGTTAAATGTGCATGTGTATTCTATGTTCACCAAATATATCATCCATTGCAGAAGGAGTAATGCCCTTGATATATTTAAAAACAATATTTTGCTATACAAAACACATAGACGTCGGGAAAACATAGGGATTGCAAACATTTAAATAAGGGTTCATGCGCATGTAGCTGTGATTCGAGCACGAAGGTCTTGCAAGTTTGCCACCTTGGTACTGTAGAGCTTCATGTTTAAGAGGGAGGTAGTTGATTTAAGAGGGAGGTAGTTGATTTAAGAGGGAGGTAGTTGATTTAAGAGGGAGGTAGTTGATTTAAGAGGGAGGTAGTTGATTTAAGAGGGAGGTAGTTGATTTAAGAGGGAGGTAGTTGATTTAAGAGGGAGGTAGTTGATTTAAGAGGGAGGTAGTTGATTTAAGAGGGAGGTAGTTGATTTAAGAGGGAGGTAGTTGATTTTTTCCCTCGTGCTTAGTCTCATTAGCTTTGGGTTTTAAGACGTTGTATCCATTAGTTTGGCGATTTTAAGAGCTTTCGACCCATTCCTTTCACAATATAAAGACCTTTCGTGCTATTTAGATGTCGATTTGTTCCTGGTGAGCGATAAATCCGGTTTTTGGCTGGGACATTTATCTACCGAAAAATAAACAAATGGAGGTCTAGCGAGGTTACTATAAAATAAATATAGATATAAATAAGAAGACTAAGCACTACCCCCTTAACCCCCCCCCCCCCCCCAGACAAACATGAGGGTGAGTTATGTTGTGTGGTGTTGGAGGCCAGGCAGTCATGGTCGATCCAGCATCTTATCACAATAGCTCAAACCACACTTTAACCTCTTCTGTACCGGCGACGTCTCTTTATTTACAATTGTGTGCAGTTTAAGAAGGATCTGTGTAGGGTTAAGAGAAAGTTCGAAGCCTGCTAATTGCTGGAGACCCTTTTAAACTTAATAAACTAGTCTAATAGTAGACATAATACAGTTACAAGGACGGTGGAAGGAATTAACTAAACCATCCGACCTGAACACAGAGAACACTAACTTGATTAGTTTCTGCATCACAAAAACTAAACAGTATCACTGTGTCTTCTCTGGTTGTCAATATAATAGCGATTATAATTGTTCAAATAATTTTGGAACACCCTGTTGTGTGTAGGGTTTATTTATTAGTCGACTTGTCTATTTACATATTTTTTTAGTTTCCTCCCTAGACCTCCATCAAACTTTAAAAGCATCCCCCCAAACTGTCCAGGTTGAAAACCGGTTCCTCCTAAAGTATAGGCTCGCTATCGCTCGCCAGGAAATTGATCTACACCTAAATGGCAGGAAAAGTCTTAATATTGACAAATAAATGTGGCCAAAGGTCTTACAATCGCTAAACTAATAAAGCGAACATCATAAAATTTCATAACTAATGGGGCTAAACATGAGGGAGAAGGGGTTCCAGCAAAAACATATACCCCCCCTCAAACTAGACTGACTACTACAATGTTGTGTTGTATGTGTTCAGGGTTTGCAAAATAACATACATTATCATACACTCAATACAGTGATCATTGGTTGCACATTTTCAATTTAGTTACCGTCACAGTTTGTATGCAGCTAAGAATAAAAATAACTAGGTTTGAATTGTTTAAGGTGGTTCATAAATATAGGCTTGAATTATTATATCCAAATTCATGCATTTTTATGATTTGCTATGGATACAAATATTAATATTTTTAAGAAACCCAAGCCCAAATCATCAGCCACAACATCAACAGGAAAAACTCACCCGAAAGCTGAAATCATTATAATCTCAATGGAACTTGCCCTTTTTATACATCGTGTAATTCATATCCGGCTCTGGAATATATATCACAAGTATATAGGCGTTCTAAAGCCACGTCCTCACTCGGCGTATCGTATGACCTCGCTCGAAATGATGAAATGAAGATCGGATTAAATTTATATCAGAAAAAAAAAAAGTGTAAGGCTTTGGGGAGTGCGAGAGAGATAGATAGATAGAGAGAGAGAGAGATATGGTTGGTGGTCTCCCGGATATAGGATCTCTCTCTCTCTCTCTCTCTCTCTCTCTCTCTCTCTCTCTCTCTCTCTCTCTCTCTCTCTCTCTCTCTCTCTCTCTCTCATTTCTTGTTTTTGTCTTTTCTTGTTAATGGCCTTTATATTTTTGTTTGTTCATCTTCTTGACCTTCCCCACTTGCCCCGTTTCCATTGCCACCCTACACTTTATTGATGGTCCATTGGTTAACCCGTTCTGTACCGGCGCCGTCTTTTTAATTGTACTTTTGCTATATTTAGACCATTTTCTGCAATTTAGCAGAAATCTGTTGTAGTATTAAGGGTTAAGTGAGATAGTTCGAAGCCTATTAATTAATGGAGGCCTTTTTTTCACTGACTAAACTCGTCTAATAGTAGCCAGAATAAAGTTAAAAGACGGCACACGGTACTGAAAGGGTTATGCTGTGAATCAGATGACGTGGTATCAAACCCACTGAGGGAACTTGAGGGGAGGTTATTTGTTTGCTCCCTAGACCTCCATCACGCTTTAAACCCCCAAGACCCCCCTTGAAGATAAATCTTATACATTTTCGGTAGAAAAATGGCCCAGCCAAAGGCTGGTTCCTCCTAAATACAGGTTCACTATACTGTAGATCGTCAGGAAATATTAACACCTAAAATGCACGAAAGGTATTAATATTGGCAAAGAAATATAGCGAAAGGTCTTAAGGGCGAACGTCTTAAAATGTCGTAATCAAATGAGGGAGAAGTGGGTCCAGAAAAAAAAAATATCCCCTTAATTAAGGAAATTTTTAGTAAGCCTAGACGGTTTCTACACATATATATTGTTTTTCTCATCTGGATTCACCATTACTTCGCTGTCTATATTGAAGTCACTTGAAGTAGTAATATTTATATTGAAGGAGTTAAAGGGAAGCTTTATTTTATTTTTTTTCTCTAACACATTCTCCCTCATGTTTAACCCCATTAATTTTGATATTTTAAGACATTCGCCACATTAGTTTGGCGTTTTTAAGATATTTTGCCTCATGTGTTTGTCAAAATTAAGACGTTTCGTGCCATTTTTTAGGGGTAAAATTTTCATTGACATTATTCTACCGAAAAATGTACACATTATATCTCAAAAGGGGGTCTTTGGGGTGTTTTTGTTTAAGCTAAACAGTAGGTAAACAGTATTTAGGAAAAAAATATGTATTGAAAAGAAGGAAAGACGCCAACAAACGGTGAACAGTATCGGAATGGTAATATTAAGAAGGCAATGAAACAACATTTATATAAGGAAATGGACAATCCCTAGACGAATCAAGAGGAAACCGAAATCACCCCAACCCCCCGAAATAACACTCCCCACCCTCCTTCTCTCTCTCTCTCTCTCTCTCTCTCTCTCTCTCTCTCTCTCTCTCTCTCTCTCTCTCTCTCTCTCTCTCTCTCTCTCTCGGAAATAACAGCACAATAATGGGATTACTGAATTATGCCACCAATCATATTTCACAAAGCATCTCCCCTCAAAGCAGCGGAAACGAAGGGTGCCGGGGACTAGCGACCTCTGGAAGAGGGGGCGTAGGGGCGAGATTGGCGGAGTTTGGTGTTGAGAAAGAGAGGGGAGTGGGGTGGAGTTCCGATGCTCAAGGCAAATATGGATGGAAAGTAGAGTGAGAGAAGGAGGAGGGGGTGCTGTGTGTGTGTGTGTGTTTGTGTGTGTGTGTGTTATCAATAGATTGATTGACTCGTCTTTGGGCTGTCTAGTTATGAATTTAATAGTCGTATGCTTAAAGGGTATGGTAGAGTTCGATTTGACTATATAGTAGAGTTTGAATTGACCGTGTAGTAGAGTTTGATTTGAACGCATAGTAGTGTTCAATTTGACCGTATAGTAGAGTTTGATTAGAACGCATAGTAGTGTTCAATTTGACCGTATAGTAGAGTTTGATTTGAACGCATAGTAGTGTTCAATTTGACCGTATAGTAGAGTTTGATTTGAACGCATAGTAGTGTTCAATTTGACCGTATAGTAGAGTTTGATTTGAACGCATAGTAGTGTTCAATTTGACCGTATAGTAGAGTTTGATTTGAACGCATAGTAGTGTTCAATTTGACCGTGTAGTAGAGTTTGATTTGAACGCATAGTAGTGTTCAATTTGACCGTATAGTAGAGTTTGATTTGAACGCATAGTAGTGTTCAATTTGACCGTATAGTAGAGTTTGATTTGAACGCATAGTAGTGTTCAATTTGACCGTGTAGTAGAGTTTGATTTGAACGCATAGTAGTGTTCAATTTGACCGTATAGTAGAGTTTGATTTGATGGTATAGTTGAGATAACGTGGCTTTTTAGTTTAGCTTAGTTCTCTGATGGATGATGGCAGGGAGAATCATGTGCGGGGGCTGTTTGGGAAGGCTTGGGAAAAGAGTGTGGATATATATATATATATATATATACTAGCAGGGGTACCCGGCGTTGCCCGGGTAATCACCATAATCACCATCACTACTACCACCACTACTACTACCATAATCACCATCATCACTACTACCACAATCATCACAATACTACTATTACCATAATCACCGGCCTCGACCTCCCTGTGCCTCGTTAACCGGCGACCTCGATTTCGGCCGCTAAATGACCTCCGATTTTGGATCTGACCTCATCCGTACCTCGATTTCGGCCGCTAAATGACATCCGATTTTGTATCTGACCTCATCCGTACCCCCATTTTGGGGGGCTGCGAACAACGTTTGTTCCATACACATTTTCGATCGGAGGCTTCCTTCTGCCCCAAACGGCAATTTTTTTCAATTTGTTTCCAATTTCGGCCTCAAAACGACCTCCGATCGTGGCCTCGCCCCCTCTATGACCTGACCCAGGTCAATTGACACCCACACGCAAAGTTTCAGCTCCCCAGGTACAAAACTGCGGCCGCCTATTAAGAACACACAGACAGACAAACAGACACACGAACTGATTTAATAATATAGATATATATAGTAGCAGGGGTACCCGGCGTTGCCCGGATAATCACCATAATCACCACCACTACTACTACCATAATCACTACTACCACAATCATCACAATACTACTACTACTACAATCACCAGCCTCGACCTCCCTGTGCCTCATTAAACGGCGACCTCGATTTCGGCCGCTAAATGACCTCCGATTTTGGATCTGACCTCATCCGTTCCCCCATTTTGGGAGGCTGCGAACAACTTTTGTTCCATACACCTTTTCGATCGGAGGCCTCCTTCTGCCCCAAACGGCCATTTATTTCAATTTGTTTTCAATTTCGGCCTCGAAACGACCTCCGATCGTGGCCTCGCCCTCTCTATGACCTGACCCAGGTCAATTGACACCCACATGCAAAGTTTCAGCTCCCCAGGTACAAAACTGCGGCCGCCTATTAAGAACACACAGACAGACAGACACACGAACTGATTTAATAATATATATATATATATATACAATATATATATACATATATATATATATATATATATATATATATATATATATATATATATATATATATATATATATATAAGAGAGAGAGAGAGAGAGAGAGAGAGAAGAGAGAGAGAGAGGGGGGGGGGGGGGAGGGGCTCATTCCCTTCCCATTTTAATTATGTTTGTGATTTAGAAATCACACACACACACACACTCTCTCTCTCATCCACTTTACAGAAAAAGAGGGTGTTTAAAGAGCATATTGTTGAGGTTTAGGATAACGAGAAATAGAGGACACCCACACACATATTGTTCACGTTGATAATCCAGTCATGTAGAGAGAGAGAGAGAGAGAGAGAGAGAGTACAAAGGATTACAAAGGAGTACAAAGGAAATCAAGCAACAACATATCTAGTAACCCTTCTAGGTTGCTTGTCCTCCAAAACACTGAGGATCAAGTGTCCAAACAGTGGTTTAGAGTGGGTAAGGGAACATTGGAAAGAGAGAGAGAGAGAGAGAGAGAGAGAGAGAGAGAGAGAGAGAGAGAGAGAGAGAGAGAGAGAGAGATTGAGCCAGATCTGTTGGGATATATAGTGAGATTGTGACTGACAGGGGGCCAGTGGATATTAAATTGTGGGAAAGTCGCTGGGGTGTAGGACTCTCCATTATTATTTCACTCTAACTCTACTTTATCTATTTATTCTTATGTGTAACACTCTCCATTATTTGTTCACTCTAACTTCACTTGTATATTATTTGTTATGTATAGGATTCTTCGTTATATTTTAATTTAACTCTACTTTTATATAGCCTACTTACTATTATATGTAAGACTCTCCATTCTTATTTCAATCTAACTCTACTTTTGATTTTTTGCATTTCTATGTGTAGGATTCTACATTATTATTTCATTCTAAATCTACTTGTATTTATTTAGTATTATTTGCAGGACTCTACATTAGTACTTCACTCCAATTCCACTAGTATTTATATATATTTAAAAGACTCTCCATTATTATTTCACTCTAACTCTACATTAATTTACATATATATTTTTTTAGGGACTTGCCATTATTATTTCTCTCTACTTTTAATTATTTGCATTCTATATTTTGGATATTATATTTAGTTCATTGGTGCAGAGGTGTATTTATTATTGAGGATTTTGCTTGTTTTTGCCATTTTTGGGACCATGTAAGCAGTGGCTATAATGACGTTTTTTCCAATTTGTTACTATACTTTTGTGTTTGTTTTCTCGTAGCTAACACTGTGATCCGATTAGTTAAGCTTAAACTAGGTCTGTCGGGATCAGAATAGTTTAATTGTAGCAAATACATGACTAAGGATGAGTGTTTATTATTCACTGTAAGAATTTGTTATTATTATTCTACCTACCAAAAGACGATTTTAATATTTTAAAAACATGTATCGTCACAAACAATACTGTATATAGGTATATAATGATATTTGAAATTAGGTGTGTCTTATAAATTACCTGAATTTATATAATATTATACATTTTTGTTCATACTGCATATGTACGTTATACATTAATTATAATGTAGGATACAAATATTGTCAAAATATGATTTGTGTTTGAATATAAAGTTTGTAACCTTAATTAATTAGCTTAGTTTTAATCAATGGTCTTAATTAATTAGTTAGGGCTTTCGACTCCCAGTGAAAAAACTTCCGAATAAATGAAATGAGAACATGGAGAGCAAGGCGAGTACGGAAAAGAGACAACAAGAGGAGAAATATAGAAGAGGAAGACAAGAAATAAGAGGAAGAGAAGAAAAGGAGGAGCAAGAAAAGAAAAATAGAGGAACAGAAGAAGTGGAGAAAAAAAGAGGCGCAAATAGAGGAGGAAAATCTAATAGAGAAAGAAGAGAAGAAGTACAAAAGAAGAAGAGAAAAGAGGAAGAAGAGGAGAAGGAGTAGGTAGTGAAAAAAGGGAAAGGTAAAGGAGGAAGAGGAGATCAAACGAGAAGAAATCAGATAAGGACGATTAGTGAGAACAGAAAGTAGAGAAGGAAGAAAAATAAGCTGAGGAAAAAGAGTAAATAGAAGGAATGGGAAGGGTAAAAGAGTAGGAAGAGAATGAAGAAAGAAGGAAGAAAGAATGAAGGAAGGAGAGAGAGAGAGAGTGAGAGTGAGTTAGTCTTAATACCACCACTTCATCTCTACCACCACCACCATATCACTATTTCCACTACCACCATCGACAACAACTACATGAACGACAACATTACCACCACTTCGATCACCACAAAAATCCCTAAAGGGGAGTATATTTTGTTTCTGAACCCCTTCTCCCTCTTGCTTAGCCCCATTAGTTTTGAAATTTTGAGACGTTCACCCCATAAGTTTGGTGATTTTCAGACCTTTCACTCCATACTTTTTGTCATTACTACCTTTCGTGCCATTCAGGTGTCGGCCTATACCTGGCAAGCAAACGCGAGCATGTAATGTAGGAGGAACTTGGCAATGACCAGCCATATATCTACCGAACAATGTAAACATTCATTTCAAAGTTATATTATATTTTATTTTATATTTACGTGAATTTTTAGTCATATTTAATTAGTCATCATAGTCATTAGTCATACTTAATCATTATATATACAGTACAGACTGTATATATATATATATATATATATATATATATATATATATATATATATATATATATATATATATACTGTATATATATATATATATATATTCTGACATACGGAGCCCTGTATGTTTATTTAAGAGTTAGAATTCAGAGTTGAAGGAGTGCCGAATCACCCAGGCGACGAAGCAGACCAGCGAGCGAACCAGCGAGTGGGAAACCAGCTCGTCTGCATACCAGCAAACAAGCCTTCACACCTGCGTGCGTCATAGGGGACCCTGCAAACTACTTCGATGACCCGACGCCAATCGACGCCATTGGACCACGCACCTCTTACGCAACTAGAGGAGCTGTGATTGGGGCGCGCACCATCCCCCGCCTCCTGATTCGTTCCTACACCATCATTGCTTAGTATATAAGACCCGAGTAGTGGGCATTCAAATCAGTCTCATTTGGAGTTGGGAAGGTGAACTTGCAGCTGGAGGAAGACGGGGTGAAGTATTATAATGGGATTGTGACTGTCAGTCAGATTATATAAGTGTGTGTTAAGTGTGTTCGGTGTAAACACTTACAGTATGTTGGTTAGTGAGATATGTGATCGGGAATTAACGTTAACGCTACTATTATGTACTTAACTATTTTAGTTGACTGACTTGTGGACTAAAGCAACTCTTCAAGTAATTAGGTTATGATAAAAGTAATACTATTGTTTTATATTAATACTTACGAGTTCTTTCATTTCCTTACATTGCTGGTAAGAACAAGAACGGTGATACTATTGTCTCTTATTAGTAATATCGCCTTAGACTAACATGGCTGTTTTAATGTTACTTCTAGTCATTTCCTAAGCTGAAGAAAATTCTTTTAGCTTCAAAATACTATTTTTGCTTTTCATATTATTTGAGTGAGACCTGAATCAAATCTATGAAGCGATCCTGTAACTTAATTTACTCATAATCAAACCTCAATGTTACGTGGTTAAGAAATACATTTATCTAATTATTAAATATATATCTAACTTTTTATGTGACTTTGATATTAATCCTTATAATAATAATATAATACTATTAACGTAAAACAAGAACCAAGAATAATAACTACATTAAATATAAATAAAAGGACATGATATAAGAAAACTATCCATTCATTTCAAAAAGGGTAAGAGACAGAAATATTCTTACTTTAATATTTATCTTTCAAGACTTTTATAGAATTAATAGTCCTTCTTTAGATATAACTTAATCGGTTCATAACCATAGCCTACTAAGCTTCGGTTAAATAATAATTCTTTATAAATACTACATGACTTTAATTAGTTTCAGTATTTTTCCATAATTAAAGAGTATCAGTCAATAAAGGATACCAAGTCCTAAGATCCAAAAGGAAAGGAAGCAACAACAGGAAATCATTTGATTAGATTTTACTTTTGTTTTGCCTTCAGCTGACTGATACTACCTTAATATATCTCTGTGCTATCTAGATTCATCAAGTTAACCACTTGAGGATCAAGATACGTAACAGAAGAGTGGCGACCTTGCCAGGATTCGTTTCATACAGTTTCACTCAGTTTCATTACCATTTCACTACTTACAAATCCAATATTAATCATGCCTTATCTAATTAATGACGAAGATGCTCGAGTTTTCATAGAATCAGAACCCACAGCCCCTGATATTGACCGTCTGTCAAAATCCGAACTGAAAGTGCTTGCCTCACATCTCCAGTTAACTGTCTCAAACATGTCCAAAGTAGAGGTGGCTCAGACCATAAAAACCCACCTGTTCCCTGTAGAAGGCGGGGAGGGAGACGGAGCAGTTGGTGGGATCCCGAGTAAACCTAGCCAACTTGTTGAACAATTGCCACCTGGTTTTACTGTTGATCAAGTACTAGAACTAGCCAGAATAAAAGTCAAACAAGCCAGAGCAACGACCGAACAATATCAATATCAATATCAAATAGCTCAACTAAATGTCAACACAAATGCTCCCTTAATTGCTCCCCCTCTGGGATTGACTTTGACCAGTGTCATTCCACCTTTCACTGAGGATAATGTGCAGGATTTCTTTGTTTTGTTTGAGGAAGTTGCTGGAGGTATGAGGTGGACAAGACATCAATGGCCTTTTATGTTACAAATCGTTTTGACAGGGCAGGCTCGAGCCACGTATTTGTCAGAAGTAGCAGAGGTTAGGCAGGATTATGACAATCTCAAAGAAGCTATCCTAAAAACCTATCAATTGCAGCCTGAGGCTTACAGGCAATCTTTCCGTAAAAACCAGAAGAAAGTAGAAGAAACCCATAAGGTATTTGCCAGGACCATGACTAAAACTTTCAATCATTGGGTTAAGAGTAAGAAAGTCACAAGCTACAACGATCTGAAGGAGTTGGTCCTGTTAGAAAATTTCCTATGGAAAATTTATTCTTTTGTAGCCTATCATTTAAGGGGAAAAAAGGTAGATTGTCTTGCCGACGCCGCTGACATGGCTGACACATACGTGCTCAACAACAAATTTCGTGGAAAGAAGCCCTACGATAATAATTCTAGTTCTAATTTTAAGTATCCCAATCACAAATCTGACAGACCCAGTCACAAGCCTGTAACGTCTTCCCAGCTAGCCAAAATAGAATTGTTCCCCCAACTAAAAATGTGACTAAGAGCAATGGTAAGAGAGGTGGGGCCCAAAGTAATAGTAATGCTCAAAGAGGGAACGTTCCCGTATCCCCTAAAGTATGTACTTTTTGTGGCAAGAGAGGCCACCGAGCTTATCAGTGCTGGGCCAAGGAGAGAACCGATCGGGGCAGACAGTTGCCGCCGTATCTCAAACTCCATATGTGCCTAAAAGGCGAAATTGAATGTGAGTTACTACAGGGTGAGGCCACCATAGCTTTGTGTAGGTCCCAAGATATCCCTGTGCCTGGGGTAACACTCCTTTTGGGGAATGATGTAGCAGGTGAGAAGGTCCGACCAGACCCCATTTTGTCACTTTCCCCTGTTAACGAGCCACTAACCGGTGAGCTCGAAAAGGAGATGCCAACAGTTTTCCCTGTGTGCTGTCACACGTTCAATGTCTCAAGTAGCAGTTCCCTCAGACAGAAATTTACCGAATGTAAGAGTTGATGAAAGGGATGATGAGAGTGTGAATGACGCTCCAACTGTGCCTGATGATGTGACTGAGGTGGATTTATCTGATAGCTTTATGGCTCATCTTGACCCTAATGATGACCATGAAACCCCTCCAAATTGTCCTAGTGGCCTGGTAGAGCTACAGAGAGATGATAGAGAATGCAAGGAGTTAGCTGCCAGGGCCGTGAGTGAAGAGAAATGTGAGAAGGAGGGTGGTGAATGTTTCTACCTCAAAGGAGGAGTATTGTGGCATAGATGGAGACAGCCACACAGACCAATCGATGACGGGGCCTGGGACGTCCATCAAGTAGTAGTCCCCAAACCTTGTCGTAGAGATATCTTGGAAATGGCACATTGTATACCATTGGCAGGACACCTAGGTGTGAGAAAAACTCTAGACAGAATCAGAGCCCACTTTCACTGGCCAGGAATACGTGCAGATGTAGTGAAGTTTTGTAGAGTGTGTCACACTTGCCAGATGACAGGAAAATCCAATCAGAAGGTGCCTGTACATCCTCTGGTGCCCTTGCCCGTCTTCGAGAATCCTTTTACTCGGGTGGTAGTGGACATTGTAGGCCCATTGCCTAAGACTTCCCAAGGTAACAATTATTTATTAACGATTATGGACATGGCAACTCGCTACCCAGAGGCTATAACCCTTAAGGACTACCTCTGCTCCAACTGTCATCAAGGAACTGCTCAAATTCTTCACCAGAATGGGTTTCCCCCATGAGGTGCAAAGTGATCAAGGAACTAATTTTACCTCTAACATTTTTCAGCAGTCCCTGAAGGAGTTGGGTATCGAGCATGTTAAGTCGAGCACCTACCACCCAGAGAGTCAAGGGGTTCTCGAACGGTATCTTCAAACATTGAAAGGAATGTTGCGTAAATATTGTACAGAGACCGGAGTTGAGTGGGATAAGGGGGTACCTTTTCTTTTATTTGCTACACGTGAGGTTCCAACTGAATCCCTGGGTTTTTCCCCTAATGAGCTAGTTTTAGGTCACCAGGTAAGAGGTCCTTTGCAACTATTGCAGGATAGCCTAGTTGGCCAGGAGGGGAACCAAAACCTCCTCAAGTATGTTTCAGATTTCAAAACCCGGCTGAGATCCTCATGTGAGTTTGCAGCTCAAAACTTGACAGTGGCTAAAAGCTCCATGAAGAGCTGGTATGACAGAAAAGCCTGTGAGAGGGAGTTTCAGCCCGGTGATGAGGTTTTGGTCCTGCTCCCCCTTTTTGGCCAACCTTTATCTGCCAAGTTCAGGGGCCCATATAAGATCATTCAGAGGGTGAGCATTACCGATTATCTAGTAACTACCCCAGACAGGAGAAAGCCCACGCAAGTATTCCATATAAATATGTTGAAACCCTACCATAGGTCCCCTGATTCCTCTCCTCCAGATTCTCCCACTGTGGCAGTGAATGTCAGGACCTGTGGACAGCCTGGTGCGGACGAAGTCTTCAGTTCTCTTACTGACCCGCAACAGACTGTTCCAGAGCCTGAAGGTATCCATGCAGACTTTGACTTGTCATGTAGCCTATCCAACTTTCAGTATAACTCAGTAGCTTGGGGGGAATTACCATCTAAACTATGTCATCTTCCCTCTGATCAAGCGAACCAACTAATCTCTGTTTTATCTCAGTCTCCCAGTGTGTTCCGTGATACTCCAGGGCTCACTTCTTTGGCCTTGCACGACATCGACGTAGGGGATGCAACTCCCATTAAACTATCCCCCTACCGTGTCTCACCACAACGCAGGAGTATACTGCAGGTCGAGCTTGACTTTATGTTATCAAACGAGCTGATCACAAGGGCCTTAAGCCAGTGGAGTAGTCCGGTCATACTTGTGCCAAAGCCAGACGGGAGACATAGGTTATGTATGGACTATAGGCAAGTTAATGCTGTCACAAAGAACGATACCTACCCACTGTCACGGATCGACGACTGCATTGACCAGATTGGTACAGCCACCTATATCAGCAAGATTGACTTAATGAAGGGATATTGGCAAGTAGCTCTCACCCCTAGAGCGAGGGAAATATCATGCTTTGTAGTCTACAATCAAGCCTTCTGCTGTAACGTAATGCCCTACGGCTTGAAAAACGCTCCAGCTACATTCCAGCGCCTCATGAATTTGGTGACTGAAGGGGTACCTGGATGCGTTGTCTACATCGATGATATTCTTATCTTTTCACAGTCATGGGAGGAGCATCTTTACCAACTTAGATTGCTGTTCTTAAATCTTGCTGATGCCAATCTGGTGGTTAATCTTAAGAAATGCACCTTTGTAAAGAGTACGGTCCAGTATCTAGGATATATGGTAGGTCAGGGGCAGGTTGCACCTCCTCAAGCAAAGGTAGAGTCTATTCTAGAATTCCCAACTCCTAGCACTAAGAAACATATCCAAAGGTACCTAGGAATAATTGGTTATTATAGGCGTTTCATCTTAAACTTTTCTAGGTTAACAGCTCCCCTGACAGATGTTCTCCGTAAGGATGTGAAGTTTGAGTGGTCCTCCGAATGTGAGGAGGCCTTTAATGCTACCAAATATATTTTATCCAATTATCCTGTACTTAGAGCTCCTGATTTTAACAGATCTTTTTCCCTAGCAGTGGATGCGAGCAATACCGGGGTTGGTGCAGTATTGCTACAGGAAGACGACTGAAGCATTGCATCCTGTGTGCTATTTTAGTAAAAAATTAAATTCTGCTCAACGTAACTATTCAGTCATTGAGAAGGAGCTGTTAGCATTAATGTTATCCCTTCAATACTTTGCTGTCTATGTGCAATCTGCCTCTGGTGCCATCACTGTGTATACTGACCATCACCCCTTAACATTTTTGCATAAGTTCCAAAATAAAAACCAACGACTGACCAGGTGGAGTTTGTTGCTGCAGAAATACTCTCTGGATGTTAAACATATTAAGGGGGTCCAGAACGTGCTAGCCGATTGCCTATCACGTATCTATTAAAGATTACATTTACCGGGTTGGCCTCATACAGCAGTAAGATTAATTAATGAGAGGATTTTGGCAATTAGCTCTTCCTTGTAGCGAGGTAAATATCATGCTTTAGTAGTGCGCTTTCAAGCCTTCAGCTGTGAGATAATGCCTTGCAGTTCAAGTAACGCTCCAGCTACATTCCGGCTATGTTCTGATGTGGTACCTGGAGACGTTGCCTACTTTGGGTTATATCCTTATTATATCCTCATTATAATCTTGCTATTGCCAATCTGGTGGTGAATCTATTTATGTATTATGTTTTATATTATGTACTATACTCCTTAAACTCTTTTCTAGGGGGGAGGTCTGACATACGGAGCCCTGTATGTTTATTTAAGAGTTAGAATTCAGAATTGAAGGAGTGCTGAATCACCCAGGTGGCGAAGCAGACCAGCGAGCGAACCAGCGAGTGGGAAACCAGCTCGTCTGCATACCAGCAAACAAGCCTTCACACCTGCGTGCATCATAGGGGACCCTGCAAACTACTTCGATGACCCGACGCTATGACGATGATCGACGCCAATCGACGCCATTGGACCACGCACCTCTTACGCAACTAGAGGAGCTGTGATTGAGGCGCGCACCATCCCCCGCCTCCTGATTCGTTCCTACACCATCATTGCTTAGTATATAAGACCCGAGTAGTGGGCATTCAAATCAGTCTCATTTGGAGATGGGAAGGTGAACTTGCAGCTGGAGGAAGACGGGGTGAAGTATTATAATGGGATTGTGACTGTCAGTCAGATTATATAAGTGTGTGTTAAGTGTGTTCGGTGTAAACACTTACAGTATGTTGGTTAGTGAGATATGTGATCGGGAATTAACGTTAACGCTACTATTATGTACTTAACTATTTTAGTTGACTGACTTGTGGACTAAAGCAACTCTTCAAGTAATTGGGTTATGATAAAAGTAATACTATTGTTTTATATTAATACTTACGAGTTCTTTCATTTGCTTACATTGCTGGTAAGAACAAGAACGGTGATACTATTGTCTCTTATTAGTAATATCGCCTTAGACTAACATGGCTGTTTTAATGTTACTTCTAGTGATTTCCTAAGCTGAAGAACATTCTTTTAGCTTCAAAATATTATTTTTACTTTTCATATTATTTGAGTGAGACCTGAATCGAATCTATGAAGCGATCCTGTAACTTAATTTACTCATAATCAAACCTCAATGTTACGTGGTTAAGAAATACATTTATCTAATTATTAAATATATATCTAACTTTTTATGTGACTTTGATATTAATCCTGATAATAGTAATATAATACTATTAACGTAAAACAAGAACCAAGAATAATAACTACATTAAATATAAATAAAAGGACATGATATAAGAAAACTATCTATTCATTTCAAAAAGGGTATGAGACAGAAATATTCTTACTTTAATATTTATCTTTCAAGGCTTTTATAGAATTAATAGTCCTTCTTTAGATATAACTTATTCGGTTCATAACCATAGCCTACTAAGCTTCGGTTAAATAATAATTCTTTATAAATACTACATGACTTTAATTAGTTTCAGCATTTTTCCATAATTAAAGAGTATCAGTCAATAAAGTATATCAAGTCCTAATATCCAAAAGGAAAGGAAGCAACAACAGGAAATAATTTCATTAGATTTTACTTTTGTTTTGCCTTCAGCTGACTGATACCTTAATATATATCTCTGTGCTATCTAGATTCATCAAGTTAACCACTTGAGGATCAAGATACGTAACAATATATATATATATATATATATATATATATATATATATATATATGTGTATATACATATATACATATGTATACTGTAAATATATATAATATATACCGATATCCGATATATATATATATATATACTGTATATATACTGTAAATATATACATATGTATATTCCGGTATATATATATATATATATATATATATATATATACCCAGTATATATATATATACTGTAAATATATATATATATATATATATATATATATATATATATATATATATATATATATATATACAGTATATACGGTATATATATATATGAACCGTCAGGCTATGGAGATCGTCAACTCTTTTAAGTATCTGGGCAGTGTGTTGAGTAAAGATGGGACTATGGATGAAGAAGTGGGGGAGAGGATTGTAGGAACGCTGAAAGCAGTAACAAGAAATAGGGTGGTCAGTATGGAAGTGAAGAAGTCCTTGCATGACAGTGTGGTAATCCCGACACTGACTTAAGGAAGCGAAGCATGGACGTTGGTTGAGAGACTCAGACCAAGAGTGAGAGCAGTGGAAATGAATTACTTGAGAAGTGTGTGCAGAGTTACATGGAGGGATAGACAGACTAATGAAGAAGTAAGAAGGAGGTGTGGTGTGGAGGTAGATGTGCTGGAAAGTGTGAAAAGGAACAACTTGAGATGGTTTGGCCATCTGGAACGTACGGAAAGCAAGAGAATGACTAAGAGGGTGTGCGAGAGCGAGGTGGAAGGACAGAGAGGGATAGGTAGACCGAAGGTGAGGTGGAAGGATGGAGTGAGGAAGTATATGAACGAAGGCGGTGCTGGTTGGGGGGAGGGGCGTCGACTGACTGGGGACAGAGGTGCATGGGGGCGGTTCGTTCGTGGCCACCCCTTCGGGGATCACGGCGTCAGGCAATAGATATATATATATATATATATATATATATATATTATTAATATTTGTGTTATAGATTGATAGAGGTCTAGGGAGCAAACTATCCTCCTACTTTTTTTTTGTTTTTCTATGTGAATGAGGGAGACAAAAGGCATAACTGCCTGCAGCAAGTGCCTCCCCCAGAGTTGAAAGAGTGACAGGGCCAAAATCAAGGGACGTTCGAGCTAAAATGCCTGGACACACTGAGTTTGAAGTAATTTAAGTCATACGAAGAGGGAAAGACTGATTCTGGGAATGAGTTCCAGAGCTCAGCAGTTGAATAGAAGAAAGTCTGAGAATAGCGTTTCATTCTTGGGTTGGAGAGTTGCACAGAGTAGGGGTGTTATTGTGTTGCAAGGCGGGTACTACGTACCCTACGTAGAGGAGGTGGTATACACTGGGAGAGCTCCGAGGAACACTGATTATTGTAGTAGCGATAAAATAGCGAGAGATGCAACATTGCGGTGAAGAGAGAAAGATTGCAGAGAGTTGGTGAGTGGACGGGAGTTAATGATATGAAAGGCTTTCCTTTCTACTTTGTCTAGGAGTGCGGTGTGAGAGGATCCTCCCCACACATGTGAACAATACTCAATACAAGGACGCACTGTGCCCCTGTACAGAGCAAGAAGCTGCGCAGGGGTAAAATACCCTTGAGGCGGTTGAGCACACCCAGCTTCTGAGAGGCTGCCTTAGCGAGACTGGTAATATGGTCCTTCCAAGTGAGAATAGAAGAAAAAGAGACACCAAGAACATTGAGAGAAGATGAAGGGTTGATTTTTGTATTGTTGAAGAATAAGGGATAGTCCTCTGGAGGTTCCTGACGGGTAGTAAGATGGATAAATTAGTCTTGGAAGCATTAAATGCAACAAGGTTTTCTCTACCCCAATTGGAAATAGTAGCTATATCAGAAGATAAGTGTTTTATGGCTTCATTACGTTTGCATTTGAGGGACTGCTGGCTGGGAAGTTCTGGAAAACTAATTGAGTGGTGTAAGGTAGAATCGTCTGCATATGAATGGATGGGACTGGATGTACAGTTGAGAATATCATTTATGAAAATTAGATAGAGAATAGGAGATAGGACAGAACCCTGAGGAACACCGGAGTTGATAGGATGAGGAAATGAGCGATGGCCGTCCACAACCGCAGCTATGGAACGGCCGGAAAGGAAATTTTAGACAAAGGCACAGATGGAGGGACAGAAACCAAAGGAGGCCAGTTAGGACATTAAAGATTTGTGCCAGACTCTATCGAAGGCCTTCGATATGTCTAGTGCAACAGAAAAAGTCTCACCGAAGTCCCGAAAGTTGGATGACCAGGAGTTAGTAAGATATGAAAGAAGATCACCAGTTGAGCGACCCTTAAGGAAGCCATACTGGCGATCTGAGAGCAGATTATGAGAAGAGAAATGCTGAAGAAATTTGGAAGCAAGAATAGTTTCAAAAACTTTAGAGATACAAGAGATGAGAGCAATTGGACGATAGTTGGAGGGTTGCGAGCGGTCACCCTTCTTTGGGACAGGTTGAATGAGAGCAAACTTCCAGCAAGAAGGAAAGACGTTATAGGAGAGACAGATACGAAAGAGTTTGCCTAGGCAGGGGGTCAGCACGGAAGCACAATTTTTGAGTACAACAGGAGGAACACCCGAATTCAACCACTACCACCACAACCAGTAACACCACCCTTATTCTCCTTCCTCCACCACGACCATTACTATCATCGCCACCACTCTTTTACCACCAACATCACCCTCCACCACAACCATTACTATCATCACCACCACCCTCCTTTTGCTCCTTCATCCGCCACTACCATTACAATCCTCACCACCACCCTTCTATTTCCCCCTCCCCCACCACCACCATTACTATCCTCACCACCACCACCCTTCTATTTCCCCCTCCCCCACCACTACCATTACTTTCACCACCACCACCCTCACCCTCACCCTCCACCATAACCGACACCATCTTCTCCTTAAGGGCAGGAGGGGGAGAGAGAGGGGAGGAACCAGAGAACCTTGGAAGACAAAATGGCGAAATAAATTATCCTTCTTAACTTTCTGGTGCTGCTGGTGGGAACTCCGGCAGCCTCCATCCCTGTTCTTGCCTTCTCCTCTTTTTTAGTCTCTCATCTTTATTTATTTTCTTTCTTTCTGTCTGTCTCCCTTGCTTTTGTATTTCCTTTCTTCCTTCTTTCTTTGATTCTTCCGTTGTTTTCTTTATTAGTTTTCCTTCTTTAATCCCTTGAAGACTATGCCGCGCTATGACAGTCTATTCTGGCTATCATTAGACAATTTTATACAGCTTAGGAAGGATCTGTATGAATTATATGGGTAAATACTATTTCAAATAACCCTCTGACTTCCATGTGCCCTTCCTAATCTGAATAAAGGTCTCTTATAATAGCCAGAAAACAGAAAAAGAAACCCATCATCTTATCTTGAAAGGGTTACCTTTTTGCAATGATGGCTCCTCTATCCCCTTTTGTATTCCCTTCTTTTCTGTCTTCTCATGTTCTGTATATATTTGGGGACCGGCGTTGGCTACTGAAGGATTAACTAATGGAAAAAGCGTTCATATGATATTTACCTTTAATCTCCATTGTTTATAAATGTCTACCCTTCATTGTATTGTTTTTAAATTACCTGATTTTGTCTTCCATAACTTTTCTTCCTGTTGACTAACTGACAAACATATAATTTAGAACTATATTATTTTTTAAATTTGTTTATATTTGTATATATCATTCTTTAATAATGTATGGAGGTTGAACTAGCTAGATTTTATGATTTTAAGAATTATTATATGTGACAACGAACCTAGCCGTTTTATATGGAGCGAGTTTCATTGTGCTATAATTATATAAGAGATAATTAACGAAAGCGATGATTGTGGTAGTGATTGTGGTAGTGGTGATGCTGGTGATGAGGATGATCATGATGATGGTAGTGATTGATGATGGTGCTTGTAGTGGTGGTAGTCATAAATATCATTTTGTGTCATGCCCCAGCCAGGGTTCGAACCCAGGCTAGTAGTGCAGCACTCCAGCACCTAAACCACTAGACCACCGAGGAGCTTAAAAGTAGTGGCTTCATTTGTAATTATATCCCATCCACCATCACCCGCTCCAACTCGTGGTCATGTAGCTAGATACCATACACACAAACACCTCACACACAAACACTAGCAACTAAGTACTAGAGAAGGATACAAGTAAATATTGATAATACTGGCTTGTGATGTTGGTATTAATGATGGTGGTAATTATAATAATGCTGTTTAGTGATGATGGAGGTAGAGTTACTGGCGTGAATGATGACGTTGGTAGTGATGATGGTGGTAGTGGTGATGATGACAGTAATAATGATGGTGGTGGTAGTGATGATGATGGTAGTGATGGTGACGGTAATAATGATGGTGATGGTAGTGTTAATGCTGGTGGTGTTGATGGAGGTGGTAGTGATGATGATGGCAATACTGATGATGGTGGTAGTGATGATGATGATAGTGAGGATGACGGTAATAATAATAACGGTGGGAGTGATGATGGTGGTGATAGTAATGATGGTGATAATAATGATGGTGGTGGTAGTGATGACGACAGTAATAATGATAACGGTGGGAGTGATGATGGTGGTAGTGATAATGGAGGTTGTGATGATGGCAGTGGTAGTAATGCTAATGGTAGTGATGATGGTGTTAGGGATGGATACGGATGACGTACCGGTAAGGATTATGCCTGTAGTTTTGGTATCCACAAGACAAATGCACATATACATTATTGAAACAAATATACGATTCGCATATTTTGTATCCACCTCTTAACCCCTTCATCACGATGACGCCTTTTTACCTTTGAGTCTGGCTAAAATTAGACGATGGTGTGCCGTTTAAGAAGGACCTATGTTATTCAGAGTGTTTTATTGAAACCGTATTTATCTCTTTCATCCCTAGATACAGATTATTAGCTAAAGAAAATCTTTCATTGATAACCAGAATATGCTGAAAATTAAGCCATCGTGCTGAAGGGGCCAGTAATATCGTAAGCATAATATTCACTCACCAGAAATAGAGATATATTGTACATACATGATTATAATACAAGTGTGTGGGTGTGTGTATGTATGTGTGCGTGAATTATTGTATATGTGTGTGTGTGTGTGTGTGTATGTATATGTATGTTTATCCATGCACGCTAATATATATGTGCGTGTGTGTATGTATGTGTGTGTTTACGCGTGTGTGTGTGTGCACTTGCTTTCTTCCTCTCCATCCCCTCCTAGATAATTAATAATGATCAGTGGAACCAGGCATTAATTAAATCATCTCTCTCTCGATATTGTACTAATTTTGTTATGTGTCACTGTAATCCAGCACTCTTTATATACAGTATGTTCTTATAATTCCTATTTAGGAAACTCAGAACTTGATACTGCTCGACAGGAACACAACTGTTGATATATATATTTCTTAGTTCACTCAATCTCTACCAAAGACATGGAATACACAAGTTTTATATCTTATTAGACTAGGGTACAGGACACAGAATACATCAGGAGCTTAGTTATGAGAACGTAAGTCCAATGGTAATAATGGTGACGAGAACAAATTGATAATAAATATACTCATTCATAGATTATGGCGTCACAACACAACATCAAAGTTAAATTATAACAATACATAAAATAAGACATAAATATGATGACTATATGTATGTGAAATAAATGTACACAGAGAGGTCAGGGTGACGGAGCGTATAGTCCACCCGATCTTAATTAACAGGCAGATTTGGGCGGAGTCAGCTCTGCCTACACTGATGCCGGCTGTCCACTTGACCCTTTCCGTACGACAACCTTTCCAAATTACTCTCGCTACCTCCCCCGGTCAAGGTCAATGTAGGGAGATCGGCTCTCTCTCTATACATGTGTGTGTAATATATTACCATTTTATATTTTGGCTTTCTTTCCCCACCACCCAAGAGGTAAAAGTTTCGGCGCTAAGACTGTGTAGCCCACATGAATGCATAGATTATTATTGCTATAATAAAGTATATTACTATTTATCTCTCTCTCTCTCTCATATATATATATACGGTATATATATATATATATATTAGTAAAGCCAGGTAATACATTTTCTTTAATACATACGAGGTTGAAAGAAATGGCAATTTCTGCGTTGGAAATTTTATTATTCAAAGTTTCCAGGTCTCTGATGAGTTTTCGCTGGGTGGCAGGAAGTAGATGAATGAGATTAGCAAAATTCATGGTGGTACAGGTAATGTATGTGGTGGTAATGTAACCCTGTACCACCATGAATTTTGCTAATCTCATTCATCTACTTCCTGCCACCCAGCGATAACTCATCAGAGACCTGGAAACTTTGAATAATAAAATTTCCAACGCAGAAATTACCATTTCTTTCAACCTCGTATGTATTAAAGAAATATATATATATATTGGAGATTTTGAGAGGCTTCCTACTAATGTTGTGCGCCTGGCAGCGCGCCATCCTGTGATGTTTGTTTTTAGTTTAAATGGTCAATCTGTGAGTGAGTGTGTAGTCCACATAATTTGACAACGTCGCAGTAGCTACGCTGCCAGGTTGTGTACAATGTTTGTTGTATTTACGAATAACAAGCAAATTAATTATGAAAACAATAAAGTTTTGTTGTACATGCAGAAATAGCCTGAGCATTTCAAACCGACTTAAGGTACGTAATACCGAAAATAATATATTTTCGTTGTTAGGAATTATACATGTGGCACCAATGTAAAGGGATTGACCGCGGGTAAAACTGCCTGTTAAGATCGGCTGGACTATAGCTGAGTTAATGCGAGGTGGCGGTTCAGGTAGGTAAACAAACAAAAGATACCGCGTCAAGGGGGGGGGGGGGAGTATTTCAAGTCTACTGATGTGGCGTGTTAATAAAATACCATGAATATGTAAAATCAAGTCTTGGATGTATATAAGTAGATTTGACTTTAATCCTAGGTGAAGGAAGATATAATTTAAATTTAAACTATAAACTTAGAATGGTGAACATAAATCCACTAACTATACAATAAATAATACTTAGCCGGAATCGTGGCTGAACAGAACAGTAAAAAGGAATTTAAATTCACAGGACGTGTAGTGAATAAAATTAGCCAAATGGGGCTAGTAAAGCAGTAATTATGAATAAATATTCACGGAACTGGAAATAAAATAAGATTCGCCAAAAAAAGTGGCGGAACGAATAATAATAATACAATTAATTCACAGAACTGGTAGTGAAATAAAATTACCCAAATTGGGGCTAGTAAAACAGTAAGGTTGAATAGAAATTCCTGAAACTGATAATAAAATACTATTAGCCGTATTACGTGGGTGAACGAATAGAAGAATGAAATATAATTTCACGGAACTGAGCGTAAAATAAGAGAAGCCAGAAGGAATGGCTAATGAACTCGCCGTACAGATTTTATTACTATGGAAGGTCAATGGAAAAATTAGATTTACTCTAGATAAAACATAAATTGAATTTGGCGACGGAAGATATCAGATTTAAATTAAATTAATAAACGGATATTACACTCTCTGTGGACACTTAAATATGCACTTTCGTACCCAGCAAATAATAACACAATAGAATAAGATCTGGGAGTGTTTCACGGGCAATTACGTATGGTGTATGGTATACATTTTAGGTATAATATATATATAACGTTTGTATGGAATATAAATAAGTTATATCCAGAGTGGTATAGATATAGCAAACCGTAATGAAGCCGGTATCACACGAGAGCTTTTATAGTCAACATTCGATGATCAACATTTTTCTGGTAACATTTCTGGAGTATTTTGTCCTGATATCGGAAACTAGACTGATGGTAGATGAATTTAGGTAACCGAAATCATCTAAATGTTGACCTCATAAACTGCCAGACCAGTGTTAAGGATAAATGTTGAGTGAACAAGCGCTCGTGTGATACCGGCTTTAGAGTGTGTTTTGTTCTCTCAACACGAGGTAAAGGTTATGACAAGGAGAGTCCGAAATGGTTCTCTATGATTATGTTAATTTGAACACTAGCATATCTTATGTAACCTTTACAACAATTCCAAAACACAGTAACACAGAAACACTTAATTTGGGGTGAGGGAGAGAAGTAGGATCCGTGAGAGATCTAGTCGACGTAGCACTCGTTGGTTCCGCAGTCTGTAGACACCAGAGGGGGACGCCGTTTTCACACACAAACTAGAAGGGTCACTTTCTATCTCTCCTACACACTACTCTTGGTCACTGCACCCGGGATACTTTTTAAAGGGATTTTGGCTAGCCCCTACGGAAGTATTCTCCGAATTGAATCACGATACAGTTCGCTCGAAAGCTCACCGAAAGTGAAGTCAATTTTGCCTAACAATAATTTATTTCAGGTAGATAATATTTAGTTTTTAATTTGGTATTTGGTTAGTGCGTTTCGGAACATTAGAGGCATGGAAATTCTGTTTTTTTAATTATTGTGTGGTTAAAAATGGCCTTAGAAATATAATATACATAGGTAATGTTGTTCTTTATTTATTAATATTAAACTTAGATTTTAGAAAGCTTGTACGAGCGAATAATAATTACATTACAGTTCTTATGCAGCTTATACATTTGTGATCTTTTATGGAATGCTTTCTTTTGTCGTTGTTGGCTGTCCTCGTAGTTGTAGAGGTGGTTATTCTTGTCGGAAAACATTCTTGGAAACTGTGAAGGTTGATGTGGTATTTGCATGAAGTAATCCTCATCGTAGTTTAGTTCTTCACGATGTGGGGGTAGATATGGTGGAGGTTCTAGTTCAGTTCCTTCTAACCCCTTCATTTCAATATTAAGAGACGGTCTTGATAGATAACTGCTACAAATTGATTTTTTGTGAAAAATGATTCTACCCTCCAACAATCTGCAAAGAAATACAGCGGTTAGAAAGAGTCCAAGTTATTTCTATATATTTGTTCTCTCTCGCTCGCTCTCACTCTCTCTCTCTCTCTCTCTCTCTCTCTTTCATCCACCATTTTTCCTCTCCTCTCCCTCTCACAGTCTCCTCGTCTTTGTCCCCTTGGAGATCCACCTTTGCTCTCTCTCTCTCTCTCTTCTTCTTCTTCTTCTTTCTCCTTCACTTCCCTTTTGCGTTAATTGTGGATTTTTCTCTTCATTGGATCTGGAGCGGCTGTGATCTGGTGCTTGATCGCTCTGTGTTTAACTCCTCCCCCCCCCCCCCCTCACTCTTTCTCTCTCTCATTCTCTCTTGATCTAGCTGTCTCTCTCTCTCTCTCTCTGGTGTTGGGAGTGAAACTTAATGAACAGATTAGGCTATTCTTACTATTATATAATCCATTGATAGTTTCTTTAGCCATTGCATATTGGGGAAAATGTTATTTATACCCTAATTTATGTGTATGCCTCCTGATGTTCCACTAGCAAGTTGAATTAAATATATAAATGGTTATATAGAGGGTAATTCTTTGGCCAGCATCCAATTGGTGTGGGGTTTTATAGCACATTCCGCTTAACACTATTTGGTTCTTAGTCTTGTGGGTTAGTATGGTATTTTGTTTAATTAACATTGAGGAATTTGTTTGCTTTTGCCATTTTCAAGCCAAGTGATTTTAGTTTGTTCCCTAAACTAACAAAAACTCCCTCCCCGATTTCCTTCAAGCTAAATAAATGCTGACCCAGAATGGGGTGAAGTTTCTTATTATCGCCAAACTAATGGGGTGAAACATCTTTAATCTCCAAATTAATGGAGCAAAACAGGGGAGTTCCAGAAAGGCCTCCCTCGGACCAAATATGGTTAGTGTGTTGTGGGGTATAGATGTCGTTGAGGGTATAATGTAGATAACAGGTCGGTCGGTTTGTCGTCACAGTACGCTCGAGGTTATTAAATAATGTATTTAGTTTTGCTGGACCCTCTTGTCCCTCATGCGTAGCCCCATTTTTTTTTTTTTTTTTTTTTTTTAAAGATTTTAAGGCGTTCGCCCCCAGTAGTTTGTCGATTTTAAGACCTTTTCTTACCATGTAGGTGTCGATTTGTTCCTGGCAAGCGATAGAGAGCCTGTAATTTTGGAACCAGCTTTCGGCCAGAACATTTCTCCGTCGAAAAATTTAAAAGGGGGAATCTTGGGGTTTTTTTTAAAGCTTGATCGAGGTCTAGGGAGGAAGCTAAAATAATAATCAATAAATACATAATGAATAAATAAATAAACCCTACCCCTAGTCTAGACATTTTACAAACTCTCTCCTACTGAGCTGAAATCTGCTTGTTAATTCTTTACCTGATATTTGTTGTGGGAGGTTCGTTTGATCCGCTCGAGACTTCAAAATGTATTGTAATTATTGACCGCGACCGTACATTCTGACTTGCTCCTACAAAACGAAATCGGAAATCAAGAATAATGATACTTTCAATACTTTACTTATTACTGATTTACTTACAGAAACATATATATATATATATATATATATATATATATATATATATATATATATATACTGTATATACTGTATATATATAATTATACAGTTAATACTGTATATACCGGTATATATATATATATATATATTGTGTTTGATGACCTTAAACAAATATACCGGTAATCTAATTGTCTATAAGCTATTCAAAGCAAGAAACTGTTTAAATTACATTTCTATTATTACTAAACCGATACATTTTTTGTCTAAACGGACTCAATGAGTGAGCATCTGTATTTGCATAGTAAATTAGGTTATGTAGGTTAAATTAAATTACGTTTAGGTAGGTTGTCTTTTGCTAGGGTAGGTTAGGCCAGGTTAAGCTTGTATAAGATGGACAAGTTTAAGCTTAGATAGGTGAAGCTTAGCTTGATATGTTAGGTAAAATTGCTTTGACATTTTTCAAGCCTCGTTTTTTTTTTTGGGGGGGGGGGGGAGAGTGGCATTTACAGAGTCCTATACAATTCACATTTTCGGGCCATGCAGTACGTTAAATTGAGGATTAAAATATGAGTAATATATTTGTTTGTCTTTCTTTTCAGTACAAACTCCAGCACTGGGTGTCTATGATGTCGAAGGTATGTGTGTTACCGTGTGTGTATTGTGTGTGTGGAGTGGCAGTGGGGGTGGGGTGGGGGATTAACCATAGGTAAAGTAAAATAACTAAATCTCCCTAGACTACCCTTGCCCTTCTTCAACATCCTCTGCACACCATGCTGTACAAGAGCTGCCCCCCAACGAAATTAACTGAACGTAGATAAAATTTGCCAAATGCAAGTTTGAATCCTCTAAACTGACTTAATGGAAAACAGTTTTGTTATATCTTTTTTCATATAAAGATCTATAGGGAAGTAATCCAGGCATTTTACTTTGACTATTAAATAACATTTAATATAATGTATTATATATGTATATAATAGTCCATTCATTATAATCGATCGTGACCCATAACGTCTGTAACTCAAAAAGGGCTGCAGACAATGGACGGTAAACTTCCACACCTATTCCCTGGCTGACTCTTCTTTAATGGTAAAAATGTTAGCTCGATTACTCTAGTCGTTTTTTAGTTAAAGAGGTTAGTTATCCAGATTTTTGGCTTAGTTAGTCCATTCTATTCTGGTATTTTTGCAAAATCTCAATAGGGTAAAGATGCTCCTACAAACTTCAACCGACTCTAATTATCAGGAGCAAGATGGAGGTGGGGGGCTGGAGAGAAAAGGAGGGGGAGGGGAGCTTTAAATGGAAGGGGAGGGGGGCAAGATGAAGTGGTCTTACCTCCACCACCAATTACCAGTCAAGGATCGTCTTCACTCCCCCCCCCCTCCCCCCCCACACACACACTTACATCTCCCCTACCTCCCCCTCTTCTGCCTCATATCCTCCCCCCCCTTCCTTCTTTGCTTTTGCTCTAATCATACTTCATATTCTGTTTTCATCTTCTTTCTAGCAGCTTCTTAATTTGTTTTCCTCCGCTTATCTCTCTCTCTCTCTCTCTCTCTCTCTCTCTCTCTCTCTCTCTCTCTCTCTCTCTCTTTCTTTCTCTTTCTGCACATATATATATATATATATATATATATATATATATATATATATATATATATATATATACACTGTCTATATATATATATATATATATATATATATATATATATATATATATATATATATATCCCTATTACTTACCTAGTCTAGACTATTTAAATGTTCCAGGTAACTTATACCACATACAAAAGTAGCAACATTCTACTCTCTCTCTCCCAGACTCCCGACAACATCCCTACCCCCAACAACCGCTAATGCCCCCCCCATCCCCCACCCCAATTATCCTAGGGTGAAGAGTCCCGGATGATGATTGTTAGGATTACAGGAGGCTCGTTGAGGTGCACGCCAAGCCGCGGTAAAGATGCTCATTAGAACCTGTGCTGGTCAAAGCTCCTGTTGTAAAGAACATGGGCCATCTTTCTCTCTGTGGACGCCATTTTGGTGCCATAGTGATCAAACAACAGGGTGTTATTTTTTTATTATATTGATTTTAGAACCAAAGACCAAACTGTATAATTTTATCTTGTACCAGTGTTTTGCTGAATGTGTATTATGGGTCAATCCTGTAAGTCCATCAGTAAACTGGCACGGGTTGTCCTTCTCATAGGGCATAGGTCCGCTTTGGGGCATTTTATGATGGCCACCCTCATAAAGGGGAGTAAGGTGTCCGGCAATTATATCGATAGATAGATATTATGGGTATGGAGATATTTGAGTGTATGAAGAGGGTAATAACATCAATGGTACCAATAAGTTCGGAGGTTGGCCGATTCCTGTTACAGTAGGATATTCATTGGCCAGAGTATTTATATGTCCTTATGTATATTGATTACATTTAGTCTAGCCAATAACCTACCTTTAATTTGTAAACAAACATATATAATCAATAGGCCAATATCCTGTCGTAAACTAACTTAAATTGTAATAAACCATAACTGAACTTAATCTAACCAGTCTTATACTATCATAACTTAAATTTAATCATGGTCAAACCTAACTAAACCTGACCTTAGCCTCATCCTAACCTAACGAACTCCCCAGCAAAGGACTACAGGAGGGGCCGTTTGAAGGAGAGGCTGAGATAAAGATGCTCATTAGAACCTTCCTTGATGCTAGGAGGAGGAGGAGGAGGGGTAGAGGTACGACAGGGAAGGTTGGTAGTAGGAGGGGGTGGGGGAAGGGGGTTAGAGTGAGGAGAGGGATAGAGGGAGGGGAGAACAAGAAATGGAGTTGCGAAGGTAGGGGGGGGGGGGGGGGGGTTGAGGGAGGGTTGGAGCGAAGAGGGGAGAGGGTAGAATGGTGGAGGTAATGGTGTGAGTGGGGAAGGCGGGGGAAGGGGGGCTACCTCAACTTCCAAACTACCCCTCCTCCCGTATTCCCTAGGAAAATTATATAGGTAAATATAGTAAGGGAGGTGTTTGCTGGTGAGATGAAGAGGTACAGTTACAAAAGATGGTGAAGGTGTAGCGAGACAAGAGAGGGAAGTGGGAATAGTTAGTGTAAAGGTAACGTGTGTAGTGGGATAGTATAAGTGAAGGTGTGGAGAGATAAGGGAAGGACGTAAGAATAGTTAGTGAAATGGTAACGTGCATATGCTAATGAAATGGTTTAGCATAAATGAAGGTATGGAGAGATAAGGGAGGGAAGTGGGTTAGTTTAAGGGTAGCGTGTGTAGTGGTATAGTATAATTGAAGGTGTGGAGAGATATGGGAAGGAAGTGGGTTAGTTTAAGGGTAGCGTGTGTAGTGGTATAGTATAATTGAAGGTGTGGAGAGATATGGGAAGGAAGTGGGAATAGTTAGTGAAAGGGCAATGTGTTTAGTGGAAAACTATAAAATAAGTGAATGACTTGAACGTGTAGTAAGTAGATGAATATCATTTAAGAGGAAACTCTTGCCATTTTAAGGAATGACGTTTATTCAAACTTTTATTAAAACACTGATATATTTGTTAACAAATTAGCAGAATTATGTTATTTTTAAAGAAAGAAGTAATATTTGCATTGAAAGTTGCAAATATAATTACTCAAATTATCGAAATTATCAGGAGTAAATAGAACCTCCGGTTAGGAGAAAAACAATCCAAATATTGAGTGGTTTATGCGATTATTCTTTCGCTGGATGAAATTAGTTGACGGTATATATTAAAGATAATTCATCATCAGTTGGAAAAGATAAATTCAATTATTCTTATAGACAAAACAGTTCTCTCCTAAGCTTATTAAAAACGTCTGTTAATAACTTTGGTTTTAAAGGGGTTAATTAATATGTTCTTCCTTTTAGAACCAGGGCGTCTTTATTCATGTATTCTTGTCTTGTTAACACTATGCGATTTTATGCAGAATATAAAGGACCTCCACCAATAAAAGACCTAGTATCTCTTTCACTTACCTCTTTGACCCCCATAGACCCTTTCTATAAGATTTATATAATCGTCTAATAGTAGTCAGCATATAAGAAAGAATACGTCAAGGTATACTGATGGGGTTGACCTTTAAATTGAAAGAGGTCCTACTTAATCTGAGTAAAAACGTCTAATGATCGTCCGAATAAAAAGAATGAGACGTCATCGTACTGAAAGCATTAAAGCTCATTGACTTCAAAAGGCCCTTTATGGTGGTAGTGACATAGGTAGGTAGGCCAGATCTCGTGAACCTCAACCTCTGTAACTCCAAAAGTTCTTGATCAAATGAGCTGTACATTTCAACACGAGTTCTCTGGCCGGTCCTTCCCAAATGACAGAAATATTAGCTCGATTACTCTAGTCGTTAATGAGTTTATGAGGTTAATGTTCAATAGTTTTGGCCTACTTATTTAGAACAGGATATAGTCATCAGTGGGTGGAAGTGGATATAGAATTATATTGGAATGTCGTTGTAATCGATCGATAAAAAAATTAGTTTGAGTAAAACTAAAGAAAGATTAGAGTCCTCTAATTTATCAACCCCTTCAGGGGATTATGACGCTTTTCTTCATTATACTCTGATTTTTATTATACGGTTTTATGTAGCTTAGAAAGGACCTTTGGGAGACAAAAAGGTAAAGTTTGTCTATGTTAAACCTCCTTCACAATTTAGCTTGGGGGGAGGGGGGGGGGGAGATTGTAGACACCAATCGAGCAGGGCAATACCCAGGAGAGTCCTCATAGGCATGTGATAAGGAGTTGCTGGAACTCCTGTTTTATTTGTCTAGCTCCCCTCACTGTTTCTGTTCGTGTCTCACCTATCCAGCTAGCTCTCACAAACACTTCTTCCTCCTATTCAGTTCATTACACTAAACAAACACACCACACTTCTTTCAATATACACGAAGAAAAACACTTTTTAAATGGCGACTGTCGCTCTTTCAACTTTGGGGGAGACACATGTTGCGGGCAGCTTTGCCTTTTGTCTCCTTCATACACATAGAACAATGGAGGGAAAATAAAAAATAAAATGAAGATTAAAGATAGATATGGAGGTAAAATGAAGAGATATTGAAGTATAAGAAGACATCAAGAGAAGATTTGCATAAAACTATAGGGGATGTTATGCAAGAGGAAGAATTTACATGATGATTGTTTTTCCCTATAACAACACAAGAACAGAAGGACGGGAGAGAACTATATAATACTATATATTGATTTAGGGGAGATGGGTAGTTTTCTGGCCCCCCTTTTCCCTCATGTTTAGCCCCATTAGCTTTGGGATTTTTAGACGTTCGCCCCATTAGTTTGTTGATTTTAAGACCTTTCGTCCCATTTCTTTATCTATATCAAGACCTTTCGTGCCATTAAGGTATCGATTTTTTCCTGGCGAGCGAAAGCGTGCCTGTAATTTTAAGAGGAACCGACGGGACATTTTTCTATCGAAAAATGTACACATTTATCTTGAAGGGGGTGTAGGGGGGGGGGGGGGGGGTGTTTTTAAGCTTGATGGAGGTCTAGGGAGGAAACTAAAAATATATATAGAAAGCTAAATAAACAAGCAGATAAACGCGCCCATCGGGGGCCCCCTTAAGGGAGACGGACGTAAGTATTGGAGGTACAGCAGGAGAATCAAAGGGACAGAGTAACAGGAATATCAGGTAGAGGCTTGGGGGGGGGAGGGGGGAGACAGTGAAGTTAAATGAGAGAATAGTGAGAACTGGAGGAGATATAGAGGCTGGAGGGAAAAGGAAAAGACAATGAAGTAAAATGAGAGAATGGAGAAAACTGGGGGAGACATAGAGTTTGGAGGGACAAGGTAGAGCCAAGGAAGTAAAATGAGAGACTAGAGAGAACTGGAGGAGATAGAACAATGGCTAGAGGGAAAATCAAAGCGAAATTGATGAACAATGAAAGTAAAATGAATAAACAAATCAGGATGAAATGGATGCAGCATTACTGTACATCGTGACAAAAATCTAACTAGAAATGTAGACTATCTGACCCATTTACAGTAGATTAATTAATATTGAGAAATTTGAATATTCTTTTGCCATTTTCGAGCAATATATTATAGTTTGTCCCCTAGAAAAACAAAAAACGCCTGCCCAGACTTCCTTAAAAAAGAAAAAAAAAGAAAAGGCCACTCAAACCCGCCCCCAAGCTAAAGTTGTACATTTTTCGTTAGACAAATGTCTCTGTAGAAAGCTGATTTCTTCCAAGTTGCAAGCTTGCTATCGCTCGCCCAGAATATATATCGACACCTTAATGGAGTAAAGCGTCATATTTATGCCAAACTAATGGAGCGAAACAAGGGTAGTCCAAAAACACCCCATTCGGACCAAATAGTGTTAAGGGATGGGGGCGTGAGAATTGGGGGCACTGCAGGGAAACCACAAAGACAAAAGAGGGAGAATACTGTAAAAGGTGGTGGCAAAATAAAGAGAGAATACTGTAACAGGTGGTGGTAAAATAAAGAGAGAATACTGTAACAGGTGGTGGCAAAATAAAGAGAGAATACTGTAACAGGTGGTGGCAAAATAAAGAGAGAATACTGTAACAGGTGGTGGTAAAATACAGAGAGAATACTGTAACAGGTGGTGGCAAAATACAGAGAGAATACTGTAACAGGTGGTGGCAAAATAAAGAGAGAATACTGTAACAGGTGGTGGCAAAATACAGAGAGAATACTGTAACAGGTGGTGGCAAAATAAAAAGAGAATACTGTAACAGGTGGTGGCAAAATAAAGAGAGAATACTGTAACAGGTGGTGGCAAAATAAAGAGAGAATACTGTAACAGGTGGTGGTAAAATAAAGAGAGAATACTGTAACAGGTGGTGGTAAAATAAAGAGAGAATACTGTAACAGGTGGTGGTAAAATAAAGAGAGAATACTGTAACAGGTGGTGGCAAAATAAAGAGAGAATACTGTAACAGGTGGTGGTAAAATAAAGAGAGAATACTGTAACAGGTGATGGCAAAATAAAGAGAGAATACTGTAACAGGTGATGGCAAAATAAAGAGAGAATACTGTAACAGGTGGTGGCAAAATAAAGAGAGAATACTGTAACAGGTGGTGGTAAAATAAAGAGAGAATACTGTAACAGGTGATGGCAAAATAAAGAGAGAATACTGTAACAGGTGATGGCAAAATAAAGAGAGAATACTGTAACAGGTGGTGGCAAAATAAAGAGAGAATACTGTAACAGGTGGTGGTAAAATAAAGAGAGAATACTGTAACAGGTGATGGCAAAATAAAGAGAGAATACTGTAACAGGTGATGGCAAAATAAAGAGAGAATACTGTAACAGGTGGTGGTAAAATAAGGATGATTGGAGGTAATATGAAAACCGCCAGGGGATAAATGAAATAAAATGAAGAACATTTTTAGGAAGGTCAATTTACTAAGAGTATAATATGAATGCAGCTAGAGGTAAACTGGTGATACACTCAGATGAAAAGAAAAACATGAAAAGGAGAGGGACGATGGAAGCGAAATCTAGATATAAATGCAATGAAAGAGACGCGAGAATTGGAGGTACAGTCACGAGCATAAGTTATGCAACACTAGCCAGATAACGTTGGCCCCTTCTTTTGGAAAGGCATTGCTAAACAATATTTTCAAACTCGCAAAATTATCTTTATTTCATTCTAGCTACCGTCAGATTAGTTTATTAAGCTTAGTATATACCTCTCGTGATGAAGGAGTTAGCGTCCTCTGGTTGTTATTGAAGCATGTATGCTCTTGACTGTACACTTAACCCAATTGTTCGAAGCTACCCCGAACAGAATCGAATCTTCTCATTAATTTGTTACCTAACATTTACATATCGGAGGTTCAATTTGTAGTACGAGAGTACTGTACATATTTGGCCCGTATTTATGTGTTGTGTGTACAGGTACACATTCGCAGTTATTAATGCTGATACATATGTACATTTTCGAAGCTGCTTCGAGTGGAACGGAAACTCTTCATTAATTCTGTACCTGATATTTGTATTTCGGAGCTTCCTTTACATTGTTCGAGGCTTCAAAACGTATCAGAATTAATGACTGCGACTGTAGACAAATCACACGGGCATAAAACACACTAACAGGTGAAGAGAAAATGGAGGAATAGTTGATGAGAAATTAGAAGGAATTGAGTGAATGAATAAAAGGAATTTGCAAGAGAATGAAGGTAAAATTACGAGGAAATTATTAAATTAAGAGAAAATGTAGGTAATCTTTAGAGAAATTGTAGGCAAAGTTTAGAGAAAATGTAGGTCACGTTAAGAGAAACTGAGGCAAAACGAAGGCATCTGGAGTGGAATTAATGGAAAACGGGAGAATAATAAGAAATATAGAACCTGTTTTTTAACATGGACCAATTCAAGGGGCAAAATGATGGTGGGGAAATATATCATGGTATGGAATAAGGACGAGGGCTGTCAGACTTGGAGATACCTCAGGGAAATCAGAGTAGGGGAGAGAAAATGGAGGCCTGTGGAGGTAGGATAAAGAGGAATGGAGAAAAAACGAAGAGGAATACAAGTAAAGTAAAGACAGCACGAGGAGAAAGGAAGGAGGAGAATTGGGAGAACATGGCGGATTTTGAAAGCTGGTAGACCAAAAATTGGGGATGAATAATTATAGGATTTAGAGGGAACGACATGATGCTCAACGTAAAATGGCGAAGCCAGAAAGAACAATTGAGAACACAAATGATGGCTGCTATAGGAAAAGCAATACAAGCAACTGATTAGAAAATGGACATAGATTCAGAAGAAAGAGGTGGTTTATAGGAAAAGCAATACAAGCAATTGAATATAAAATGGAAATAGATGCAGAAGAAAGAGGAGGTTTATAGGAAAAGCAATACAAACAATTGAATATAAAATGGAAATAGATACAGAAGAAAGAGGAGGTTTATAGGAAAAGCAATACAAACAATTGAATATAAAATGGAAATAGATGCAGAAGAAAGAGGAGGTTTGTGGAGGATCTACTTAGAAATTAGAGGAGAGGGCTTTCAGAAGTGGAGGTACCGCAGGGAAATCAGAGACAGGGAAGAGAAGCAAACATTGTAATGGATGAAGACACGCTGCTGGAGAGTGGCAGCGGTAAATGAAGAGATATTGGTGTGAAACGAGACATGCAGAAACAATGAGATAAAATGAAGGAAGAATAGGTTGAAAGGGAGGAGAAATAAAGGATATGAGAAAACATTAAGGGAGGATGGAGGAACCTGGGGGAAACATGAAGTAAATGAGAAGAAATGAAGGGAGAAAACGGGAAAAAGAAAGAGAAACGTGGTACAATGAAGAGAGAATGGACCGAACAGGAGGAGAAATGAAGGAAATGACATACAATTAAGGGGAAAGGGATGGAACAGGAGGAGATAATAAGGAAATATGATAAAATATAGCAAAGATGGAGAAAGAAATATACAAAATGAAGACAATTTGGTAAATTGAAAGAAAAATGAAGGCACAATTAGGGAAGGACGAGGCAGGTGATGTCAAACTAATGGACAATGAAAAGCATGTGAAGAACGATTATAATGCATTGGTAGAGTCTGGATGGTAAATGGTGTGGACTGCGGAAACATAGAGAGTACTTGATGCAACAGGAAGCAAAATGGAAGGGAAATTATTAAGAGTGAAAGTAAAATGAAGATAAGAAGAACGCAACATTTAAATGGGTAGAAGGGAAATTATAACAGGTAGAAATTATATACTGAGAAATTAGAGGAAAAATTAAGAGAAAATGGTAAAATGAAAACAGAAAGAAGGAATCAAATAACAAGTTGAAGTAAAATGGAGTGGTAAATCAAGATGAAAGGGGGGGGGGGGGGGTAACTCGGATACCATTGTCTCTAACCCATTCATAAGTATTCTTGGACTTTACCTATTTTTTATTGTGAAAGTATATCTCTGGAAACGAATTTATGAATACAATATTCTATACATTCACAACAAAACTATATATATACTATTTATTGAGGAACAAGTTCTATCAAACATCAACCAGAAAATGAATATTACATGCAAAACAACATAGGGGTCCACGAACTCTTATGAGTGGGTTAGAAAGTATGGCATCTGAATGTACAATGAAAGCAGCTATAGGGAAAATACAGTTAGCCGGAAAGGAGAGAGAGCAAGGGATAGAGAAATATATCCGGCTACAAATGAACGGAGAGGTACCGTAGGGAAATCACAGGGACGGGGTTCGGGAGAGAAGACTGAGGTGCTGCAGGTGGAGAGGAGAGGGAAGAAGCGGGAGGGAAAATGGTAGAGAAAGGAGAGAACGTCAAGTATATTGGAGGGAATTTAAGGGGAGATTTTCACTTACGGAGCTTTTTTGTAGACCCCCTTCTCCCTCATGTTTAGCCCAATTAATTTTGATATTTAAAGACATTTGCCCAATTAGTTTGGTGATTTCAAGACCTTTCTCCCCATTTCTGTCAATTTTAAGACCTTTCGTGCCATTTAGGTGTTATATTTTTTCTGGCGAGCGAGAGCGAGCCTTTAATTTATGAGGAACTGGCCTTTGGCCGTAACATTTGACTATCAACAAATTTACACCTGTATCTCGAAGGGTGGTCTTTGGGGTATTATTTTAAAAGCTTGATAGAGTTAAAGGGAGGAAACTTAAAACCTCCCCTTAATACAAAACAAGGGCACTTGAAGGGGAAAGGAAGATAAAATGATGTGATATGAAGTATAAAGTCTACGTATAATGTAGGTAGCTAAAGACGGTGCCACGTGAACATCTATATCCGATATTTTGGATCCGATTCTAGTACCCGCAATCATTTAGAAGTATTTGAGTAATTTATTCGTGTTTTAAGGTGTTATTCGTTATTTTAAGATACTCATAAATACAGGGAATATTGAAGTAACATTTATCGAATTACAGCCTTTTCTTTAATATAATTTGAATTGGATACAGTGACTCTGAGCCTAGAATCGGATACAGTGACTCTGAGCCTAGAATCGGATATAGTGACTCTGATCCTAGAATCAGATACAGTGACTCCTAGCCTAGAATCAGATACAGTGACTCCGAGACTAGAATCGGATACAGTGACTCCGAGCCCAGAATCGGATACAGTAACTCCTAGCCTATAATCGGGTACAGTGACTCTGAGCCTAGAATTGGATACAGTGACTCCTAGCCTAGAATCGGAAACCGGATACAGTGACTCCTAGCCTAGAATCGGATACAGTGACTCATAGCCTAGAATCGGGTACAGTGACTCTGAGCCTAGAATCGGGTACAGTGATTCTGAGCCTAGAATCGGATACAGTGACTCTGAGCCTAGAATCGGATACGGTGACTCTGATCCTAGAATCGGATACAGTGACTCCGAGCCTAGAATCGGATACAGTGACTCCGAGCCTAGAATCGGATACAGTGCCTCCGAGCCTAGAATCGGATACAGTGACTCTGGGCCCAGAATCGGATACAGTGACTCCGAGCCTAGAATCGGATACAGTGACTCCGAGCCTAGAATCGGAAACAGTGACTCTGAGTCTAGAATTGGATACAGTGACTCCGAGCCTAGAATCGGATACAGTTACTCCTAGCCTAGAATTGGATACAGTGACTCCGAGTCTAGAATTGGATACAGTGACTCTGAGTCTAGAATTGGATACAGTAACTCTGAGTCTAGAATTGGATACAGTGGCTCCTAGCCTAGAATTGGATACAGTGACTCTGATCCTAGAATTGGATAGAGCGACTCCGAGCCCAAAATTCGATACAGCGACTCCAAGCCCAGAATTGGATACAGTGACTTCGAGCCCAGAATCGGATACAGTGACTCCGAGCCCAGAATTGGATACAGCGACTCCGAGCCCAGAATTGGATACAGCGACTCCGAGCCCAGAATTGGATACAGCGACTCCGAGCCCAGAATTGGATAGAAGCCCTCGTGTGACGCCGGTTTGAAGGGAGAATATAAGTGAGATAGAGTGACATTTATGGGGATGTGTTTGGTTTATTTGTTTATATATTTATTTATGTATTATTATCTTAGTTTCCTCCCTAGACCTCCATCAACCTTTAAGACAAAAATAAGAAAAAAATACCCCCAAGACTCCCTTCAAGATAAATTATTAAATTTTTCAGAAAAATGTCCCGGCCAAAGGCCAATTTCTCCTAATTGCAGGCTCGTTATCCCTCGCCAGGAAAAAAATAAACACCTACATGGTACGAAAGGTCATAATATTGACAAAGAAATAGGGTGAAAGGTCTTAAAATCGCCAAACAAATGGGGCGGACATCTTAGAAAATCAAAACCAATGGGGCTAAACATGAGGGAGAAGGGATCGAGCAAAATCCAATACGTCCCTTTAAAACTGCTGAAGGGTAACTGGAGCAAACTGAGAATAGTCTTATAGGTTATGATTTATATAATTCCATCGTACTGAGAAGCTGGCGCGATTCGGGTCTTTTTGTACCCCTTCTGTTACACTCCATTACTTTGGACATTTTAAGACGTTGCACCTCATATGTTCAGTAATAATAGGACACTAACACATTGAGGTGACGAATTTTTGTTCTGGCCGAGCGATAGCGAGCTTGCAGTTTAGAAGAGGATATTTTTGCTATCGAACAAATTAACATATTTAGCTTGAGGGGGGTCTGGAGGGTAATTTTTTTTGTTTTTCTCTTTTTTTTTAGCTTGAAAGGGATCTGTGGAAGTTTTTTTTTAGCTTGAAGGGGATCTGTGGAAGTTTTTTTTTTAGCTTGAAGGGGATCTGTGGAAGTTTTTTTTTAGCTTGAAGGGGATCTGTGGAAGTTTTTTTTTAGCTTGAAGGGGATCTGTGGAAGTTTTTTTTTAGCTTGAAGGGGATCTGTGGAAGTTTTTTGTTTTAGCTTGAAGGGGATCTGTGAAGTTTTTTTTTTTAGCTTGAAGGGGATCTGTGGAAGTTTTTTTTAGCTTGAAGGGGGTCTGTGAGTTTTTTTTTTTTTTAGCTTGAAGGAGATCTGTGGAAGTTTTTTTTTAGCTTGAAGGGGATCTGTGGAAGTTTTTTTTTAGCTTGAAGGGGATCTGTGGAAGGGTTTTTATTTATGTTTATATTTATGTATTGTTATTGTCTAGGGTACAAACCCTAAGTAGATTTATCGAAATAGCTAACATAAAATATAACAATAATGATAATAATATACACAATAAAAATAAAATAAATTAAATAGACCTAAAACACGGTCAAAGCCAAAGCCAAGATCGAACGTTGTGGTGGAAACGTTTGGGTGTTTCGTTACACTGATACAAGACCGATAACACGGATTTACCAGAGTACTTAGCATCTACAAAACCCTCTATAGGTAGATTTCATGTTGTGTACCTAGCATTGTGATTTGTTAGACCGTATTATTAAACATTGTTGTATTTCCAACGTCGAAAAACGACTAGGTTACTATTTGGTAACAATAGCCCTGGTACACTTCAAATATTTGGTATATATGCATGTTATTGTGAGGAAAACTTACTAATTTATGCAGCGGAAATAAGGCTCTGTTTATTTGTTTCGTAATTCTTGTCTATCTATCTATTGCCTGACGCCGTGGTCCCCGAAGGGGTGGCCACGAACGAAACGCTCCCATGCACCTCTGTCCCCAGTCAGTTGACGCCCCTCCTCCCAACCAGCACCGCCTTCATCCAAATACTTCTTCACTCCATCCTTCCACCTATCTTTCGGTTTACCTCTCCCTCTCTGTCCTTCTACCTCGCTCTTGTAAATATCTTGTAACTATCATAAAGATCACTAAATCTTGAGTAGTGAAGGTGTTACTAAATGTTCTTCTTAGACTATACAACACTGACCGACAGAAAGGAATGGTATGCAACATGGCTGTTATGAAGATAGAGGTGCAGAAATTCTACCTATTGATGGATCTGTTAAGCAGCTATCAACGCCGTCATCCCTCTGTCTGCTTATCTGCTTGCCTTCCTTCATAGCTAACCCCCCCCCCCCTCCCCGTCTCTCTCTCTCTTTCTCTCTCTCTCTCTCTCTCTCTCTCTCTCTCTCTCTCTCTCTCTCTCTCTCTCTCTCTCTCTCTCTCTCTCTCTCTCTCTCTCTCTCTCTCTCTCTCTCCTCTCTCTCTCTCTCTCTCTCTCACACACACACACACACACACACACTCACTCTCTTTATAGGCAGGTCATTTGAGCATAAACCTAAAGATGTAATCCTAACTCTTTACAATGCCTTAGTTCACCCTCTTCTGGAATATTGCGTTCAATCCTAGTACCCTTACTACTAAATATAATATAGACAAGCTTGAACGAGTTAAACGTAGAGTTACCAAAATGATACCTAGTATAAAGAAAAAAACATACGAGGAGTGTCTTAGAAAAACATACGAGGAGTGTCTTAGAAAATGAATTTATATCCTATAACCCAGCGGAGTTTTGGAGGCGACTTAATTCAAGTGTTCAAAATCATCAAGGGCATCAACAATATCAACTGTTGTAAGTACTTCACTATCGACCAATCAAATTTCAGGCGGGGAAACGGTTGCAAAAATATTGGTAAATCTTTTAACTCACACGAGTCTAAAAATTACTTCTTCAATCGAGTTGTCAACTTGTGGAATGAGCTTCCCCGAGATGCTATAGACTGCAGCACCAATGATTCTTTCAAACTTCGCCTAGACAAACACCATGCCTTAAATCTGAGACTAACTGTATTTGTACATGCATAACTTTTTTGTTTCCCTCAGATTTATCAAGGATTATTCCGTGTATAAATAACTAAGATGTTACTCTCTTTTCCCCAGATACACAAAAGATCACTTACAACTGTGTTATGTTACTAACCCGCCTGTCCCCTACAAACATCTCCTAATCCTTTCACAGACATAGTCCCAGAGCAGTACCGGCCTTCCCTTTCCAGTTTTCCCTTACCAACTCACTGTAAACCACTGTTTGGATGCTTGAGCATCAGTGTTTTAGAGGGCAAGCAGCCTTGAGGGTTCGCTGAACCTGTTGTTGCTTGATTTCCTTTTTACTTTATTGTACACACACACACACACACACTCTCTCTCTCTCTCATATGTCTCCCCTCTCAATGTGCGCCTCAAGCCTAGGTAATGGACAAAGGAATATCTGTTAACCTTTCAGTCCCGGAGATCAAAGTGAGAGATAACGCCCCCCCCCACCCCCCCCCCCAGAGCCCGCTACTGGGAGACTCTCTAACCCACCACCGGCTTTTAGGAGACACTTGGAGATATACTGTTACCTGAAGGAGGGAGATGGGGTAAAAATGGACAGTTGTAGGAGGGATAGCGGATATTTTGGATTCGTTTACAGATGTATATGGAGATGTCTGTATTAAGTTACTTGTTTTTTAGGAGGGTTTTGGAGACAAATTGTGGAAATGGAAGATAATTAGTTGAGGAATAATTTTGGCAGGCCCTGGATTTGTTGTCAGAGGTATATGGATTGTTATATTCTTTATATGTCATCATCATCATAATCATCAGCCATTCAGAGTCCACTGCTTGCCAAAGGGCTTCCTTAACATTTCCATGACTCCTGAGACTTTGCCAGCCATTGCCATGTTACCCCTGCAGTCTTTTCTATCTTGTCTCACCACCTTTTGTCTGGTCTTCTGCTATCGCGCTTTCCTTCTTTGGGGGTCCAGTCAGTTAGTCCTTTACTCCACTTATTGTCCACACTTCTTACTACATGTCCTGCCTATTTCCACTTCTGCTTTTAAATAGTTTCTAGAATATCCTTGAATTTGGTTTGCTCTCTTACCTACGATGCTCTCTTCCTATCTCTAAGTGTTATTCCTAGCATTGATCTTTCCATTGCTCTTTGCACACTCCTAAGCTTATTCTCCATTGTTTTTGTTAGTTTCAAAGTTTCGGATCCATAGATCATGGTTGGTAGCACACACTGGTTATAAATGTTACGCTTAAGGCATATTGGTAGTGTACTTTTCATGATGTTCTTCTGTTTGCCAAATGCTTTCCATCCTAGAGTGATTCGCCTTACTATTTCATGTTCATTGTCTTTTGTTAGTTTCATTACTTAGTCACGATAATTGTGTTCTTCTACTTCCTCTAGAATATTGTTATCTATCTTAATTATTCTGCGTTGGGCTTTATCACTGTACTGTCCAGTACATAAACTTTGGTTTTACTCCTGTTCATTTTTAGTCATACTTTGAGACTTTCTTCATTGAGATAATTGAGTATTTCTTGGAAGCTTTTCTGCATTATCTGAAATTAATACAGTTTTCTGCAAATCGGAGATGGTTAAGGTATTCCCTGTCTACATTAATTCCCTTTGATTCCCATGTAAGTTTTCTGAAAATTCCTTCGAGCCAAGTTGTGAACAGCTTGGGTGAGATTGTGTCTCCCTGCCTCACTCCTTTCCCAAGCTTTATCTTCTTTGTGTCTCTGTGTAATCGGACCACAGCAGTGCCTTTTGCATATATATTCTCTAATAATTTTATATATGTTTAATTTATTCCTTGTTCATGTAGCAAGTATGCTATAGCTGTTATCTCTAACGAATTAAAGGCCTTTTCGTAGTCTACAAAAGCTAAACAAAGAAGTATATTATACTCTGAGGTTTTCTCTTTTAGCTGGTTCATTGTTTGCAAGTAATCCATGGTTGAATATCCACTTCTAAATCCTGCCTGTTCCCAAGATTGATTTTCATCTAAAATTTTATCTAACCTATTTGTGAGGATTTTAGAGAACAACTTGTAAATAACTGATAACAAAGTAATGGGACTCTAGTTGCCGATATCTTTCTTATCGCCTTTTGTGTGAAGTAGAGTCACTATTGCACTGCACCAATCTTCTGAAACACCCCGCTCACACAAACATTGAGTGAACAGCTGAGCTAATCTACACTGGATCTCATCCCCTGCATCCTTCAGAAGATTACTTGTTACCCCATCATCTCCTGGAGCTTTTACCCTTATAATTTTGTTTAAGGCAGACCTTACCTCTTCTACAGATACAGTATATGTGGGACCTCGCCTGTGTTTGTTGTTGAATCATTTGAAGAAACTGAAGTACTTGAAGAGTATAACTTTTCATAGAACTCTTCGACTTGTGTCACCATCTGTTCTCTACAGTTTATGATTTCACCATTGCTGACTCTCAGAGAAGTCATTTGTTGCTTGCCTAAGGCTAGTTTACGTTGTGCTAGTTTGAGACTTTTTCCTTTCTTAAGAGTTTCTTCAAGTAAGTCCATGTTTTTTTTCTTTCTTCTTCCCGTCGTCCTTTGTTGATTAGCTTGTTTAGTTCTACTCTCTGTTTCATCTCTTTTCGTTTTGATTTGCATTGCTTTTCTTCTATATTAGATTTTCGGTAGTTTGTGAGTACTTCCTTTCTTTACTGGTGTTTGTGCTCCCTATCTTTTCTTCTGTTTCTCTAATTGCTAATGTTAGGTTTTCATTTACATTGTTGATGTAATTTTCATTGTTGTCGAGAGCTTGAACTCTATTATTAAGTTCTAGCTGGAACTCTATCTTATTTTCATAAATTTCTCTAGGCATATTTTCTTCCCGAGAACTAGCATATTTCCTATGGTTTTAAAATTGAACTTTGTTGTGCAGCCTACCATTCTACTCACTATGTTTACCTTATTGATAACAGTTTATTGTTATCACTGTTGTTTTTGTCCCTTATGATGAAATCTATCGCATTCTTTGTTGTTCCATTTGGACTTCTCCAGGTCCACTTGCGACCTTTTCTTTTTTATAAGAAAGTATTCATTATCCTAAAATCATATTTTTTTGCAATAGTAACTAAAATTTCTCCCCTGTCATTCCGTTTCCCTACTCCAAACTTTCCGATACATGATTCTCCTGCCATGTTCCTTCCGACTTTAGCATAAAAGTCTCCATTAATCATTGTATATTGTGTTTTTTCCTTATCTAGAATGCTGGCGATGTCTTCATAGAATGTTTCAATTCTTCATCGGAGCTTTACGAAGTGGGTGCGTTTACCTGAATTACTTTAAGATTGTATCGTTTGCAAAGTCTGATCACTACCCAAGCTATCCTGTCATATACAATGTTGAATTTAATTACATTATCAGCAATACCGCAATTGATAATAAATCCTACTCCACTAGCCTTTTCATTTTGTTTTCCTCTGTAGTAGAACAAGTGATGACTGTCATTGAGTTTAATGTGATTTTCTAGTTTAATATGAACCTCGCTTTATCCCACAATATCCCTGGTGACGTTATCTAGGTCTTCAACAAGTTCTTCTAATTTGTGATCTTCTAAAAGTTTTCTATAGGCCTATATGAATTTATTAATTTGTTTGTTATTAATATTATTATTAGTATTAGTATTATTAGTATTATTAAAATACCGCGAAAATGCCCGCAAGAGACATCGCCCATACCCCAGAAGAAGGCAAAGGCGAATACTCCAAGCCGACGAGTCGCGGCACTGGATCAAGTCACACCGGACCAAGGACGAAAAAACTCACCAACGAGTCAACACCCAAACACACCAGGCCGGAACATCAAACCTAATACCCCCACAAAGAGGAGGGTATTATTTAGCCAGCCATTCTGAAGCCAGTTGTACTCACTTCCTTGCAATTGTATTTTCTTTTAAGTAATGTTATCATAACCCTGTATACCCAAAAATAAACAAACGTTATGATCACCCATGTATTCTGTGTTTTCTGTTCTCCCCAACTCACAATATAATCAGGGGAGAATTGAGAAATAGTAATTAAGAGAAAACGCGTATCTTCACTACAGAAAAAATCTATGCCAGATGAAACCATTATATGCCTGTATGAAAACTATGTTATGCAATAAGATGTGAACCTATACTTCAGTAGATCCTGGAACCTTGTTTTTCCATACATACTGTATATACACATGCCTTATTTTGACACTCCTCAACTAGTTTACTAGTTGCACAAACCACACATGCTTCTTTCTATATAAGACTCCCCGTAAATCTTCGTCCCCAAGTAAAATAACGGGGGAGATCTGCCGCTCCCACGCCCTGAGAGGGGGCGCTCTGGATGTTTAAATACCTGGTGCACACACAGGCCTACCAACACGAACCGGGAAGGTTAGATACATACACACACCTGCAGACACCACCATGCTGAGAGAGATTTACATATTCTTATGCCTAAAATTACTGACAACCAAGATCAGTAGTAAAATCCAGCCACCACCACCACAAGAAGGAGGAAGAAAGAATAAAGCTGTCTCACACGCATCGTAGCCCTCAACTGTCCGGTGCACACGACATACCTTCAATGCACCCGACGCCACCAATCATCCCCGAGAACCCAAAACTCGGAATTCCTTCACTTCAATCACTAATATTGATTTTCAGAGTTCTATTGAAGTGACCCAAATGCCCTGTGATTTTATAATTTAACCTTGATGAAGTAGCCTACTCAAGGGACATAAATTGACATTACTCATCACACCACCACCGAGTATTGACCTTCTATTGAATAGACCCTGACCAACAGTGTAAGAAGGGTTCAAGGACCCCGTCTAGGGTAACTCCCCATTCCTTTACCATCCTAGCGGTAGCACAGGAGTGCACTCAGTAATCCGCAATACCAGTTCAGGATTTCTGAGGAAAGTCAAGCAATTGTTGAGGCTTCAAAAGTACTGGCTTGCCAACTTACGAAAACTTAAGATTGCTCTCCATTCAGTTTGACTGACCGGCCTGCCGTAAAGTCCAGATACTGTCTGTAAAACCTTATACTAGGGATCCTTGTTAGACCCGGGCCTGCCTAGCTAACGTGGAGATCCTACTTAGGCGGTTACTAGTTAGTCTAGTGAAGAATGTGTACGGCCTGCCGATATTTCTTCTTAGACTACAAGTCCCCGTTAACCGAGTTCTGTCTCAGGTACTCTGTCTTTGTCTGACATGCCAGAGAGACACACCTATACTGAGACAGTAACCCACAAACCCTATACTAGGGATCCTTGTTAGACCCGGGCCTGCCTAGCTAACGTGGAAATCCTACTTAGGCGGTTACTAGTTAGTCTAGTGTAGAATGTGTACGGCCTGCCGATATTTCTTCTGAGACTGCAAGTCCCCATTAACTGAGTTCTGTCCCAGGTACTCTGTCTTCGTCTGGCATGCCAGAGAGACACACCTATACTGAGACAGTAACCTACAAACCCTATACTAGGGATCTCGTTAGACCTGGGCCTGCCTAGCTAATGTAGATATCCTACTTAGGCGGTGACTAGCTAGTCAAGTGGGAAAAGTGTACGGCCTGCTGAAGCTTTCTCCTCCGACTATAAGTTATCGACAGCTGTGGCCTGTCACAATAACTCTGTCTCTGTCTGGCCTGCCAGAGGGACATATAGCTATTGTGAGAGGAACAACTTTCCTTCCGAGTTGGGAAAGTAGGATACCGGCCTGCCGCCCCTGCTTGTCCATCTTGTTAAGGAAAGCCCACAACAGCACCATCTCTAAAAGAAGTTGAGTTAACGGCTTGCCGTCCTCAATATTCTCTAGAGTGGGAAGGTACCAGTGTCCTGATATAAGAACTCTGTTGATGGCTGGCATGCCAGAGTTAACATAGTCCCAATTATTAGGCTTCACTTTACCTCGTAAAAAGTAGAGAGACTCCGGCTTGCCGCCCTCTCTGCGTTTTACGGAGTCCAAGTGAACACTCGTACAAAAGTGCCCTTGTCGAGGAACTTTGTCATCGTTCGGCCTGCCGACGTGACACAGGCTCCACCGCGAGGTTACATTTTCTATAGTGAAAAGTAGAGAGACTACGGCCTGCCGCCCTCTCTATTATTTACTATTTAAAGTGGACACTGCCACTCGGCACAGGTAGTCTCAAGCCTCTGAGACCGCTGTGTTAGAGACAGGGCTTGGCGAGATACCCTCACGGGCACTGCAGAGACAAGTTCTTGGTGCACTGAGTCTGTGGCATCCCATATGACTGTGTAACTTAAAGGTTTAAACACTGCCCTGGGTCCCCCGAACCTCTCATAAAGATCAGGGAAGACAGTAATATCACTCCAACTGAAAGTACTGCGTTCGTCCGATATCGACCACATAAGACTCGATATTTAAGATCCTAGTCCGAGAGTACCTTAACAGGACTTCATCAACGGTTGATATACTGATCAGAACAGTCGAGTAGTTTCTCCTACCTCTGAAATACTCACGTTAGTTCGGTATGGTGCCCAACAGTAATTCGCCAGACGGTTACTATATGTTACGGAGACATACTTAAGATCTCAAGTCCAATCAACCCATCTGTAACTACTTCACACAGCCGGCCCACCTAGACGGCCTACGGGGAAGCAATTAACAAGAACCAATCACCTCCAGAAGTGTTCACTGGAGACATCCATCGAGAAGTTACCACGCCGGGAGACCAAGAGAAGAAGATAGAGTGACAGCAAGTAGGACAAGTATGAGTGAACAAAATAAACAGTTCCCCCAAAAGTGGCTTAAACACGTATAAATCCGCACCAGTTTAATAATCGGGTCCTAAAACTACGAGTCATACCCCCATACAGTGCGAGTGATACGGATTAATAATCTGTCATCCATCAGTGAATCAATCTTGAATTAATACAATTTTAACCTACTTTCGAGGCATCAGCGACTCTACCTAAATTTACCAAAGTGCTAGAAAATATTTCAGAGTCTACCATTGCCTCCCCATTTTCTATACAACCCAGCTGCATACCTATTGGGGTACTTGACCTTGAACTTTTACCACCGCGACATTCCTGAAAGAAAGCAACAGTGGTCACTCCACTCAACAATACGTGCTCCCTATCTAGCTCCGCGTCTGTGCTAGGAGTCAGTGATAAAATTAAGTGCTATTCACTGGCAGTGATACGCGTCCTATGTTCTTCGTTCCAGATTATTTCTCCAATATAGTGCAAGAGAAATAAAGCTGTTTTATTAAACCATATCTTGTGATATACTTATCCTGTTTTCCTTTCATTTTATATGTACCCGGTACGTATTTGAACTTGGAAGTCCCAGTGGAGTAGAGCTCACCATATCCAATTGTTAATCCTGCATAAAATCAGGGCATAACAATTATTATTATTGTTATTATTATTATTATTATTATTTAGGTGGGATTGCCCTGATTTTGGATGGGTTTCCTGAGACATATAGACTTGATGGACGCTTATATAGAAGCTACTTGGAAATAATATATTGTTACCTGTTAGTATTCAGGAGGCTCTTGGGGATATTTTAAGAAGTTGAAAGACCTGTACAAAGATTGATTTTGTATATTTTGGTTACAGTTTCAGTGGCATATCACTGCATGCTTCTAGGATGTATGTACTGTATACGGAGATATATTGCTACCGGAAAGGCATTGCCCAGATTTTGGATGCCATTCGGAAGCATATTGAGATACTAAATACTTTCGGAGGCACTTGAAGATATACTGTAGGACTTATAGCCAAGACAGTTGTTTGAGGAGTCATATATCTTATAACTGATACATGCTGCTATACTGATACCTGTTTTGTTGAAAGGGAAGCACTCCGTTGTTAACCCCTTCTGTGACGGCACTGTTCTTTTAACTTTATTCTGGCTACTATAAGACGATTCTATTCATTTTAAAAAGGGCCTCCAAGAATGAATAGGCTTCAAACTATCTCACTTAACCTTTTTTACTACCCCAGATCCTTCTTAAGCTGCACAAAATCGTCAAAAAATAACTAGAATATAATTAAAAAGACGTCGCCGGTACAGTAGGAGTTAATGAGGGATTTTGTAGGCACTGATAAGTTTTCATAAAGGATTTTTGACAGAAACAAAATATATGTATATATTTTAGATGCTAGCTATTTGGAGGCAGGAATTTTGAGGAGGAAGTAGGCAGTTTATGTATGGATTTCTGTAGCATAAGTCAAAGTACCTGCATGAAATATAATTTATATCAAATCGCGCTATCGATGCTACACTGTATATGACAATTGGGCCAAACCAATAATTTAATAAAACAATTATTGTGGTTCCTTGATACCAAATCAACCAAAAAACGCAAGTTTTTATTGCAAAGCCTATACTTAAAACACCCGCGAGATGAAGAGTTTATGTGGTAATCAAGTTAGGCCCACTTGAACTATACGTTAACACGTGCTCATTGTAGCTGCTTTGTCACTTTGTACACACAAACACACACACACACACACACACACACACACACACACACACACACACACACACACACACACACACACACACACACACACACACACACAGTGTCCCTCACGAGCGTTGTGTGCAAGGTCTTGGAGAGGCTGATCAGAAAGAGATGGGTAGAATACGTAGAAACAAATAGTTTTATTATCTGGTAAGCAATTTGGATTTAGATCAGGTAGGTCGTTATTGACCAATTTATAAAGTGTCTATGTTGGTTATTGAAACAGTGCAAGAAAGAGAAAGTTGGGTCAATTGCATCTACTTGGATTTAAAAAATACCTTTGATCATGTTCCATACTAACGAATGTTAAGGAAGTTGGAAATGAAAGGCAGAATTCGAGGATCACTTCTCAATTGAACAAATGACTTAATAATTGGAAGACAAATGTGAACAGTAGTTAGAGGACAATCTTTGGTTTGCAAAGATGTAACAAGTGGGGTACCGCAGGGCGTTGTTTTAGCACTATGTTCGTACTATAGATGAATGATATGCCAAATAATGGAAAGTTATGTTAACTTGTTTTGCTGACGATGTAAAGTTACTGAGGAAAATATGATTCTTGCATGGCTCTGCAGAAGGATATCACAAGTCTTTTTGAATGGAGTACAATTTGGCAAAAGGAATTAAATGCAGAGAAGTGTCACGTCATGGAGATGGGTGAGAGTAAAGTCAAATAAAGCTGCAAGGAAGTTAAATAATGGGTAAAGAAGAGCTTAAACATTCAAAGAAAGACAACCTATTTGTGGTTAATAAAATATCTCATAAACGAGAAAGTGAGAACTGCTTATGGACTGCTAGTCAAAACTTAGAAGATAGTTGTATGGAATCCATATTTGAGGAAGCACATAAATAAACTGGAAAATGATCAGAGGCCAGCAACAAGATTACTTCCAGAATTGAAAGGTTGCAGCAATGAGGAATGACTGAAACATATACTGTAGGTCTTACTACCTTGCAAGATAGAAGGGAACGCGGAGATACTATCATAATGTACAAGGGTGTGAACAATATTGACTGGATTAACAGGGAAAACTTCATTATACCAAGGAAGAACAAGAGGCCGTACCTTTAAAATGGCCCGGCAAGAAGGATGTGAGGAAATTTGACTTTCTCTGTAGAAGTATGGGAAGGTGAAATACATTATCAGAACAAGTAGTGTGTGCCAAAAGCATCAGCCAATTCAAAGTAAATTATGATAATATAAAATTGGAAGACGGGTAAAGATGGAAGTGTGAGCTTAGGCTTACTCTTGTAAAATTACAATTAGGTAAATACACTCATCATAATTAGGATAATACTTTTCTTGGCCTTTCACTCTTTATGCATACTATTTTGGTCCACTCAGTGTTTCTTTCTTCCCTTCTTAATTCCACTCAATTGTTATCTCCCTTTTTTTTATATTATCCAGTCTTAGTATATTTCATTCTCTCGGTTTAGTATACAATTTAGTATATTTGTTCCATATATTTCTCTGATTTACCAAAAATCTAGGGGGAAGGCGGGTTAGTCGGTTGTCTTGTCGTAATTATCGTATCGCTGTTTTCTCGACCTTCTGCATATATTTACGAGTATTTTTTGTCCACTGGGTATTTGGTGTGTGTTTATTCCTCCTAATGTCCACAAATCTGAAGGGAAGGGTTGGTTGTTCAGCCCTTATTAGTGCCACTTGTCTCTCTCTCTCTCTCTCTCTCTCTCTCTCTCTCTCTCTCTCTCTCTCTCTCTCTCTCTCTCACACACACACACACACATACACACATTCATTCATCACAATTATCATACCACCCTTTCCTCGACCATCCATTTTTGTCCCGTCCACTATGGGTATATTTCGGTCATTCTCTTAATTCCCACCAAATCTGAAGGGAAGACGGGTTGGTCTCGGTTGTTGGTCCCATATTAGAGCCACTTGTCGCCCACTTAAACCTGCACCCTTTCCCACAGCTTGTCAGACACCCACACTCACTCACTTACTCTCTCACTTAGTCCTCAAGGGGGATCCGGCAGACTGCAGTTATGTGTCATCCGAAGAGAGAGAGAGAGAGAGAGAGAGAGAGAGAGAGAGAGAGAGAGAGAGAGAGAGAGAGAGAGAGAGAGAGAGAGAGAGAGAGAGAGAGAGAGAGAGAGAGAGAGAGAGAGAGAGAGAGAGAGAGAGAGCAAATATAGGGTTCGGTACTAAGAAGAGGTTAGGCCCTGGTATGAGTAAAATAATATAATATCAAAGGGAGAGAGAGCAAGTTATGATAAATTATAAGGGGTGCATTTCAAAGATCTTGTGTTCTATTTCAGAAAAATACTAATAACGAACAATTCCTTATCGAGTTTAGTACACTCATTGCAAAATGTGCAACATACTGTCTCTCTCTCTCCATCTTTCTTTATATCAAATGGTGTTTACAACTACCAATGGAAGTATGCTGCAGGTAGAACACATTTTGTGAAACAGTTTCCACTCTTCTAATCTAATTTCCACCCATATTTTTTTATTGTATTCGTGCTTAGTCTTGGAGTATTATTATAGGATAGAACACATTTAATATTATAATGCTTCAATTAGTTGACTTTAGAGTCTATGAGTTTTAAAATAAATGAGACCTAGATCTCTCAACAGACTTGTATAGCTTAACCTCCTAATAAATGAGACCTAGATCTCTCAACAGACTTGTATAGCTTAACCTCCTAATAAATGAGACCTAGATCTCTCAACAGACTTGTATAGCTTAACCTTCTAATGAGACCTAGATCTCTCAACAGACTTGTATAGCTTAACCTCCTAATAAATGAGACCTAGATCTCTCAACAGACTTGTATAGCTTAACCTTCTAATGAGACCTAGATCTCTCAACAGACTTGTATAGCTTAACCTCCTAATAAATGAGACCTAGATCTCTCAACAGACTTGTATAGCTTAACCTTCTAATGAGACCTAGATCTCTCAACAGACTTGTATAGCTTAACCTCCTAATAAATGAGACCTAGATCTCTCAACAGACTTGTATAGCTTAACCTTCTAATGAGACCTAGATCTCTCAACAGACTTGTATAGCTTAACCTCCTAATAAATGAGACCTAGATCTCTCAACAGACTTGTATAGCTTAACCTTCTAATGAGACCTAGATCTCTCAACAGACTTGTATAGCTTAACCTACTAATAAATGAGACCTAGATCTCTCAACAGACTTGTATAGCTTAACCTTCTAATGAGACCTAGATCTCTCAACAGACTTGTATAGCTTAACCTCCTAATAAATGAGACCTAGATCTCTCAACAGACTTGTATAGCTTAACCTTCTAATGAGACCTAGATCTCTCAACAGACTTGTATAGCTTAACCTCCTAATAAATGAGACCTAGATCTCTCAACAGACTTGTATAGCTTAACCTTCTAATGAGACCTAGATCTCTCAACAGACTTGTATAGCTTAACCTCCTAATAAATGAGACCTAGATCTCTCAACAGACTTGTATAGCTTAACCTTCTAATGAGACCTAGATCTCTCAACAGACTTGTATAGCTTACCTCCTAATAAATGAGACCTAGATCTCTCAACAGACTTGTATAGCTTAACCTTCTAATGAGACCTAGATCTCTCAACAGACTTGTATAGCTTAACCTCCTAATAAATGAGACCTAGATCTCTCAACAGACTTGTATAGCTTAACCTTCTAATGAGACCTAGATCTCTCAACAGACTTGTATAGCTTAACCTCCTAATAAATGAGACCTAGATCTCTCAACAGACTTGTATAGCTTAACCTTCTAATGAGACCTAGATCTCTCAACAGACTTGTATAGCTTAACCTCCTAATAAATGAGACCTAGATCTCTCAACAGACTTGTATAGCTTAACCTTCTAATGAGACCTAGATCTCTCAACAGACTTGTATAGCTTAACCTCCTAATAAATGAGACCTAGATCTCTCAACAGACTTGTATAGCTTAACCTTCTAATGAGACCTAGATCTCTCAACAGACTTGTATAGCTTAACCTCCTAATAAATGAGACCTAGATCTCTCAACAAACTTGTATAGCTTAACCTTCTAATGAGACCTAGATCTCTCAACAGACTTGTATAGCTTAACCTCCTAATAAATGAGACCTAGATCTCTCAACAGACTTGTATAGCTTAACCTTCTAATGAGACCTAGATCTCTCAACAGACTTGTATAGCTTAACCTCCTAATAAATGAGACCTAGATCTCTCAACAGACTTGTATAGCTTAACCTTCTAATGAGACCTAGATCTCTCAACAGACTTGTATAGCTTAACCTCCTAATAAATGAGACCTAGATCTCTCAACAGACTTGTATAGCTTAACCTTCTAATGAGACCTAGATCTCTCAACAGACTTGTATAGCTTAACCTCCTAATAAATGAGACCTAGATCTCTCAACAGACTTGTATAGCTTAACCTTCTAATGAGACCTAGATCTCTCAACAGACTTGTATAGCTTAACCTCCTAATAAATGAGACCTAGATCTCTCAACAGACTTGTATAGCTTAACCTTCTAATGAGACCTAGATCTCTCAACAGACTTGTATAGCTTAACCTCCTAATAAATGAGACCTAGATCTCTCAACAGACTTGTATAGCTTAACCTTCTAATGAGACCTAGATCTCTCAACAGACTTGTATAGCTTAACCTCCTAATAAATGAGACCTAGATCTCTCAACAAACTTGTATAGCTTAACCTTCTAATGAGACCTAGATCTCTCAACAGACTTGTATAGCTTAACCTCCTAATAAAGGAGACCTAGATCTCTCAACAGACTTGTATAGCTTAACCTTCTAATGAGACCTAGATCTCTCAACAGACTTGTATAGCTTAACCTCCTAATAAATGAGACCTAGATCTCTCAACAGACTTGTATAGCTTAACCTTCTAATGAGACCTAGATCTCTCAACAGACTTGTATAGCTTAACCTCCTAATAAATGAGACCTAGATCTCTCAACAGACTTGTATAGCTTAACCTCCTAATAAATGAGACCTAGATCTCTCAACAGACTTGTATAGCTTAACCTTCTAATGAGACCTAGATCTCTCAACAGACTTGTATAGCTTAACCTCCTAATAAATGAGACCTAGATCTCTCAACAGACTTGTATAGCTTAACCTCCTAATCGCTCGTATTTGTTTGTGTAGCCCAAGTTTGGACTCTTTATAATTGTTATACATATACAGTATATAATTGTTATACATATACAGTATATAATTGTTATACATATACAGTATATAATTGTTATACATATACAGTATATAATTGTATACATATACAGTATATAATTGTTATACATATACAGTATATAATTGTTATACATATACAGTATATAATTGTTATACATATACAGTATATAATTGTTATACATATACAGTATATAATTGTTATACATATACAGTATATAATTGTTATACATATACAGTATATTCCCAGTAATGGCGACCAGGTTTACCCAACCCATTTCAGAAGTATCCAAATTAGAACAATTTAGAATGGAAGAACTATATCCTTAAGGGGAGATCTCCACTTGAGGGATTTTTTTCTTGACCTCTTTCTCCCTCATGTGTAGCCCCATTTCTTTTGATAATATACAACGTTTGCCCCATTAGTTTAGCGATTTTAAGAACTTTCACCCCATATTAAGACCTTTCGTGCAATTCAGGTGTCGATTTTATCCTGGCGAGCGATAGCTAGCCTGTAATTTAAGAGGAACCGGCCTTCGGCCGGGACATTTTTCTACCGAAAAATTTACAAATTTATCTTGAAAGGGACTCAAGGGGGTGTAATTTTAAGGTTGATGGAGGTCTAGGGAACAAACTAAATACCTCCCCTTAATGCTGTATTGGAACTGCCTCATTATATCGCCCATCAATTACTGTGCTTTCTTCTCTCTTCAATGTAATGCTTGGAATTTTATTTAGGTACCGTAACTGCTAATCAGAACACCAAGTATTTTGTTTAGAGGGATATTTGTATTTTGTTTGTTCATTTTGTTATATATTCATAATACAGTATTTCCTCCCTAGACGTCCATCAAGTTTTTAAAAATACCCCCGAGACCCCCCTTCGAGATACATTTATACAATTTTTGGTAGAAAAATTTCCCGGCCGAAGGCTGATTCCTCTTATATTACAGGCTTGCTATCGCTTGCCAGGAAATAATAGACACCTACATGGCACAAAAGGTCTTTAAATCGCCTATCTAATGGGGCAAACGTCTTAAAATATCAAAACTAATTGGGCTAAACATGAACGAGGTTCAGAAGAACCAAATCTCCCCTTAAGGGGAGGTATTTAGTTTTGTCCCTAGATATCCTTCAAGCTTAAGATTACACCCCCTTGAGCCCCTTTCAAGATAAATTTGTACATTTTTCGGTAGAAAAATATCCCGGCTGAAAGCCGGTTCCTCTTATATTACAGGCTCGCTATCGCTCGCCAGGATAAAATTGACACCTGAATGGCACTAAAGGTCTTAATATGGGGTGAAAGTTCTTAAAATCGCTAATCTAATGGGGCAAACATTTTATAATATCAAAAGCAATGGGGCTAAACATGAGGGAGAAAGGGGTCAAGAAAAAAATCCCTCGAGTGGAGATCTCCCCTTAATATACGGTGAACTGTATGATAAACATCAGTGATCTATGGACAGATTCTTGAGGCTCTCAAGGAGTAACCAGAACCCATTCAGAACAAACACTATTGATCACAGATAGGTATTGTTTTCTGTTAGCTATCATTCTCTTTAATTATATACCTCTACATTGATGACTAGTTCTATTACATCTAACGAGAGAGAGAGAGAGAGAGAGAGAGAGAGAGAGAGAGAGAGAGAGAGAGAGAGAGAGAGAGAGAGAGAAGGGTGAGGGGAGAGTAAGAGTGAGCAAAAGAGAACGAGATTGCCTCCTTTACATGTACCCGTGACCTCCTGATCTATCGTACAGCCTTCACATCTATCCTACACCCCCCCCCCCCTTCTCAGTCACACCAGCATCACGCCACCAGAGAGAGTTACAGAGTTACACAGACACTCATACCACACAAACCTTGCGGTCCCTACTAGGTTGTCCGGCCTTAATACTACTAGAGACAAGAGCAGTCTATAGTAGAAGAATGGGACAGCAAAGAAGAAAGCTCTCTCCCCACCCTCCCACTAAATAGTCGTACTGGAAAATATAAGGAAGTATATAGCCTTATAGGCCACAAAATGCCCACAAGGAAATTTTGTAAATAGGATAGAAAGAAATATGTCTGAAAGGGAATTTACACATACATATAACTATTTTAATTTTATCCAATCCCCATCAGATAATCGTCCAGTCTCTTCTTAAACGTAGCAATTGAATTACTATCGGCCACCTCCATTGATAAAGTATTCCACTCTTTGATCGCACTGTATGTGAAGAAGGTTAGTGTGACATCTAGGCATGCCTTCGTTCTATTTTATTTAATTCCATTACATCGGGTTGCAGTTGATATTAATCGTGAACATTGCATTGATTGCTACTCTGTCAAATCCTTTTAATATCTTAAAACTTTCGATAAGTTGGCCTCGTAACCTCCTTTTCTTTAAAGAGGACAAATTGAATTTCTTTTAATATTCCTTGTTTCTCAGAGAAGGGATTAACTTAGTTACTCTAAGCTGCACGCATTCGAGTTTATCAATGTCTTTCTTGAGATACGGGAACCAGAACTGATCGCCATATTCAAGATGGGGTCTAACAATGCTCTTGAATAACGGAACAATCATGTTCTCGTTTTTAAAGGAAAAATATATTTTGATAAATCCCAAGGCTCTGTTAGCCTTACTTGTCGCAGTCGCACATTGATCTGAGGATTTTAGGTTTTCAGATATTAAAACTCCGAGGGTTGGCCTTGCACTGGCTGTCCAAGAGAGAGAGAGAGAGAGAGAGAGAGAGAGAGAGAGAGAGAGAGAGAGAGAGAGAGAGAGAGAGAGAGAGAGAGAGATTTAGCTATACACACACTATAACATGTAGCCTACCCGTAGCCTGATGATACTATACCTTTCCTTCATCTTATGACTTAAACTTCGTGTGTCTAGGCATTTCGACCCCAACGTCCCTTGAATTCGGTTCTGTCACTCTTTCGGATTTGGGGGAGACACTCGTGACAGGCAGCCTGCCTTTGGCTCCTTCATATACATAGAACAAAAATCATTCCTAGACCTCTATCCCCCTTCTTCCCATACACACACACACACACACTCAGTCAGTCAGTCACACCAGCACCACGCCACCACTACGTCACCAAACGAGAGGGAGAGGGGGGCTGAGGGAGACGGGGCTGAGGGAGAGGGGGCCTGAAGGAGAGGGGGGCTGAGATAGAGGGGGGCTGAGGGAGAGGGGGGCTGAGATAGAGGGGGGCTGAGGGAGTACAAAGAAAATCAAGCAACAACAGGTCTAGTGACCCTTCTAGGCTGCTTGTCCTCCAAAACACTGAGGATCAAGTGTCCAAACAGTGGTTTAGAGTGGGTAAGGGAACATTGGAAAAGGAATTACTGCCCTAGAACTAATGTCCGTGGCAGGATTAGGAAGTTAGTAGGGGACAGATGGGTTAGTAACTGAGGGGGGGATAAAAATAAAGTTATTCATTTACAAACGCAGTCAGTCGCGGGTTTGATGCGAGATATTTGTCTAAGCGGAGTTTAAATGAATCAACGGTGCTGCAGTCTATAACGTTTCGGGGAAGCCCATTCCACAAGTTGACAACTCGATTGAAGAAGAAATTCTTAGATTCGTGTGAGTTTAAAAGATTTACCAATAATTTTGCAAACCGTTTCCCCGCGTGTAATTAGATTGGTCGATAGTGAAGTACTTACTACAGTTCATATTGTCGATGCCTTTGATGATTTGAACACTTGAATTAAGTCACCTCTTAATCTGCGCTGGGTTAAAGGAAATAGATTTAATTCTCTAAGACGCTCTTCGTATGGTTTGTTCTTTAGGCTAGGTATCATTTTGGTAACTCTACGTTGAACTCGTTCTAGCTTGTTTATATCTTTTTGGTAATAAGGGCACCAGGATTGAACGCAGTATTCCAGAAGAGGGCGGACTAAGGAATTGTAAAGAGTTAGGATAACTTCTTTGGATTTATGCTCAAATGACCTGCCTATAAAGCCAATTATTTTGTTTGCCTTCTTAACAAGTTCTGAACATTGTTGACTCGGTTTTAGGTTACTCGATATTGTTACTCCCAGATCGGTTTCTCTGTTTACATTCTTAAGCTGAGTGCCATTCATCGAATAGTTTGCTTTCTCATTTAGGTATCCGATATGTAGTACTTTACATTTATCCGCATTGAAACTCATTTGCCAAATTTGGGCCCAACAGGGCAATTTATCTAGATTGTGTTGCATATCGTCATCTTGTTCTTTTGAGAGTACGCTATTTGCAACTTTTTTTTATCGTGAGCAAATTTTGAGATTGTACAGGTGAGACCCTCATCTATGTCGTTGATGTAAATTAGAAAGAGAATTGGTCCTAGTACCGATCCCTGGGGTACCCCGCTACTTACATTGGTCCATTTAGATGCCTTACCGTTTATGACTACTCTTTGCTTTCTGTCGCTGAGCCAATTTTCTATCCATTTCAACACACTGTCTTGTATTCCATGCGCTTTTAGTTTTAGCAGTAAACGTTTGTGGGGAACTTTGTCAAAGGCCTTTTGAAAATCAAGGTATATAATATCTACAGCTTTACTCTCATTGTAGAGGTTAAGGATATCGTGGAAGAAGTCTAAGAGGTTTGTTAAACAGGAACGTTTTTTACGAAAGCCGTGTTGAGTATCTTTAAGTAAGTTATTTGCCTCTAAGTGATTTACGAGTCTGTCTCTTATGACCGTTTCTAACATTTTACATACAATTGAGGTTAAGCTAATTGGACGATAGTTACTGGGTAGGGATTTGCTGCCTTTTTTGAATATCGGTGTTACGTTGGCTAGCTTCCACTGATCAGGCATAGTCCCAGACTGCAAGGATTCATTGAATAGCAATGTCAGTGGTTTGGAGAGCTCATCCTTAGCTTCCTTTAGAACTCTAGGCGAGATTGTATCAGGTCCAGGCGTTTTATTTACCTTGAGTTTATCTAAACAATTCAATACTTCTCTCTCTGTAACGGTGATATTCTTAGAACATCTGAATTATCAATCTGAATCGGCGATGGTGTAGGGATATCACTGAGGTCTTCCGTTGTAAAAACTGATGCAAAGAAGGTATTGAGGGCATTACCCATTTGTACTTCGTCTTTGGTGTATTCTCCATTTTCATCGACTAACTGTCCAACAGTTGAAGTAACTACTTTTTTCTTTCTGATATAACTATAGAATTCTTTCGGGTTTGTTTTACTTTGATTCGCAACATGTAACTCCAGGGTCTTTTTACTTTGCTTAATTAACTTTTTGGCTTTGCGTCGTAGCTCTACAAATTTCACCCGTTCTTCGTCATTTTGTGAGGATTTTAATCTATCATTAGCAAACTTTTTAGCAAGCAGACAGTCTGAAATATCTTTATTCCACCATTTGGGCTTATCATTATGGCCTGGACGCCGTATTTTCGATGGTATGCAGTCTTGCACTGCCTTAAGGTAAGTGGTTGTGAAACACTCCCAAGATGTATTTATGTCGTTATTGTTAGTCAGAAAGCTCCAGTCAGTTTCTTTAAGCTTTGATTTAAGTTTATGAAAATTTACTTTCCTGAAATTAGGGACTTTCTCAATGCTGCTATTTGATTTGTTACTAGTAAACTTTAAAGTGAAAGTTATCGTACGATGGTCGCTGTTACTGAATTCATCACCAAAACATTCAAATTCTCTATTAATTCTCCTTTTGTTGCGAGTACAAGGTCAAGCACATTATTACCACGGGTCGGAGATTGTACAAATTGAAAAAGTGAACTCTCTTGCAAGTTAGCATAGAGGTCGTGTCCAGAGTGTGACGTAAGAATATCGCCCCATTTAGTCACGGGTAAGTTGAAATCGCCAAGAATTACGGTATCTTGTATGTTAGTTATTTCTGCAATTTGTTCATAAATTTCACTGTCAGTTTGCACTGATTGAGATGGGGGTCTGTATAATAAAGCTAGTGTTATTTTAGTTCCTCGTTTATTATTTAATATTACGTAAGATATGTCTATATTCGCAATTTGAGGTTTTGACATTAAGACGGGATTAAGACTTTCCTTTATACAAAACAGAACTCCTCCTCCATTTCTATTGATCCGACTTTTCTCAAACATTGTATAACCAGGAAGCGAATGTTCGGCTAAAAAGTCTCTGTCTTCCGTATTTAACCAAGATTCTGTAATGCCGATTATATCATAATGTTCTGTAAACACGATTTCCTCTAGATCTGAAAATTTATTGCGTATGCTACGAGCATTTACATAAAACACCTTAAGAGTATTAGAGTTGGATGTTACCGGGGGGGGGGGGGGGGGGGGGGGGGGGGGGTTACCCGGGGTATGAGGGGGGCTGAGATAGAGGGGGGGTGAGGGAGAGGGGGGCTGAGGGAGAGGGGGTCTGAGGGAGAGGGGGCTGAGATAGAGGGGGGGGCTGAGGGAGAGGGGGGCTGAGGGAGAGGGGGGTAAGGGAGAGGGGGGCTGAGGGAGAGGGGGGACTGAGAGAGAGGGGGCTGAGGGAGAGGGGGTCTGAGGGAGAGGGGGGCTGAGGGAGGAGGGAGGGCTGAGGGGGGGTGAGGGAGAGGGGGTCTGAGGGAGAGGGGGTCTGAGAGAGAGGGGGTCTGAGAGAGAGGGGGGCTGAGGGAGAGGGGGGCCTGAGAGAGAGGGGGTCTGAGGGAGAGGGGGGCTGAGGCAGAGGGGGGATGAGGGAGAGGGGGCTGAGAGAGAGGGGGTCTGAGGGAGAGGGGGGCTGAGGGAGAGGGGGACTGAGGGAGAGGGGGGGCTGAGAGAGAGGGGGTCTGAGGGAGAGGGGGGCTGAGAGAGAGGGAGTCTGAGGGAGAGGGGGGCTGAGGGAGAGGGGGGCTGAGGGAGAGGGGGGTAGAGGGAGAGGGGGACTGAGGGAGAGGGGGGCTGAGAGAGAGAGGGGGTCTGAGGGAGAGGGGGTCTGAGGTAGAGGGGGTCTGAGTACAAAGGAGTACAAAGGAAATCAAGCAACAACAGATCTAGTGACCCTTCTAGGCTGCTTGTCCTCCAAAACACTGAGGATCAAGTGTCCAAACAGTGGTTTAGAGGGGGTAAGGGAACATTGGAAAGGGAACTACTGCCCTTGAACTAATGTCCGTGGCAGGATTAGGAAGTTAATAGGGGACAAATGGGTTAGTAACTGAGGGGGGGATAAAATAAAGTTATTCATTTACAAACGCAGTCAGTCCCGGGTTTGATGCAAGATATTTGTCTAGGTCTGAGTGAGAGGGGGTCTGAGGGAGAGGGGGTCTGAGGGAGAGGGGTTCTGAGGGAGAGGGGGCTGAGGGAGAGGGGGGTCTGAGGGGGAGGGGGGCTGAGGGAGAGGGGGCCTGAGGGAGAGGGGGGCTGAGGGAGAGGGGGTCTGAGGGAGAGGGGGGCTGAGGGAGAGGGGGTCTGAGGGAGAGGGGGCTGAGGGAGAGGGGGGCTGAGGGAGAGGGGGTCTGAGGGAGAGGGGGCTGAGGGAGAGGGGGTCTGAGGGAGAGGGGGGCTGAGGGAGAGGGGGTCTGAGGGAGAGGGGGCTGAGGGAGAGGGGGGCTGAGGGAGAAGGGTGCTGAGGGAGAGGGGGGCTGAAGGAGAGGGGGGCTGAAGGAGGGGGGTCTGAGGGAGAGGGGGCTGAGGGAGAGGGGGGCTGAGGGAGAGGGGGGGCTGAGGGGAGAGGGGGGCTGAGGGAGAGGGGGGCTGAGGGAGAGGGGGGCTGAGAGAGAGGGGGGCTGAGAGAGAGGGGGTCTGAGGGAGAGGGGGGCTGAAGGAGAGGGGGTCTGAGGGAGAGGGGGGCTGAGGGAGAGGGGGGCTGAGGGAGAGGGGGTCTGAGGGAGAGGGGGGCTGAGGGAGAGGGGGTCTGAGGGAGAGGGGGCTGAGGGAGAGGGGGGCTGAGGGAGAGGGGGTCTGAGGGAGAGGGGGGTGAGGGAGAGGGGGGGCTGAGGGAGAAGGGTGCTTGAGGGAGAGAGGGGGCTGAAGGAGAGGGGGGCTGAGGGAGAGGGGGGCTGAGGGAGAGGGGGGCTGAGGGAGAGGGGGGCTGAGGGAGAGGGGGGCTGAGGGAGAGGGGGGCTGAGGGAGAGGGGGGGGCTGAGGGAGAGGGGGGCTGAGGGAGAGGGGGGCTGAGGGAGAGGGGGTCTGAGGGAGAGGGGGCTGAGGGAGAGGGGGGTCTGAGGGAGAGGGGGGCTGAGGGGAGAGGGGGCTGAGGGAGAGGGGGCTGAGAGAGAGGGGGTCTGAGGGAGAGGGGGGCTGAGGGAGAGGGGGGCTGAGGGAGAGGGGGGCTGAGGGAGAGGGGGCTGAGGGAGAGGGGGTCTGAGGGAGAGGGGGGGCTGAGAGAGAGGGGGTCTGAGGGAGAGGGGGGCTGAGGGAGAGGGGGTGTGAGGGAGAGGGGGGCTGAGGGAGAGGGGGGCTGAGGGAAAGGGGGTCTGAGGGAGAGGGGGTGTGAGGGAGAGGGGGTCTGAGGGAGAGGGGGTCTGAGGGAGAGGGGGTCTGAGGGAGAGGGGGGTTAACGGATAGAAGGGTTAAGGATTTTTTTTCTTCTTTTTCTGGCGGTAACCTATGATTGATCGACTATATTTGTCTGGTTCTTGGGTATGAGAGGTGTCCTGTGGTATTGTGTTTTAGGGGGGTGACCTGCTTTTTTACTCTTCTTTTCTCTCTTTATCTGGCTTGTAAATAACTATTTGGAAACAACGCTTACTTAAATAAAATTTATGAAATAAAAGAACACATCAACCACATAGGGTGTGCATTACTACATGAGCAAGTTAATCTGTTTTAAGACGTTTATCCCCATCCAGGTGTCGATTTCTTTCTGGCGAGCGATAGCGAGCCAGCATTGTATGGAGAAATTTGGCTTCGCCGGAGACATATTTCTATCGAAAAATGTACAAATTTATCCTGATGTTAAAAACATATTTAAAAGTAAGCTGGTTCGCTACCGCTCGTCAGGAAAAAATCGACACCTGGATGGGGATAAACGTCTTAAACAGTAAGCTGAATGGGGCCGAATGGATACAACCCAGAGAGAGCGGGAGAGAGAGAGAGAAAACAAAAACTAGGTGGGCCCCCTCAAACCTGAAAAGGGAGAAACAGATTGAGTCTCCTCACTCCCTATGCCTGAAGAAGCAAAATAGTGAAGCATTACATGGTTTCTTCTCATCTGTTGTTTTATTTAACATGCTGATGCTCTTACTCTAATATTGTCTTCGTTAAGGTGTGCTCAGGAAAACCATGTGTTCCCCCTAAATAGTTTGAAAATATCATGGGATTATCAGCACATTTATTTGTAAACGCAAATTTAAGAAGGTTTCAAACCCAATCGTCTGAATCGTCTTGAAGCTTTAGATTCGTTCTTTCTTGATTCATTTTGTTTTTGTATTTACTAATGGTCCATGAGTTCATGCATGTGGTGACATCATTTTATTATACACAAATAAAGTATGCTATTTGTTAATGCAAATTCGTGATCATATCTCTCTGAAGCAGAGTACCACACCGTGGTTGACAGTGTATCCAAAACGTGCGCTACGGTTGCACAACTTGCACTTGGTTGGTTTTTATGGCTCCCCTTCTCCTTCATATTTAGCCTCATTATTTGTTAGATTTTAAGACGTTCGACCCATTAGTTTGGCGTCACTAGTTTGGTGCCATTTTTTCCTGGTGAGTGATATCGAGCCTGTGATTTAGGAGGATACCGAAGCATGTACAAGTTTATCTAGAAAAGGAATCTTGGAGATTGTTTTTTTAAGCTTGGTGGAAGTGTAGGGAGGAGACTTAAAAAAATGATATATAAGTAAATAAATCGACCAATAAATAGACCCTTCCCCACTTAAACATTCCCGTTAGATGTACTGTAAGGAGGGAGAGAGAACTGTTAGATGTACTGTAAGGAGGGAGAGAGAACTGTTAGATGTACTGTAAGGAGGGAGAGAGAACTGTTAGATGTACTGTAAGGAGGGAGAGAGAACTAATACACATAAACTGGAATGAAGATGAGTGGAGGAAGGTATTGTGGTCCTTGTCGATAATACACCTCTTTTGGTTCTTGTTCTTCTTCTCCTTCTTCTTCTTCTTCAGAGAGAGAGAGAGAGAGAGAGAGAAAGATTGATTGATTGATTGATTTTTATTGCCAATTGTGTACATACATAATATACAATAATACATCATAATACATATATTTGAATGATTGGCATATATAGCTACCTAAGCAAAAGCTCTATGTAGCTAGCCTTATAGACGTAAGTAAATATTTAATGCTAGGTTACACGGTTATTAAAAATATAATATATACAAACATTACAGTATATTACCTGCTTTATCATGGAATCAGCAAGAATAAACTTAGTTCCTTATTTTCAGTAGTCTTTAAGAATAGGTATGACAGTAGTTACATGAACACTACTAATGGAGAAATGAAATAGACTGGTTTACATAAAATCATCGCTATTTAGTATTGATCTAAAAGGTGTTTCTTAATAGACTTTTTGAACACAAATATAGAAACAGCAAGTCTGAATGGTTCGTTTAGGGTGTTCCATAATTTAGCTCCCCTATAGCTAAGACAACGTTGTGCATGTGATGTTCTGCAATATGGGAGTCGTAGCAACTCCTGGGCTCCTCTGGTATTAAAGTTATGGACCATGATATGAAAATCGCCCTCCAAACACACAAGACCAATTAAAGATTTATACACAAAGTTCACTGCCTGAGCAAACAAAATATCACCTAAATTTAGTAAACCATATTCTTTAAATATTGGACCTGTATGAGCATTATAAGATTGGTAAGTCATTATGAGAAGTATTTTCTTTTGTGCCAAGAATAAAGAGTCCAGGTAAGTCTTGTTTGCTCCTCCCCAGACAGCAGAACAGTAAATGATATGAGGGTAAGCCAAAGAAAGGTAAAGTAGCTTTAAGTTATCAATATTCAAGGAAACTCTAGTTTTGTAAAGAATGCCAGTAATTTTCGATAATTTTACGGTAATGTCATTAATATGAGGTTTCCATGTCATTCCACCATCTATCGTAATACCAAGAAATTTTACATCATTAACTTTATTAATTACATGGTTATTTATTTTAATCTCAATATTTGGTAATCGATAGCTAGTAAAATGAGTCACAAGATAATGAGTTTTATTTAAATTAAGTGTAAGACCATTTGATTTTATCCAGGTTGAAACCTTAGCTATTTCTTCGTTCATTTGGTGTACCAGTTCCATTAGATTATTGCCTTGTAAATAAATGTTTGTATCATCTGCATAATTATAAAAGAAATTTCAGTTTGGTACTTGAGAATACAATATCGTTAATGAATAATATAAACAAAACAGGGCCAAGCACAGACCCCTGTGGAACACCATACGTCATAGATTTACATTTAGAACTTACGTTTTTATAAAAAACAAATTGCTTCCTTTGACTAAGATAACTAGTGAACCATTTAAGGGCAGGGCCACGTATTCCATAGTTATGTAACTTTTTAAGTAAAATATCATGAGGTAGGGTGTCAAATGCTTTGGAAAGATCACAGAAAACCGTTAACTGGTATTGTTTTGTGTCTAAAACTTTATACTTTTCCCTAGTTAGCTCATGAACGGCACATTCCGTAGAAGATCGAGGCCGAAACCCGAACTGACACTTCGTTAATATAGATTGTGATTCGAGATAATTTATTAGCCTGGATCCCACAAGTGTTTCAAATATTTTACTAAATATGGAAAGTAGAGATATTGGCCTGTAATTCAGGGGAACACTTTTATCTCCTTTTTTAAAAATCGGAATAACTTTGGCTATCTGCAGATAATTTGGAAAACACCCGATTTTAAATGACCTATTACTTATATGCTTAAGAAATGGTATAATTACACTTGAACATTCTTTAACAACCGACACACTTACATCATCATATCCACAAGCAGTATTTTTAAATTTCGTTATTACCGAAACTAGTTCAGATTCAGATACAGGGGCAAGGTGAAACGAAACATTCACAGGGTTAGGAAGATATGTCTCGAAATCAGTAGGTTCTATAGAAATATCACGGCGCAATTGTTCCCCTACTGAGCTAAAGTAATCATTAAAACCATTTGCTATACTTTCTGGATTAGTAGTTGGTGTATCATTGAATATAAAACTTTGGGGATTTTGATTCGGAGAGAGAGAGAGAGAGAGAGATAACTGTTGGGGATGGGCTATAATATTCTTATAACCACTTGGCCCAAGGAGGATGGGAGAGAGGAAAAATGAAGAAGAAGGAGAAGGAGGCGAGATTGGTAAAGGAAGAAGAAGAAAAAGAAGAAAGCGGTGGAATGGAAGGTGCAGATTGTGGAAGAAGAATAAGGAAGAGAAGAAGTACAACCAAAAATCGAAGAAGAAGAAAATGAAGATGAAGCTGACTAATTAGTATAGCAATAACGAGAACACTTGAGGGGTGGGAGGCGAATTGGGGGGTTATGGTTAAAACAAAACAGGGAAGAACGATGAGAGGAAAGGGTAGATGAATAAGAATAAATAGATGGACGAAATGGAAGCAGATGCAGAAAGAAAGAATAAACAAGACGAAGGAAAAGAGAAGAATTATCCCAACAGCAGCATCGAGAAGATAAAGAAGAAGAAGAAGAAAAAGAAGAATAAGAAGAAGCGAAGAACTACAAGATCAAATAAGAACGATAAACAACAAGAGGAAGAAGCAGAAAGAAATACGAATGAGGAAGAAACAGAACAAAGAAAAGGGGAACTCAAAGAAAATAATATATAGTGAATTAGAACACTATCAACATTTGTCTAGTGGGAAGGGGGAACACGGAGTGAAAGAGGAAGAAACAGGAGGAGAATAAAACAAGAATGGGGGAGAAACAGAACACTACGAAGAAACAAAGGGAAAGGACAACCAGAAGAAAAAGACGAAGATGATCAACCAGAATAACATCAACATTTGTCTAGTGCACGGTATGGGGAGGGGGAGTGAACGATTCTAATTGATGGAGAAACTGAAACAGGGAGAAGAGGAAAGAGAGGAAGAAGTAGGAGGAGGAGGAGGATGGGGGGGGGGGCGAAGAGAAGAGGAAATAGAGAAAGAGTAAGAATAATAAGAAGAGGAAGGATGAGGAGGAGGAGGAGGAGAAACGGGGAGATTAGGAAAGAGAGGAAGAAGAATTTTGATAAAAAGAGGAAGGATGATGAGGAGGAGAAACTGGCAGAAGAAGAAAGAGGAAGAATAAGAAGAAGAAGGATGAGAAGGAGGTAAACCGGGGAGAGAAAAAAAGAAGAAAACAGGATGAGGAGTAGGAGGAGGTGGTGGAATTGGGAGAAGAGGAAAGAGAGGAATAATAATAATAATATGAAGAAGGAGATGAAACGGGGAGAAGAGGAAGACGCAAAAAGAGGAGAGAAAAAGTAGTAGAAGATGTTGATACACTAGAACAACAGCAAACAAAAAATAAACTTGGTTCAAGAGGAAAGCGAAGTGGTGGATATCCAGAGTGATGAAAATTGAAAAAGAAGAAGAAGAAGAATGTAGTACTGTAGTAGTCTCTTTCAGCTGCCAGAACCAACAAACTATCATCATCTATATCATCACCATTCTCATCGTCAACATCTGCAATATTATTTGAATTATTATTATCATCAACATGTCCTATATTTCCCTGTCTTTTTCTTTCATTCCTTTGTATTCGCCTTTACCTTCTCATGTTCCAACTAGCTATCATCTCCCTTTCTCTCTCTTTCTTTCTTCGAGTAAAAATCTTAAGTAGATGTAAACTGGAAAACTGCCATGTTAGGCCTAATATTTTTACTGAATGTTTTGTATGTTGATATTGACAACTTGGAAGGTTAGTGAGACACATACACAGGCAGATATATTCCTTATTTGTATTATTATTTTGTTATTCTCTACAGCCTTCTATCAAGCGTAAATAAACACTCCCAAAACCACCCTTTGAGATAGATTTGTACATTTTTCGATAGAAAAATTTCCCGGCCGAAGGTCGGTTCCTCCTAAATTACAAACTCGCCATCGCTCGCCAGGAGAATATCGATACCTAAAAGGTACGAAAGGTCTTAATATTGGCGGATAATTGGGGTGAAAAGTCTTAAAATTGCCAGACTAATAGGGCAAACGTCTTACAATATCAAAAGTAATGGGACTAATGATGTTTAAATGTACACATATATTTCGACAGGGGGTCTTGGGTTTTTTTGTTTTAAAGTTTGATAGAGATCTAGGGAGCAAACTAGCCTCCCCCCCCCCCCCCCCCACACACACACACAGTTATGAGATTTGTATTACAGTGCAGACATCATGCACCGGTTACAAATACTCTGCAGCAAATATTGTGGCATGGATTCGAGCACCCCCCAGTTGAAAAGTTATATCTGGTATTCAAAAAGATATCTCAACCTCCTGCCATATTCGTTGTCTCGGCTTTTGTTTCAGACTGCCCCTCCTTTTCCCTTAACCACTTGTCCATGTATATTTGTATCAAACATTTTTTATTATATATAAAACAATTTTTTTTTTTTTTAATTTCGGTACTCCTTTATTCATCAACTTTTCATCTGTATCTCAATGTATCTTCTTTTGTTATGTTTATTTTTGTGTGCGTTTTTCTGTTTCCATCTCTTATCTCTGCGTTTGTGTGTGTGCGTCCGCTTTATCCATATTTTGTGTGCGTCCGCTTTATCCATATTTTATCTCTGTTTATTTTTGGGGTTTTCTTTACCCAGTGTTTGTCTCTATGTCCCTTTAGCTCGTTTTTTGTTGCAATGTTTTCTTGGCCATTTTTTTAGTTGTCAGTTTTAGTCTATCTATCTATCTATCTATCTATCTATTTTCTTATAGTGAAATTTGATAGAGATTTGTGTTATAGTGAGGATATATTTGTGTTATAGTGAGGATATATTTGTGTTATAGTGAGGATATATTTGTGTTATAGTGAGGATATATTTGTGTTATAGTGAGGATATATTTGTGTTATAGTGAGGATATATTTGTGTTATAGTGAGGATATATTTGTTATAGTGAGGATATATTTGTTATAGTGAGGATATATTTGTTGTAGTGAGGACATATTTGTTATAGTGAGGATATATTTGTGTTATAGTGAGGATATATTTGTGTTATAGTGAGGATATATTTGTGTTATAGTGAGGATATATTTGTTATAGTGAGGACATATTTGTTATAGTGAGGATATATTTGTGTTATAGTGAGGATATATTTGTGTTATAGTGAGGATATATTTGTGTTATAGTGAGGATATATTTGATTAGTTATTCTCGTTCTGTTATTGGGTGTTTGTTTATTTTGGCTAATTGAAATATGACCATTATATGCCCCCCCCCTCCCCCCCCCTCACACACACACACACACACTATCTCACAGTCTTTCTCGCTCTCTCCCGTGCTCTTTGTCCAACCTCAAGTGCGTGTTCAGTGCTCTCGCTCTCTCTCTCTGGCTCCCTCCCTCCCTCCACTCCCCCCGGCTCACAAAGACAAGATAAACAGCACGATAAAACTAAGAGAGGGTCCTTCTGCTTGTCTTAGAGGACCCGTTCGCCAAACCGGTTCAAACCCTCCTGTAGCTTGGCCAGGAGTTTTCTATAGGAAGTTTATTTTTTGTGGTTGGGTATGTGTGTGTATGAGAGAGAGAGAGAGAGAGAGAGAGAGAGAGAGAGAGAGAGAGAGAGAGAGAGAGAGAGAGAGAGAGAGAGAGAGAGATAGTATGAGGGAGTGACAACAGAGAGAGAGCATAATAGTAGCATATCTTTACAAGTGGTTAAAAGCCTCGGAGTTCCACTTCAAGGTCATCCAATAGCCTGTGTACTGTATATACTGTATTGCACCTATTATATACAGATATCTGAGCTATTATATAAACTGTCATCCTGTAGTTTGGATCGAATTGTTGTGTAGATATTGTAAAATAATAATGATAATTGTTGGTTTAGAGCTCTTGTAAAATAATAATGATAATTGTTGGTTTACAGCTCTTGTAAAATAATAATGATAATTGTTGGTTTACAGCTCTTGTAAAATAATAATGATAATTGTTGGTTTAGAGCTCTTGTAAAATAATAATGATAATTGTTGGTTTACAGCTCTTGTAAAATAATAATGATAATTGTTGGTTTACAGCTCTTGTAAAATAACTAAAGAGATAAATTATCGGTTTATTTCAAGCTAGCAGCCAATGACGCTGAAAATACACAGTTCCTTATCCTACACTTAACGTATACCTTATCCTAAGTGATAAACAGACTGATCTTGGCAGCTAACAAGGGTGTTTTCATAAACCCGGAGGAGTAGGTCGTGGGCAGGAGACAGTGTGGTCCCCAGAGTGTGTGTGTGTCTGTAGAATGTATGTGTGTAGTGTGTATGTGTGTGTGTGTGTGTTACTCAGTTACTTGTTCGTCAAGGGGAATCCACGCAATGCGAGCTAAGCTCATTATTATCGCGCCTCCTTAACTGGGAATGTATTGCGTGAAATGCATGTTAAGTGTTTTATGTATTGTTGGAATGGCTGTGGATGTGTGTGTAATCTGTATTTTAGCCAATTGGCGACATCGGAAAGAAGGCTTAGGGTGGATCTGTATGGTACCATTCTCACTATAGACGGTACCGTCTCGCCCGAAGGCTTAGGTAGCCATCAGCTTAGGTGAATCATATGATACCCATCTCGCCTTGTACCATTTTTGCCAACCCCAGATGGGACGTCACAACGTCGTCCACTTATTCCAGGTACCTATTTACAGCTAGGTGAACTGAGGCTAACACATAAAAGGAGACAAGCCCAATTTGTCTCCGCCCGGCCGGGGATTGAACCCCCGGCCCCTCGTGTGTGAGACGAGAGCTCTACCACTAGGCTACGGGCTGTGTGTGTGTGTATGTGCGTGTGTGTGTGTGTGTGTGTGTGTTTGTGTGTGTGTGTATGTGTGTGTGTGTGTGTGTGTGTGTATGTGTGTGTGTGTGTGTAATGTGTGTGTGTGTGTGTGTATGTGTGTGTGTATGTATGTGCCATTTTAGCATAACATAGTTTATTTATACAGGTGAATTAAGCCCCAGGATGTTGGTTTATGGTGGTTACCCGTGGTTCCTTCAAGGGGCATGGGTTTATTTATTGGTCAGTTTATTTATTTATTTATTTTTAGTTCCTTCCCTAGATCTCCATCAAGTTTAAAAGAACATCCACAAGTTCTCCCTTCTAGATAAATTTGTACATTTTTCGGTAGAAAAATGTTCCTGCCGAATTCCAGATCCTCCTAAATTACAGGCTCGCTATCGCTCGCCAGGAAAATAATCGACACCTAAATGGCACGAAGGGTCAGAATATTGACAAAGAAATTGGGTGCATGGTCTTAAAATCACCAAACTAATGGGCCGAACGTCTTAAAATCTGAAAACTAATAGGGTTAAACATGAGTGAGAAGCGGGGCCATAAATAAACAATCATCCCCCTTAACCTTTTGTGGCTCGGGAGTGTTTTTTACGCAAATTCGTGCACTCATAGGTTCAAATGTTGTTGATCTCTCGCATGATCAAATTTGTCCCCTTGCCATACAAAGGGTTAAGATTATGGCCAGTTTTTAGTGTTAGTTAAGTTCGTGCTAGGCTATACGAAACACATTCTGGTACCATGCCTATTGCCTACTAATTGTTTTCCATTATTTAATACACAATCAATTGTAGCTGCCTCTACTTCAGCATTCATGATTCATTTATATAATCCCACTATCTGTAATCTTCGATAATGGCATATTTAGTTTTTGTAATTAATAAATCGATAAGTACATTTGAAAATGGCCTTATAGTTTACCATAATATATGCCGGTAGGTAAGCTAATCGGGAAAAATTTGCCTCTCTGCCAGGTAATTCACGAACTCAAATTAATCAAAATAGTATAAACTGATTAGGAGATGGCAACTGTAGTAATGTGTGTTCTGTAACGTAAGATTATGGTGGATAATTGGAACAAAATGGGGTAATATTTCCTTACTGACAGATCAAAATAAGCACACAGAATGATAAATAGATATGCGTGAAGAAAATGGAAAATAGAAAGGTAGAATAGTATGGAAGAAGAGCGAAATTAATAAATGAAATATATCATGTTAAATCGACAGAGGAAAGAAAATATTTGGTTTTACATTTGGATAGTCACACAAAAGAAAACAAGTGGCATAAGAAGGAATATATTGGTAAATATCCAGGTAGTATAAGATGAGAATGAGCAGAGAAGAAACAAAATGTATGATAACTAGAACCATGGTTAAAGAAAGTAAACATGAATTGATTGCATAACATAAAATTACAGTGGGTATAATGTTAAATAAATATGTGAATAATTACGGATGAAAAGCAAGGAAGGGAAAAATTTGCATTATAACAAAATATGCAAGATATAGATACATGAATTGGGAAAAACAAATAGAAAGGTAGAACAACATGAAAAGCAAACATAAATAAAACATACATGAATTAATTGACATAATTATTAACTAATAAACGAAACGGGAGAATATAGAATAATATGGAAAGAAAGCAAATGATGGCAAAAAACGGAAATAAATGTAAGGCAAAATAGCATGGATGAGAGCAAAATAAAGTAGCTGCAGTATATCATATGGACATCCGCAAAAGTATAATGGAAAATTAGAAGTTATAATAATAATGAAATGGGAAAAGATGCAATACAAATATATATAATAGGCACATGAATGAAGAAAATATGACGAACATGAAAGGATAAAATGTAATTAAAGGGATAAGTTAATACAAGAGCAAGAATATTAAATAGACCAACGGAAAAGGAAAATAGAAAACGTGATGTACGAAAGAAGAAAATAGGAAACGAGAGGATAAAATAGCATGAAAAAAGTGGATGAGCCGGGGAAGTAAGGGAGACTTTTTAAAAACCCTCCCTGCCTGCCTTCCCAAATCCCCTTCCATCCTTTTCCCCTACTCTTCCCACTTTCCCTTCCGCTTCCCCTCATTCCCTTTCCTATCATCTACCTCTCCTTTCCACCATCCTTCTCTCCTTCTTCCCCAATTCCCCTGCCCTCTTTCCCCCCCTCCTTCTCACCTTCTTGCCCATTCTCACTTCCCCCTTTCACCCTACCCATCTTCCGTCTTCCCCCTCTTTTTCCCCCACCCTCTTCCCCTTCTCCTTTCCCTCTCCCCTTCACTCCTTTACCCATCCTCTTCCACCCTCCTCATCCCAATCATCCTCCTTCCCCCTGCCAGTCTTTTCACCCTTAGTCCAGAACCCTACATGGCGAAACCCAAATAAGCCCACCAGATCAAGTTTCCACCCCCCCCCCCCCCCCCTCCTGCTTCGTCTGCCCTCTGCTCTCCTTTTTACCAGTCGCTTATATATTTATTTTTATATTTGAGGGTATTGGACTAGACTGGGGTCGGTGGAGGGAGGGAAGGGCTGACTGGGAGAGATGATGGTAGATGGATAGGGAAGAAGATGGAGAGCAGATTGATGGAGGGAAGGGCTGACTGGGAGAGACGAAGGTAGATGGATAGAGAAGAAGAAGGAGAGTGGATTGATGAAGTGAGTGGAAGGAAGGAAGGGCTGGGTGGGGGAGATGATGGTAAATGGATAGGAAAGAAGAAGGAGAGTGGATCGATGGAGTGGGTGGATGAATGGAAGGGTTGGTTGGGGGAGATGATGGTGGGTGGAATGGGGAGGAGGAAGAGATTGGCGGCGGAAGAAAAAAAGGCTGAAGGTGAAATATAAGGGAAAATATAGTAGTTGGAAAATGAAAAAACAAAAATACGGAAGAAGAAATGTGGTGAACAGAAGAATGGTGATTTTGGATGAAGTTTGAAGTGGAAAACATGTAAAACGCTGTTGATGTAAGATGAAGAAAAAAAGGACTCGTCACAGAAGAAAAAAAAGAGAGGCCCTTAGTGGAAGAGAAAACGAAGGATGTCGGTGTTAGTGGAGAAGGAAAAGGGTACGGTTTGGTGGAAGAAAAAGGAGAGCTAATGATAAAGGAAAGAAGGAAAGGGCTGGTCGGGTTAAGGTGAGGTTTGTGTTTCTCCTGGACCCCTCCTCCCAGAAGATTAGTCCCATTAGTTTGGTGATTCTAATGCCTTTTGTCCCATGCCATTACCAATATGAAGACCTTTCGTGCCAGACCTTTCTATTTTTTTCTCTTCCTGGCGAGCAATAGCAAGCCTGTAGTTTAGGATGAACCGGCCTTCAGACGGGGCAAATGTAGAACATTATCTAAAAGGATTTTGTTGTTTTCTTTTTTTTTTTTTTTCTTTTTATAGCATGATAGAAATGTAGGGAACAAACTTCCCCCCCCCCCATTGGTAGGACAGGGTTGGTAGGAAGTTGAGGAAGGGGTTGGTGGATCAATTTGGCTTGAAAAGAAAGGAAGGATATGTTGATTGAAATCGGTGAAAACGAGTATAGTATGGTGAACATATGTTTTGGAAAGGAATAAGTAATTTCTTTTGTAGGATATAAGAAGGTTTTGGGTGGAGGTAATGAAAGGATAGATGTAGAGAAGTGACGAAGGACTTATGGGAAATTATGAAGTAAGTGTTATTGAATGAGAGAGTTTGAACGTTGGTGGAGGAAATAAAGGAAAATGGTGGTCATTTTTGGACGGGAAGAAGTGAAGTGTATTAACCCCTTGAGAATTATGACGCAATTTGGCAGTTTATTCTGGCTATTATTAGACGATTATATTCAGAGTAGGAAAGGTATATGGAAGTCAGAGTTGATTGAGACAGTTTTTACCCTATTATAAATTATCTCAGATCCTTCCTAAGCCCTATAAAATTGTTTAATAATAGCCAGATTAAACTATCTAAACAAGTCATTATCCTCAAGGTGTTAATATAATTATGTACTTATAGCGAAGATTGTTGGTGGAGGAAATGAAGGAATGAATGTAAGAAGAATCCTGGAGAGAAGAATAAAGGGAATGGAGGATAACTTACCATACAATGATTTACGGAAAAAAAGGAAGTTTTAGTTGACTGATGTGCAGGGAAGATAAGGAGAAGGTAGGTAAATATGATGAAAACAATAGTTAGCCTAATTAATGGTAGCTGGAAAGTTATACTTGAAACACAATATTAATTATCAGGGAAGTTACCCTTTAGAGATTAGTACACATTTTGACAGTTTATTCTGGCTATCATTATACGATTTTATACAGATTAGGAAGGATCTGCGGGAATTTAAATCGTAAAGACTATCTTCATTAACCCTCTGAATTAAATTCACTTTTCCTAATCTGAATAAAAGCGTTCAATAATAGCTAGAAAACAGAAAAGTAATGCGTCATCGGATCTTCTAAGGGTTAATTAATCGTGAGGTGATAGAAGTATTTAAAACTTTGGAAGATTGATTGTGGGCGTGATTGAGGGTAGACATAAATAAACGCTATTCGATAAGTGGAACCAAAGTTGACACAAGGAACTATTAAAAGGAAAAGGATTGTAGATCGAAATGAATATGAGAAAGATAGGGGTAACCGAATTCAAATACGACCTACCCCACGATGGAAAGGAATTTTTCGGCAAGGGTTGTGGGAACAGCCTGGGGCGAGTGGAATGTGTTCGATTGGCCATACGTCAAAAAGGCCGCACTCTTAAATGGCCACAGACAAAGCGGAAACATACTAGCACATAATATATATAATCGAATAACTACACTAACCTAACCTAACCAAGCTTAGCTTAATCTAACCTAACCAAACCAAGCCTAGTCTAACCTAAACAAGCCTAGCCTAGCCTAACCTAACCTAAGTAAGCCTAACCTAATCTAACCAAGCCTAACCTTACATTACTTACCAAACCTAGCCTAACCTAACCTAATCTAACCTAACCAAGCCTAATCTAACTGAACCAAACCTAGCCTATGCTAACCAAGCCTAGCCTAGCACAACCTAACCTATCCAAGCCTAACTTAATCTATCCTTGACGACCATTTTGAGTTGCGTCTTCTTCTTTTATTTTTCTCCGTGTAGGGGTGTTCTCTCGATTTGAGCAAAGGGAAAGAAAATTGCCAGGTGAATGAAATAGAACTTGTGGAATTGGGTATAGGTTTGTTATTAATTGGGACTCGAGTAAGGAGATGTCTAATACTTTGACCTAAGAACGAACGAAACCAGAGAAAAACACAATAACAAACAATAAGTTATAAAATACAATAACATACATTAAGTTATAAAACACAATAACAAACATTAAGTTATAAAACAAAATAACATACATTAAGTTATAAAACACAATAACAAACATTAAGTTATAAAACACAATAACAAACATTAAGTTATAAAATACAATAACATACATTAAGTTATAAAACACAATAACAAACATTTAGTTATAGAACACAATAACAAACATTAAGTTATAAAACAAAATAACATACATTAAGTTATAAAACACAATAACAAACATTAAGTTATAAAACACAATAACAAACATTAAGTTATAAAACACAATAACAAACATTAAGTTATAAAATTAAACCAGGGAGAAATGCCATAAAGAACATTTGATTACAAAACTAAGCCAGGGAGAAAGATAATAAATAATATTATATTGAACAATGAAACCAGCGAGAAATATCACATAGAACGTTAGATTACACAACTAAATCCTATCTTGTCTTACACCATAGCTAACCGAAAGACCTTCCCTCCACGAGCTAGTCACAACTCAAAATATTGTTTCATGAAAGTACGAAAGGAGTACAAACGAAAACAAGCAAGAATATATCTACTGATCCTTACGAGGTTGCTTTTAGTTACGCCACCTAACCCATGAAAAGGAGTGAATAAATAGCATAGCACCACAAAATCCCGCGAATATGATATTATTCCGGAATGAAATTAACCCTTAGAAGATACGATGACGCATTTCTGTTCTGTGTTCTGACTATTATTAGACAATTATATTCAGATTAGTAAGGGTATATGTAAGTCAGAGGGTTAATTCAGATATTCTTTACCCTTTTAACATCCACATATCCTTCCTGAATTGTTTAATAATATATTAAATAAACTTTCCAAATGCGTCTTGATCTTCAAAGGGTTAAGTGAAGGAGAAACATAATACTGAGCAAAACTGTTGATAATAATTGTTATATTTAAGTTAAAATGTAAAACTTGCAAACTAAACAAACCAAAACTGGGACAAAAACAATATAAAGGCAAAAGAACTGATCAAAATCACTATGTGGAAACAACGCTTACTAAAATAAACAAATTGAAATAAAAGAACACAATCCACCACATAGGGTGTACTGTACACCACTATGTGAGCAAGTCAATCTGGTTCCCAAGCAAACTGATCACACACATAACAATGCAACAAGATGAGAGATTAATGGTTGTTTAATTAAGGTTTACCGGTAAGTAAAGCATGACAGCTTGTCCAACGTAAATAGAGAAAACATAGTATAATCATAAATAATATTATATATACTGTATATACTGTATATATATATATATATATATATATATCGGTATATATATATATATATATATATATATATATATATATATATATATATATATATATATATATATATATATATATCTGTATATATATATATATATATATATATATATATATATATATATATATATATATATTTATATATATATATATATATATATATATATATAGAGAGAGAGAGCGCGGAGAGGGGGGGGGGGGGAGTAAATGGGCTCCATAACAAGTGGGTAGGAGTTTTGGCCTGAGCAGCAGTAAGGAGGATCACAGGTTGCCACTGAAACTCCACAAATTGGGTGAAAGGAAAGAGATCTTGGTCAAGTCGAGAAATATATTGAGTGAATGAAAGGGGAATTTATATTTACTTTATTTACTAGCTCATATATTTACTTATTTCCACATATAAAATAGTAATTTATATTATTTGTGAGGGGGCTCATGAACTTATCATTACTAGTTAGGTATACTGGTATTAACCCTTTCAGTACCGGTGACGTCTTTTTTACTTGATTTCAGCTACATTTAGACGATTTCATGAAACATATTTTGTTTTGTTCTATGTCTCAACCTCGGGACTGTAGGCTGTTCAGTAGCCTGCAATTCGTGCGAGGCCCCGAGATTATTGATTGAAACTTCGAGATGTTGGGTGCTTCATGTGTCGCACTAGATGAGTTGGTGAAACTGGAGTTTCAAGGTGTTGGTTGCTTCCTTTCTGCAACACTAGATGGCGACACCTTATTTATACACGTCACTTGATTAGAGAGAGCAGCTATACGGTCGTTCACAGCATCTACGAATATGAACAGGCATCTTCTATGCTATGAATTGGTGAGGATATAGGGGGTATTTTATTGACTTGTCGGTGTAGCAGCCAGGATACTTGTAAAACAATAGGAACGATCAGATCACCCCAGAAAACCCCCTGCCATTTGGCATGGACTCGATCTGAGGTGCTTTTTGTCTGCAGTCCACGACGCAATCCACTGTGCTATCGCCTCCCCCTAAGTAATGAAAGGGAGCTAGAGGAATTAATTGAGATAATCTGTAACCTTGTAATGGGTAAGTGTCCTTCCTAAGCTGAATAAAATGGTTTAATAGTTTCCAGAATATAATCAACAGGATGTCACCGGTACCGAATGGGTTAAGAGAGAGAGAGAGGTGTACAATTAAGCTCTCTAGTGTCTGACAGTACCGGGACCATTCTTTTAAGTATATTCTGGCTACTATTGGACGATTTTATTCAGTTTTAAAAGAGCCTCCAGCAATTAATAGGCTTCGAACTTTCTCACTAAACTTTTTTTTTTTTTTTTTTACCACAGATCCTTCTTAAACTACGCTGGTACAGAAGGGTTAAAACCAATTGCACGGTTACAACTTGTTTTAGAAGAGAAAAGTGCATAGTGCAATACAAGAACTGCAAGGTGTACAGGACACTAACCACAGGACATTATCTACAGTGTAACTCTTAACTATGTTTCTGACTGGCTGAGTAGGTTTTAGACGAGACCCTATAGTAACAGAGATTAACCGACCTCCGCCATCTTGGTGCCACTGGTAATAATTTTCTCTCTTTACTCTCAAAGCTCTCCATGCCTATAATAAACATTCTTTAATACTGATACAGGATAATAATATAGATTGGTCTTTGGATGTGCTGTACAATGATAAGCAATGTAATAGCACTGCGATGTTTAATCATTGTGGCACCAAAATGGCGGTCAATATATAGATGGCCTTTCTCTCTTACCACAGGATCTCTAGCTTTTATATATGCAAAAGTTTCCTGTTATAATAGTAATGGACTCTCTGTAGTTCCAAAATATAATCATGATTGCGTATTGGAATAATTTTGAGGCCAAGCATCTTATTATAGTCCATAATGCCAAACTTGTTGATTTCCATATTTCCATTTGCAAACGATGAAGCTTGATTCACACTATCTGGTCCGACGTCTTGGGGGTTATAATGATATTTTGTTTAAGTATGTTTGAGAATTTTGCATGCTTTTGCCATATTCGAGCAATCTGTAACTTGAAACAACTCGGCCTTAGTTCAGGCCATAATGAAAACAATTATACATTTATCTTGAAGGGAGCCTGGTTTTCAATTGGTTTAGTTTGAAGGAATTCTGGGAAGGTGTTATTGTTAGTCTAGGGGGCAAACTGAAATACATTGTTCGAAAATGGCAAGACTATGCAAAATCCTCAGTACTAATACAACACAATATCGTAATAACCCCCAACATGTCAGACCACTTAATAACCTTGCATGTAATCTTGCATACTAACTCGACTCATAAAACCCCAAATAGGTTTTCAGTCCCCACACATAAGCCACAGTGTGATATAGTATAGACTCCGGTGGTAATGTTTGCTAATAGACTAAAGGCGGATGCACAGTTGGCCAAGTGAATTTGTACCAACCCCAGGCTTTTATGTATGGAGGTAAACATGGTGTGATTGAATTAGGAGTTTAGTTTCTTATTCACATGATCACTTAACTGTGTTATAACAAATTAAACCATATAATTTTATTATACTATTTTTTACTAACATGTCTCTTCCTTAATGATAGATATATTAGGCCGATTACTCTATTCGTTTTTCAGTTATGATAGGTTGGGATCGGGATTTCTGGTGTACCTATAATTAACACGGTATGGCGAGTGGAACAATAACTAGACATAATAATTATATAGGACGTGAAAGACTTAGAAACACACAACTTGTCAAGGGAAAGTAATAGTACATTAAAATAACATGAATTTAGAGTAAAGTTGTTGGTGAACTATTAATTTGGACTGTGCTTCACTGCTGTTGTTTTTGCTATCAACCTACTTTCCTCGATTCTGATCTGACAGCTTCTCAAATATACATTTGTACAACAATTATTGTCACTGATAATTGATCTTCAATGTAGTTGCCGATGCTATTGCAAAAATGTCTCCAAATGTTGCCAGATAATAGTTGCAGGAGACAACTCTGGTACATATCCGCTTGCAACCCTTCAATCGGACCATGATCTTTACAAATTATTGATGGTATAGCCAGCAAAGTGTACTTAACTGTCCAAGAACTTCTAAGGCTGCAAGTTTTAAAGAATGTCTAAATTAACCCATTAACGTTTATAGATCCTTGCTAGTTGAGTAAAATAGTTTGGAGGGAGTCAGAATGAAACATTAATTTATATTATATGATGGAAAGGGTTAAGCCCTTCATGAATCTTAACCCTATTTCACCCGTGGGGGGTATTTTTGGGGCCTCTCCTGTTTCACTCCATTAGTTTGGAGACAAACAAACCTTTCACCCCAATACTTTCGCAATAATAAGATGCGTCACCCCAACTTGTAACTTAGAAGAAATTGACCGTCGGTCGGGAAATTTTTCTAGCGAAAAATGTACAAATTTAGCTTAAAGGTGATCTGGCTGTTTTATTTGTTTTTTCCCCCGAAGTAAATCTGGGAAGGCGTTTTCGGTAACATATGCAACACACTAAGATAATTTACTCCAAAATGGGTAAAATAAGCAAAATCCTCAATAATTAACCAAATTTTCATAATAACCCACAACACGTCGGACCAGATAGTATTAAGCAGCATTTGGCAATTTGCATATGTATGGCACCCCCCCCCCCTCCAATGGGTCATACATAAACACCTCTGTAACTGTATTCGTGGGCTAATGATTGGTGAAAGAGGCCAGTGCAGCCCATAAACAGAAAAGTAATAGTTGATAAATATGCATATTTTATATTAGGGTTGGAAGTGATACTGTGTGTGTGTGTGTGTGTGTGTGTGTGTGTGTACTTACTCTAGTTGTACTTACTCTAGTTGTATTGCGGGAGTGAGCATGCTCGTTATTTCCCGCCTCCTATATGTGTAGGTGTTATATGTATCGTTGGAATGGCTGTGGATGTGTGTGTAGTCTGTATTTTTAGCCAATTGGCGACATCGGAAACGAAGGCTTAGGGTGGATCTGTATGGTACCATTCTCACTATAGACGGTACCGTCTCGCCCGAAGGCTTAGGTAGCCATCAGCTTAGGTGAACCATATGATACCCATCTCGCCTTGTACCATTTTTGCCCACCCCAGATGGGACGTCACAACGTCGTCCACTTATTCCAGGTACCTATTTACAGCTAGGTGAACTGAGGCTAACACATGAAAGGAGACAAGCCCAATTTGTCTCCGCCCGGCCGGGGATTGAACCCCGACCCCTCGTGTGTGAGACGAGAGCTCTACCTACTAGGCTACGGGCTGTGTATGTGTGTGTGTATGTGTGTGTGTGTGTGTGTGTGTGTGTGTGTGTGTGTGTGTGTGTGTGTGTTGTATATACAGTATACTAGTATAGGCATCAGGATGATTAAGGGGAGATTTGTATTTTGTTGTATTTATTTGTTTATTTATATATTTATTCTTTATATATTTTTAGTTACCTACCAATTCGGCCGGGTTCCTCGTAAAGTACATGCTCGTTATCGCACGACAGGAAGAAATCGACACCTAAATGACACAAATGATCTTAAAATCGAAAATCTAATGGGGCTAAACACGAGGGAGAAGGGGGTAAAACAAAAAAATCTCCCCTTAACAAGAATTATATTGATCCCAAGATTTCCTACCTTACCTAAATGCAATCGTCTGAAACTAACTAGATTGAAATATAAATATGTAGTCTTTTGTTTGAGGAAGTTAAACCTGATGAATTCGAAATGTTCTTGTTGACTTAACCCTTCCAGTCCCATGACGCCTTTTCACTATATTGTGGCAAAAATGAGATGAGTTTACTTTAGAGGGTCTTCTAGAAATCTAACGAGTAATGTTAACTGAGATGACAGGGTTGCAAGCAATAGATAAAGCAACCCCATCAGAGGTCCTCACAAATCAGAAGGAGGATCAACCCACCAGAGTCAGAATAGCTGCGATCAAGGAGAGGAAAAGGACGAGGAAAAGGACACAGGTAAGGGTGGAAAGGGAAACCGCACAGTCCCCCCTGTTTACCCGTGCTCTAATACCTTCAGGAATACTGCAGTCTACCCACCAAAGTGAACGACATCCGGAACCTACAGGATGTACAAGCCCGGACCAATCACAGAGACCCCTGTCCAGCCAATCACAGAGCCTGAGACATAAAGAAATGCGTGCACCCAACAGCAGCCAGATTTGGATTACGATGAGGATGATGTTATGCTAATTCCCCATCAAAATCCAATGGCATACCTACACAGATGGGACCAAGAGAATCACCTCTACAGTACCTCACATCGAGTGTTTACATAATAGAAGAAAACAATTAGGAAGAACGAAAGCATGGCCTGCAACATTGAAAAAGCAAGGAAGGATGAAAATAAGAAAAACATTTATCCTGCAGCCATACAAGCTTTCTATACTAAGAGTGTAATCTTATTAAGATATAGAGAATAACGATGCCCATGTATTATTAGGGTAAGTGTATTTTTAGAACAATAATTGCCTTCACAATGATTAAAAGATTGAATTCCCCATGCTCCTACTATTCTGAGATAGGTCGAATTGAGTTCAAATTATCATCCAAATATAATCTGACTGAAATCGAATGAAAGGTATGCAAACACGAGGTAATACCTTCCACTAGCTCAGCTTTTAGTGGGTAGATAACCGTGTCGGCGAGACTTCTCAATAGGGCAAGCCATTCTCCCTATAGTCAAGTCCAATGAGGGTGGCGACCGAGAGTGTGTTGGAGGAACCAGGATGCTCTAGTGTATGTGAGAGAGGCAGCTCCCTTTGATGTCCAGCCAGAGGAAGAACTACGAGTCCTACGTCCAGATTCTCTCTCATGGATATTGCTTCTTCTCTACACCCGTACCCTAATGCCCCTTTCCCACATGTGCGACAACTCACGATTTTCGTCGCCGATGGCTTAGTTTTGTCAAATTCGCAACAATATGTGCGACGTTCACGATTTTGACCGTTTCAAACAGATGACAAATTATACTCGGCGAAGATGTCGCCGATGTCGGCGATGCAATCGCCGACCTTCTGCGACGTTATCGGCGAAATGAGCGATGTTCCGCCGATGATCTCTGCGAGAAATGTCACATTTTCAAAAATATCTTGCGATATCATGCGATGATGAAAGAAAACTCGCCGAATGTTCTGCGACGTCTTAGGCGATTCAAGCGATGGTTCGGCGATTACTTCGGCGAGGTTATCCGAATATTTTTCCTGGCACAAATTCCTGTGATGAACGAACGAATCCTCGGCGATCATCGCCGAAGGCCGGTTCCTCAAAAAGTACAGGCTCGCTATCTCTAGCCAGGAAAAATTCGACGCCTAAATGACACGAAAGTCTTAATATTGACAACGAAATGGGGTGAAATGTCTTAAAATCGCCAAACTAATGGGCCGAACGTCATAAAATATGAAAACTAATGGGGTTAACCATGAGGAAGAAAGGGGACCAGAAAAACGACCCATCTCCCCTTAATTCGGAGATTGGCAATGCTTCGCCGGAGACATTTTTCAATCAAATAATGTACAAATTTAGCTTGCTCTCAAAACAAAAAAATTATATGTTGGCTCGCTACCGCTCACCAGGAAAATATTGAAACCTGGATGGGGGTAAACGTCTTAAAACAGTAGGCTGAACGGGGCCGAACGGATTATAGGCAAAGAGAGAGGGAGAGAAATAGAAAAAAAAAAACTAGGAGAGAGGGAAAGAAAGAGAAAAACAGCGAGATGGGCTCAATGTTTGCGTTACGGCTTAAAAATTGAGCCCACCTCGCCTTTTTTTGTTTTCTGTTTCTCTCCCTCTCTCCTCGTTTTTTGTTTGTTTTCTATTTCATCCCTAGTTTCATCCCTAGACCTCCATCAAGCATATAAAGCACCCCCCAACACCCTTCTTCAATATCAATTTGTACATTTTTCGATAGAAAAATATCCTGGCCGAAGGCCGGTTCCTCAAAAAGTACAGGCTCGCTATCGCTAGCCAGGAAAAATTCGATGCCTAAATGACACGAACAGTCTTAATATTGACAACGAAATGGGGTGAAATGTCTTAAAATCGCCAAACTAATGGGCCGAACGTCATGAACATGAAAACTAATGGGGTTAACCATGAGGAAGAAAGGGGACCAGAAAAACGACCCATCTCCCCTTAATTCGGAGATTGGCAAAGAGAGAGGGAGAGAAAAAAAAAAAAAAAAAAACGAGGAGAGAGGGAGAGAAAGAGAAAACTAAAACAGCGAGGTGGGCTCAAATAGGCTAAGCCGTAACGTAAACATTGAGCCCACCTCTCTGTTTTAGTTTTCTCTTTCTCTCCCTCCTCGTTTTGTTTTTCTCTTTCTCTCCCTCTCTCTTTGCCTATAATCCGTTCGGCCCCGTTCAGCCTACTGTTTTAAGACGTTTACCCCCATCCAGGTTTCAATATTTTCCTGGTGAGCGGTAGCGAGCCAACATATATATATTTTTGTTTTGAGAGCAAGCTAAATTTGTATATTTTTCGATAGAAAAATTTCTCCGGCGAAGCCGGATTTCTCCATATAATGGTGGTTCGCTATCGCTTGCCAGGAAGATATCGATACTTGGATGGGGATAAACGTCTTAAAACAGTTGGTTGTATGGGGCTGAATGGATACAAACCAGAGAAAGAGAGAAAAGGAGAGAAAGAGAAGAAAAAAAACAGGTGAACCCCCCACGAGAGGTGCATAGAAAAAAGGGTTGACAGGTTCACTATAGGCCTAATAATTTTTTTTTAACCACCTCGCCGTAGGTGCTCTTTGGCCTCGGCGAGGTGTCTTGAGCATTCCACGTCGCAAGGCCCTTCGCATGCCTCGTGCGGAGCATACCCCTGGCCGGTATACTCTCGGCGAGTACTCGTGCGCACGTCGACGACTAATCAACGAGGAAATCGCCGATGATTATTGTGCATCGTCGATGTTCTCGGAACATCCGAGAGCATCGGCGATCCGTCGTGCGACGTTTTGGAAAATATCAACGATTTTTTTCGTGCGACAAACTTCGCGATGTCTCACCGATGTCGCAGACGATCGCAGAAACCCTCGCAGATCCCTCGGCGATGCTCGACGATGCTTGCGAGGGCAACCAATCCTCGTGAGTCCTCGTCCAAAATTTTGAACGGTCCGAACATTTGCGACGACCCGCGAGGGCCCTTGCGAGGTCTTGAGAGGCCTTGAGAGTCAAACGATTTTTCATGAGAGGTGTTGAGACATGTCACGAATGTGCCAATTTATTGGTGTCGGCGACGAAAATCGTGAGTTGTCGCACCAGTGGGAAAGGGGCAGCATAAGTGTCTCTGTGTTAATAAGTTTTGGGAATTATTGTGAAGGTAATATAAAATATGCGAGTGTTCAATCTAACTTTTTCTTAGAGTTCCGCTTCTAGGACTCCCCTTGTCAATTTAGTACACGTGTGATATTAATTCAACTTGTATCCGTGCAGTTATTTTATATAAGTACGGTCTCTGCTGTTTCTATTTTATCAACAAGGGACTGGAGTTTTCGGAGAGAGGCTCCGGTCCTGATGATATTCTTGACTTACAGTGTGCTGGCTTAAGGGGAGATATCCACTTGAGGGATTTTTTTCTGGACCCCGTTTTCCCTCATGTTTAGCCCCATTGCTTTTGATATTTTAAGACATTCGCACCATAATTAAGAACTTTCGCCCCATTTCTGTCATTTTTAAGACCTTTCATGCAATTTAGGTGTCGATGTTTTCCTGGCGAGCGATAGCGAGCCTGTAATTTAAGAGGAACCGGCCTTTGGTCGGGAAATTTTTCTACCGAAAAATGTACACATTTATCTTGAAAAATGTACACATTTATCTAGAGGGTGTAATTTTAAGCTTGATGGAGGTCTAGGGAACTAACTAAAAACCTCCCCTTAATAATCCAATAGGGTTGATAGCCTCTGAAGTCCTATTTTAACTAATCTAGTTTATGTTCAAGCATTTATTCACCTATTTTTACGTAGTCAATACTATAGTCAATACTATACGTGATACTTAGTGAATGCTCTCAGATTTTATTCTGTTGTGTTATTTTTCATTGTGTGTCCAAGTCGAAGTGAAGTGTGTAACGAGAGCTATTTTTCTTCTTAAATCTTAAAAATCCTAAACTCAGGACCGTGCTACGTCCATTTTTTGTTTTTGTGTTTTTTTTTCTTCTATGTGATTGAGGGAGGCAAAAGGCATTACTGCCTATAGCGAGTGCCTCCCCCATAGTTGAAAGAGTGACAGGGCCAAAATCAAGGGACGTTCGAGCCAAAATGCCTCGACACACGGAGTTTGAAGCAATTTAAGTCATAGGAAGAGGGAAAGACTGATTCTGGGAGAGAGTTCCAGAGCTCAGCTGTTGAGTAGAAGAAAGTTTGAGAGTAACGTTTCACTCTTGGGTTGGAGAGTTGCACAGAGTAGGGGTGGGATTGAGTTGCAAGACGGGTACCACGTGCCCTACGTAAAGGAGGTGGTATGCACTGGGATAGCTCTGAGGAACACTGATTATTATAGTAGCGATAGTATAGCGAGAGAGATGCAACATTGCGGCGGAGAGAGAGAGACTGCAGAGAGTTGGTGAGTGGACGGGAGTTAATGATACGAAAGGCCTTCCTTTCAACTTTGTCTAGGAGAGCGGTGTGAGAGGAACCTCCCCAGACATGTGAACAATACTCAATACAAGGGCGCACTATGCCCCTGTACAGAGCAAGAAGCTGTGCAGGGGAAAAGAACCCCCTAAGGCGGTTGAGCACACCGAGCTTCTGGGAGGCTGCCTTAGCAAGACTGGTAATATGGTCCTTCCAAATGAGAGCAGAAGAAAAAGAGACACCAAGAATATTGAGAGAAAATGAAGGGTTGATTTTTGTATTGTTGAAGAATAAGGGATAGTCCGCTGGGAGATCCTGACGGGTAGATAGATGGAGAAATTGGGTTTTGGAAGCGTTAAAGTTAACAAGGTTTTCTCTGCCCCAATTGGAAATAGTATTTAGATCAGAATTTAAGAGTTCTATGGCTTCTTTACGTTTGTCGTTGAGGAATTGCTGGCTGGGGCGTTCTGAAAAACTAATGGAGTAGTGTAAGGTTGAATCGTCTGCGTATGAATGGATGGGAATTAAGGTACAGTTAAGGAGATCATTTATAAACATTAAAAAGAGAATAGGAGATAGGACAGAGCCCTGAGGAACACCGGAGTTTATAGGGTGAGGAAGTGAACAATGGCCATCCACAACCGCGGCTATGGAACGGCCGGAAAGGAAATTAGAGACAAAGGCACAGATGGAGGGATAGAAACCGAAGGAGGGTAGTTTAGAAATTAAAGATTTATGCCAGACTCTATCGAAGGCTTTCGATATGTCTAGTGCAATAGAAAAAGTCGTTGCAAGAGATTACTTAGAGTACAAAGTCGCCACTGCTGAAAGTAAAAAACCCGTTCCGTTGAGTTAGAATTAATCTATGTTCAAGATTTCTAATTAATTTTAGTTCTTGTGAATAATATAATCATATACGTTACCCGGTTAATGTAATTCTTTCACCACCAATTTAGGAATTCAGATTATACATTCCTGTATTCATCAGCCTATTATTTTGGCTATTGATAAGTTACTACTTTGTTCTGTATCTATATCGTTTTAACTTCTATTCAAGTTATAGTAAGTCGCTACTTCGTTCTGCGTCTTTTTATCTTATATCAGTAGTTTGTTAATTCATTCAAACTTCTTCCCTAGCCATCATTTCGGCTATTCTATTTAATACTACTATGTTCTGTATCAAGTCTTATTATTCCGCGTTTGTTAATTCATTCAAGCCAACTTATCTAAAGCTATCATTCCGCTATAATTTATTCACTAAATTTACTGTGAATCTGATTTCCTCATTCTTTGTGATTTTAACTCATTTACGTTTGAATTTATTTGTTGTGTATCGTGTGAGAGATTGTTCACAATTTTCTTTGATAGTTAAATCATAAATGAAATTATCATTCCATCTAGAGTAACGCTAAGTTCATATCTTCTATAATCGATTGAACGTTGCACTAAATTGTATATTTATTTAACCTGACCTCAGTTTGTTTGACCTTAACCCCTTGAGCGATACCTTTGAGCGTGTACCTTGTCCGGCGCCTATTTGTATTTATAGCCGCGCATACCTGTGCGCATCTGAGTAGATGATCTCAGCTGCCCATATACTGTATATGAACATAAGAAGAACATAAGAAAATGGGAGTCCGCAAAAAGCCGATCGACCCACACAAGGTAGATCCCTGTCACACCCAACCCTAAGTACATAAGGTCATAAGATTGCGGGAAACTGCATATGGCCATGCGGCCCACATGAGGCAGCTCCCATTCACACCCAACCCCTATCACTCATATGGAAATCCATGTTATGCTTAAAGCTTTCAACTGTTTCTGAGCTAATTACTGTTCTGGGCAGTGCATTCCACATGTTAACAACTCTATTCCCAAACCAGTGCTTTCTTATATCTTTCCTAAATCTAAACTTATCTTACTTGAAACCATTTGAGCGGGTTATGTTGCCGTTCTTTAGCTTTAACACTCAAGCCGTGGGGCCCGACAAATGTCGTGTGAGAGAATCATGGCCACCCCTGCGGTGCCCGACAAATGTCGGAAGCGATGTTGAGCACATTATTGGCTCTGAGAGAGAGTCCATGCGTTGGGAGGACGATAGGCGTGCTCTGACCGTTCGGCACGGACCCAGTGCCGCAACTGACACTACCTCTGCAACATTCCACACCCACGGCCTCGCGAGACCAGGAAAAAACTCGGGAAATTATCGTATTTTAGGGATTTTCCCCTCGTGTTGCGCGATCGCTACAGGATAACCCGTGGTCGTACAAGGATGATTCAGATGTCATTGGAAAGCTCTAGTATCGCCCTTTCACGGATACATAATTGTATTACGCTCTGGCTCTTGTTTATGCATGGAATGAAGCTCGTTTAGGGTAAATATGCCCGCCTGGCAGGTAGTAGAAGTTACAAACATCCCCGTCGGTTAAGAGTTATTACCTCATCTATATCGCCCTTATTTAAACCTTTTATCAATTTAAATACCTCTATCATGTCTCCCCTACATCTTCGTCTTTCTAGTGAGTGCAAGCCTAAGACTTTCAACCTCTCCTCATATGATACGTCATTTCTAATATTATGTATCTTTTTCGTCATTCTTATTTGGACTGCCTCTAAAGGGTCAATATCTATTCTGTAATAAGGGCACCAAAATTGAACAGCATAGTCTAAATGGGGTCTTACTAGTGCTAAGTATAGTTTTAAGAAAACTTCAGCAGTCCTGTTGCTTACACTCCTTGATATGAATCCCAGAATTCTATTTGCCCTGTTCCTAACACTTATACATTGTTTTCTGGGTTTCAGATCATTGCTAACGAGCACCCCCAGATCCTTCTCACACTCTGTGTTATCCAATTCTACATTTTCTAGTTTGTATTTCGCATCTAAGTTACGATTTCCAATCCTTAATACCTTACATTTGTCTACATTGAAACTCATCTTCCAATTTATAGACCACTCGTGCAAATGATCGAGATCATTTTGAAGACATTCCCTGTCGCTAGCTGACTCTATTATCCTACCTATTTTAGTATCATCAGCAACTTTACTGATCCTACTCTTTATGCCTGAGTCAAGATAATTTATGTAGATAATGAACAGAAGGGGCCCCAAAACCGACCCTTGGGGAACCCTACTTTTAACTAATCCTCAGTCCGATTTTACACCATTTATACTAACTCTCTGCTTCCTACCAATCAGCCATGACCTAATCCACTTGAGTAGCATCCCTCCAATACCATGTCTTTCTATCTTCCTTAACAGCCTTTCATGTGGAACTTTATCAAAGGCCTTACTGAAGTCTAAGTAAACTATATCATATGGCTTGTCGTTATCTACCGCTTCATAAACCTCGGAGAAAAACTGAGTAAATTTGTTAGGCAGGGTCGGCCTGGAGTGAAACCATGTTGAGAGGGTTTATCAACTTGAAAATGTTTAAGTTATTTCTAATTTTCCTGGCAATAATTGATGCGATACTAATAGGACGGTAATTTGATGCTATGGACTTATCACCTTTTTTAAATATCGGAATTATATATGCGAGCTTCCATGAATCAGGAACTAAGCCTAAAGCTAGTGAATTATTAAATATGTGAGTTAATGGGTAACTTAATTCGTCCTTGCATTCTTGTAATACCCTAGCATACACCTCATCTGGACCTGGAGATTTCTGAGGTTTTAGTCTATCTATTTCCTTAATTACTTCGTCACTAATGACCTGAACTGTTCTTAATATTTCGTCTATACTACCGTTAAAAACTTGGTTGACTATTGTTACTTGATCTAAATTTTCGTGTGTAAAAACAGAAAGGAAATTACTATTTAGAGTATTGCACATTTCTAACTCATCATCTTTAATCTCACCTATCACATTCTTAAGGGGCCCTACTGTATCCTTTACCTTAGATTTATACAATTGATAAAATGCTTTAGGGTTGTTTTTGGATTCATTTACTACCTTGATTTCGTAGTTTCTTTTTTCCTTCCTAATTTCCTTCTTTACCTGCCTCGACAAGTTATGGTGATATCCTACAAGGTGGATTTCGCCTTTCTGTATTGTTCTGTATACACCTCTCTTTCTACCTATAAGATCTAATAATTTATTTGTAATCCATTTTGGTTGGTTTGTATGTGATCTAAATTTTGTTTTTGGTATATATTTATCTTGTTCGCTCTGTAAGGCAGAGATGAACTGATTATACACACTATTTAAATTTTCAGTTGGTTGTCTAACTATCTCAGCTGTGTGACCCACCTGGCCCTGACCTCTCGGTTCTGCTGGAACTAATTGGCTTACTTGACCTAAAAATCCTGCCTCACCTTTAATTCTGAGTGACCTTTTTAATCCCCTAAAATTTGCCTTTCTAAAGTCAGGGATAAGAACCTTATTTTCCTTTGGTTTGTAATGTATTTCTATAGATAAATATATTGATTTATGGTCACTGTTCCCTAGCTGGTCGCCCACTTCTAAATTTGTTATCCAATGTTCTCTGTTGCTAAGAACTAGGTCCAGGATATTATATCCTCTAGTTGGCGAATTTACAAATTGAAAGAGAAAGTTGTCTAGTACTACTTCAAGAAAATCTTCGGATTCGTTATTGCTAGTTTGATTAACCCAGTCTATACCTGGAAGATTAAAGACGCCTAAAATGCAAACATTATTATTCTGAGATGCCTTACTGATTTCTTCCCATATTAATTTGCCTAAATTTCGACAAAGACAGGGTGCCCTATAAATGGTTCCCAAAATAATTGTCTCACCTTCCCCGCTAATCTTTACCCACACCCTTTCATTATCGCTATTTGTTTTAATATCTGATCTTAGGCAACATTTTAAAGTATCCCTGACATAAATTGCAACTCCACCTCCCCTTCTGTCTGTTCTGTCGTCTTTAAATAAATTGTATCCTGGCATATGAAATTCTGCTAATAGATGTCTAGAGTCAGTATTTATCCAGGTTTCTGTAATCGCTACAATGTCATATTTTCCTTGCTAACAATGTTTCCTAAGCTGATCCATTTTGTTACATAAACTTCTACAATTTGTATAATATGCCTTCAACCTATTACTATTTTTTGTAACTAATTTTCTATTGTTTTTAACTAACTTATTATTTCTTTCGATTTCACTGCAGTCAATGGTATCACAATTACTAACATTTATATGTGATTGGGATTCTATTACATTCCTAGATGATGTATCGTTTCTTTCCCTATCCAAACTTATTCTCTGTTTGCCCACACAGGCTTCATCTTCAGCGAAACCCCGCAAACGTCCTATCTAATGAGCTAGCTAACGTGGAAACCCCTAACCTCGAAAGATGCACCCCACCTCTTACGTACATATTATCTTTACCATAAAATTTGGTCCAGTTGTCTATAAATGGTATTGCTTTCTCCTTACAATATTTTCCAGACGACAATTTATACCAATTGCCCTGGACGTCCATTCCTTTCCAACTTCCCTTCTAGGTAAGATATTATGCACTACAGGGATCCCTCACTTCCTCCTAACTTTATCTAATACTTCCCGATACTGTCTGAGCAGTTCCTCACTCCTACCTTTGCCAACATCATTACTTCCTGTACTGAAGCAGATAATGGGGTTATCTCCACTATCTTTCATGATGTGTTAAATGTTCTCTAATACCCTCCCTTCCCAGGCGCCAGGCAGACAAACAACCTTCCTAAGTTTAGTGCAGGTAGCCCTAAGTTGGTGTCGTACCATAGAATCGCCAACAATGGAAAAGTGATGCCTACCTTTCCCTCGGGAGGATCCAGCAGCAGCAGGTGGAGAAACCCAGGTGGTGGTAGAAGCTCCCTTGGTAGTGGTGGTAGTAGGTAGGGCGTCAGCGGTAGGCACAGCGTCAGCGGTAGGAGTTGTGTTGGTGGCAGGCGCTTGGGTTATCCCTCCCTTATCCTGATTTTCGTCTTTAAGCAAATCCACTTCCCTCTGAAGTTTAACGTTAACCTCCCTCAGTGCCAAGACCACTTCCTTCACCACAACCATCTCTTCCCTTACCTGGAGAATAAGATGATGCAGATCAGTTAGAGACTCGCACTCCATACCTGCCATGATCCCAATAAGCTTAGCAAGGAGCAAGAAACTAAGTACATAAAAACAAAAACAAGTAAACTAACAGCTAAAATCTGAGCTAAAACACTGTTTATAACACTAGCACACTGACTCCAAACACAAGTAAGCGTGTATGGTCAATAAGGTCACGGGTAAGGGCAGGAGCTCAGATTAAACACAACCTTCCACGATCACTTTCTGGCCAACACGCCTATACTAATTATTATTCCTTTCGATATACACTAAGTCTTGACCCGTATAGGTATTGTCTTCAATATTTATGTTATGTGTTTATCTTATGTAATGATATGTTTCATGTTTGACGCTTTGTAAGTGACGATATTATTCATCAAAGAGTATAACTTATTCAACTCTTTATAAGTCACCTTTGAATTACATTAGACTCCAACTCAATATAGTGGAGAGTTTGATGCCCCCATTTCCATGTACCTTTGTTTCTGTAATAAAAACGAGTGTAATTATTCCGTGTGTTTATTGTGTTTTGGAGAGTGATTGAGTAATTCAGAAGTAACATTTATCAGGAGAGATATGTTCCTGTTGAGCTTTATCTGATTCTAAATATCCGAAACACGGAATATAATAGAATACCTAATAAAGCGAGTTGGATTACAACCCCACATAACATTAACTAAATTATATCTCCGACTCCCACTATACCTTCCCAAACTGAATGCAATTGACCGATACTAGAATGATAAATAAACTAAGAAAACTTGACATAATGTGTATAAACACTAGTTGAGAAGGACTTTATTGACAACGTATCCTTTTTATATTGATCTGATGAACACTAATGATTCATAGTAAAAGAGGCGTGTTCGTACTAAAAGGAATAAGAGGAAACTGGATATATTGTGTGTGTGTGTGTGTGTATGTGTACAAAGGAGTACAAAGGAAATCAAGCAACAACAGGTCTAGTGACCCTTCAAGGCTGCTTGTCCTCCAAAACACTGAGGATCAAGTGTCCAAACAGTGGTTTAGAGTGGGTAAGGGAACATTGGAAAGGGAACTACTGCCCTGGAACTAATGTCCGTGGCAGGACTAGGAAGTTAGTAGGGGACATATGGGCTAGTAACTGAGGGGAGGATAAAATAAAGTTATTCATTCACAAACGCAGTCAGTCGCGGGTTTGATGCGAGATATTTGTCTAGGCGGAGTTTAAATGAATCAACGGTGCTGCAGTCTATAACGTCTCGGGGGAAGCCCATTCCACAAGTTGACAACTCGATTGAAGAAGAGATTCTTAGATTCGTGTGAGTTAAAAGATTTACCAATAATTTTGCAACCGTTTCCCCGCGTGTAATGAGAGTGGTCGATAGTGAAGTACTTACTACAGTTCATATTGTCGATGCCTTTGATGATTTTGAACATTTGAATTAAGTCACCTCTTAATCTGCGCTGGGTTAAAGGAAATAGATTTAATTCTCTAAGACGCTTTTCGTATGGTTTGTTCTTTAGGCTAGGTATCATTTTGGTAACTCTACGTTGAACTCGTTCTAGCTTGTTTATATATTTTTGGTAATAAGGGCACCAGGATTGAACGCAGTATTCCCGAAGAGGGCGGACTAAGGAATTGTAAAGGGTTAGGATAACGTCTTTGGATTTATGCTCAAATGACCTGCCTATAAAGCCAATTATTTTGTTTGCCTTCTTAACAACTTCTGAACATTGTTGACTCGGTTTTAGGTTACTCGATATTGTTACTCCCAGATCGGTTTCTCTGTTTACATTCTTAAGCTGAGTGCCATTCATCGAATAGTTTGCTTTCTCATTTAGGTATCCGATATGTAGTACTTTACATTTATCCGCATTGAAACTCATTTGCCAAATTTGGGCCCAATGTGACAATTTATCTAGATTGTGTTGCATATCGTCAACTTGTTCTTTTGAGAGTACGCTATTTGCAATTTTTGTATCGTCAGCAAATTTTGAGATTGTACAGGTGAGACCCTCATCTATGTCATTGATGTAAATTACAAAGAGAATTGGTCCTAGTACCGATCCCTGGGGTACCCCGCTACCCACATTGGTCCATTTAGATGCCTTACCGTTTATAACTACTCTTTGCTTTCTGTCGCTGAGCCAATTTTCTATCCATTTCAACACACCGTTTTGTATTCCATGCGCTTTTAGTTTTAGCAGTAAACGTTTGTGGGGAACTTTGTCAAAGGCCTTTTGAAAATCAAGGTATATAATATCTACAGCTCTACTCTCATCGTAGAGGTTGAGGATATCGTGGAAGAAGTCTAAGAGGTTTGTTAAACAGGAACGTTTTTTACAAAAGCCGTGTTGAGTATCTTTAAGTATGTTATTTTCCTCTACGTGATTTACGAGTCTGTCTCTTATGACCGTTTCTAGCATTTTACATACAACTGAGGTTAAGCTAATTGGACGATAGTTACTGGGTAGGGATTTGCTGCCTTTTTTTAATATCGGTGTTACGTTGGCTATCTTCCACTGATCAGGCATAGTTCCAGACTGCAAGGATTTATTGAATAGTAATGTCAGTGGTTTGGAGAGCTCATCCTTAGCTTCCTTTAGAACTCTAGGCGAGATTGTATCAGGTCCAGGAGTTTTATTTACCTTGAGTTTATCTAAACAATTCAATACTTCTCTCTCTGTAACGGTGATATTGCTTAGAACATCTGAATTATCAATCTGAATCGGCGATGGTGTAGGGATATCACTGAGGTCTTCGGTTGTAAAAACTGATGCAAAGAAGGTATTGAGGGCATTACACATTTGTACTTCGTCTTTGGTGTATTCTCCATTTTCATCGACTAACGGTCCAACAGTTGAAGTAACTACTTTTTTCTTTCTGATATAACTATAGAATTCTTTCGGGTTTGTTTTACTTTGATTCGCAATATGTAACTCTAGGGTCTTTTTACTTTGCTTAATACACTTTTTGGCTTTGCGTCGTAGCTCTACAAATTTCACCCGTTCTTCGTCATTTTGTGAGGATTTTAATCTATCATTAGCAAATTTTTTAGCAAGCAGGCAGTTTGAAATATCTTTATTCCACCATTTGGGCTTATTATTATGGCCTGGACGCCGTATTTTCGATGGTATGCAGTCGTGCACTGCTTTTAGGTAAGTGGTTTCGAATAACTTCCAAGATGTATTTATGTCGTTATTGTTAATTAAAAAGCTCCAGTCAGTTTCTTTAAATATAGCTCTAAGTTTATGAAAGTTTGCTTTCTTGAAATTAGGGATTTTTTCGATGCTACTATTTGGTTCGTTACTAGTAAAGTTTAAAGTGAAAGTTATTGTACGATGGTCGCTGTTACTGAATTCATCACCAACATTCAAATTCTCTATTAATTCTTCTTTTGTTGCAAGTACAATGTCAAGAACGTTATTACCATGGGTCGGTGTTCGAACAAATTGATAAAGCGAAGTCTCTTGCAAGTTCGTATACAAGTCATGTCCGGAGTGTGAAGTAAGAGTATCGCCCCACTTGGTCACAGGTAAATTAAAGTCGCCAAAAATTACGGTATCTTGTGAGTTACTTACATCTGCAATTTGTTCGTAAATTTCTCGGTCAGTTTGCACTGATTGATCTGGAGGTCTGTATATTAACGCAAGTATTATTTTTGTACCTTTATTATTCTTTATTAGCACAAAAGATGTGTCGACGTTCACAATTTGAGGTTTTGACAAGAGGGTCGGGTTAAGACTTTCTATGATATAAAGTAAAACGCCAACTCCATTTCGATTTATTCGGCTTTTCTCAAACATTACATAACCGGGAAGTGAATACTCTGCTAAAAAGTCTCTATCTTCTGTATTGAGCCAAGATTCTGTTATGCCAATCACATCATAATTTTCTGTAAACACTAGCTCCTCTAAATCTGAAAATTTATTGCGTATGCTACGAGCGTTTGCATAGAAAACCTTTAAATTTGTTATTTTAGAACTCACGGAACGCTCTTTAATAATATTGTTGGTTCTTGTCGGATCTACATGTATGTTCATGGCTGTCCTCGGTCCTCGCTGTCTTCGGTCCTTATCGCTGGTGGTCCTCGGTTGCCTCTGTTTTTTGCTTGGCGTTGGATGATTTATGTCACTGCTGCTTCTTCTCGGATGGCGTTTTTTGATCCATGGCTGCGGACTGCTTCGTGTAGGAGACGACCCATGCGTGCTGAACCCACAGGGTTTAGATGAGTGCCATCCTTGCGGAACAGAGTAGGCTGGTTATAGAAATTATCCCAGAGGTTGATGAATTCAACTTCTTCCTTCAGACACAAATATTTTAGTCGGCTATTTGTGCTGAAGGCCTTGTCGTAGAATTTGTCAGGTGCATCGATCTTGGGGAGAATGCCTGAGATGATGATATTCCTTGACTTGTTTTTGTAGTGCTGGATCATCTTGCAATATTTCTCCATCAACTCTTCGGATCTGGTGCGCATGATGTCATTTGAACCAGCATGGATGACAGAAAGGGTATTTTCGTTTGCATCATTTGTGGTATCTTCGAAGGCTTCCACAATGTCATCCAGTCCAGATCCTGGGTCCAGTTTGTGTGTGTGTGTGTGTGTGTGTGTGTGTGTGTGTGTGTGTGGAGGGTGTGTGTGTGGGGGAGATAGTTGCGATGGTGGTTGGCGAAGTGATCAGTGGTGTTAAGTATCAACACAGGTGTCACTTATAGGTTAGTTGGGGCCAGGTGTGAGTGTGTGTGTGTGTGTGTGTGTGTGTGTGTGTGTGTGTGTGTGGAGGGTGTGTGGGTGTGGAGGGTGTGTGTGAGAGAGAGAGAGAGAGAGAGAGAGAGAGAGAGAGAGAGAGAGAGAGTTAAGGGAGAGAGAAGGAGAGCATGATATAGATTGGTATGTATGTGAATGAATGTCTGTGTGTAGACTAATTATTGCTGTATGTATTATTTAGATGAGTACGTTTTATGCGTGTGTGTTTGTGTGTATTAAACTAAAGTGCGTGAGTGAAAGAGTGTGTGTATGTGAGTTATTGAATGAACATGTATGAAAGTGAGTTAGTGAATGAGTGAGTGTTTGTGTGTTAGTGAAAGTGTGTCTGTGTTAGTGAATGTGTGTCTGTGTTAGTTAATGTGTGTGTGTGTAAATGGGTGTGTATGTGTATGTGTGTTTGTGTGTGTGTGTGTGTGTGTGTGTGTGTTTACTATGTTCGCTCGCATGTGTGTCTTTATCAGTGTACAGGTGTGTGCATGAATATTGGCCTGTAATATATTCATAGCTTATCGTCAGGTTGTCCATTAATAACATAATTAATGAACAATGGAACTGATAATACAATTACTGTACAGTCACGGTCGGTAGTCGTGCACTCTATACCTTGTTCCAAATAGGTAGGCCAGAAATCGTCAACCCTAACCTCTGTAACTCTAAAATAGCTAGAGAAAATGAGCTGTAAACCTCCATACCTATTCCCTGGCTGACCCTTCCCAAATGGTAGTCATAATAGCTCGATTACTCTAGTCGTTTGTGAGTTATGGAGGTTAGTGTTCAAGAGTTTTGGCCTACTTATTTGTAACAGGGACTAGGATATAACTCGTGGCTTTATGTTCTCCAAGTTATCCCGAACTGAATCAAATATTTTCATTAAGGGGAGAGTTTTGTTTTATTCTGGATCGCTCCTCCCTCTTGTTTAGCCCCATTAGTTTTGACATTTTGAGAGGTTTGCCCCATTAAGTAAGCGATTTTAAGAACTTTAATCCTAATGTCGATTATTCTTCTGGCGAGCGATAGCGAGCCTGTAATTTAGGAAGAGCCGGTCATCAACGGGGAAATTTTTCTACCTAAAAATGTACACATTCATCTGGAAAGAGGTGTGGTGGTGGTGGGGGGGGGGGGGGGGCTTGCAACCGTGTGTGTGTGTGTGTGGGTTTTTTTTTTTTTTTTAATAGAAGTTTAGGGACTTATTATATATATTTCTGAGGCTCGTCTTTGCTGTTCCAGGGCTTATATTGTACCAGGATGTGTGTCTTGGAGTGTACTCTACCTAAATAATTTCAATTACTTTATTCAAATATTGGGTAATTATATGTATTCAGTAAATGTATTAAGTTACTGTATTCAGTTATTGTATTGTTATTGTGTTCAGTTGTTGGAGTGAACCCTACATATATCATCTCAGTTAGTGTGTTCAGTATTATATATCTTAAGTCATGTCCGCATCACACTTGAACATACCTTAATATTCAGGTTGTCTTTAGTTTGGTTAACAATATTTGGGCCGAGGTAGGTAATTTTGGAGCTCCGATAGTTAGCTCAATTAGTTTGGACATTTTAAGACTGTTCATCCCATTTGTTTGGCGATAATAAGCACTTCACCCAATTCAGGTGTCGATATTGTTCTGGGCGAGTGATAGCGAACCTGTAACTTAAAAGAAAGCCGCTTTCGGCCGGGATATTTTTCTATTGAAACTGCTCAAATTTAGCTTGAAAGGTGTCTGGGTGGGCATTTATTAGTTTGAGGGAAGTCTGGGAAGGCGATTTGTTAGCCTAGGGCGAGAAGCTAAGAGATATTGCTCGAAAATGGCAAAAGCAAACACAATTCTCAATAATAATTCTAATATCATAATAACCTACTGGACGTCGGACCAGATAGTGATAGTTTTACTTTATGTATTTACTTATTATTTCTATCATAAGCAGGACAGATGGTGGAAGTTGTGCAAGTGAGACGCGACTTTTGAGCTTGCCCTTACAATTAGAAGTATAATTACTGTAAACTGATAAAATATACCTGTATTGGGCTTGAAAATAGAAGTGCCTAGTAACCCTCTCAATCTTATCACGATTTTTGTATTACTGTTATTCTGGCTTCTTCTAAGCGATTTCAGTCAACCTAAGCCAGTGTCACACGATCACTTTTTTCGGGAGGCACTTTTTTGTGCCATTCTAGTTTGGCAGCCTCGAAATTAAATCTTACTGAAAATTTAGCTTATAAAGTAGAGTAAAGTAAAGTCAGGTCATGGCAAGTCAAGTCAAGTCAATTAAGGGTAATCTGTCTTGAGAATAGTTACCTTTACCATGTCAAAAGAGCACTAGTTGTTACTTGAAAAAGTTGCTAATCGACAGTGGCTGAACAAGTAATCGCTTGTGTGATTCTATTCTAAACTAAGTAAATTCGTATGGTGGTTGGTGAAAATTATAATAGATATAGAACTGTCGACAGGCTTTTATACCCACTTAATACATATCCACGTAATTACCTTTGGATGAATTAAATGTCTCTTTTCAAGCGATGTGATACAAGTTGATAAATTGTCTTTGATAGTTTGAAAAGGAATCCCATTAGTTTTATTATCAGTACTGACCTCAATATACAGTCTGGCAAATGAATCAGGGAGGCTTGTTGTTTGTTGTTTGTTCATTCTAGGTGGCTAGCAAATGGTTTTACTTTATCTAAGTGCTTTTCATATCACTGTATATTATATGGTGTCTTACAAATCCATGTTTATTTAAACAAAGTTCCCTGGTACATTTTATGTATAATTAAATTGCCTTGACAATTTTTGTTTATTTCAACAAAGCTCATCCAAAATATTTAGAATATACATAACCTGAACCCTATCTGATATTTTCAACTACTAACCACTTGTTGTACAGTTTCTCATAATAATCTGTGCATCACATGTTTAGCTATGCAAGCATATCTGTGGAAAATCATGTGTGAATATTATTGTGTAAATTTTGATTTTAAGAGAGGTTCTTAGAGAACAACAGTGAGTCTAACCTTGTTTTTGTAGACCTGGAGAAGGCCTTTGACAGGGTGCCAAGGGAAGTTATGCAATGGGAGAAAACTTAGAGTAGAGAAGTGGTTGGTGATAGTGATGATGAACAGGTATCAGGGGTCACAGGCAGCTGTTTGAGTGAACCAGTGGTTTGAACGAAGAGCTCCCAGTGAAAGTTGGAGTTCACCAAGGTTCAGTGCTGAGCCCACTATTGTTTGTCTTGGTCCGGGAGGCACTGTCAAGGTATTTTAGAAGACTCCAATGGGAGTTGTTATATGCAGATGACCTAGTTCCTATCGCAGATAGTGTACAAGAAGCGGATGTAAAGTTCAATAGATGGAGGGAGGGTATAGGAGACAAGGGATTAAGAGTTAATATAGATTAAACAAAGATCCTGATCAGTGGAGTAGTGCTTGGAACTGTGAAAAGAAGTAGCAACTTTCCATGTGCAACAGTTTCCGCCGGAGGTGGCGCTGAAGCTGGCCCCATTCCTAAAGTCAGAAGCAGTTGGGGGAAGTTCAGAAAGTTGTTGCCTCTCTTGACCATGATAAGACTCCCACTTCACCTTAAAGGGAAGGTGTATGCTTCGTGTGTGAGCAGTGCAATGACCAATGCCTCGGAGACATTGCTGGTTAAAATGAAGGATATTGATAGAATGGAACGGAATGAAAGGAGAATGGTGAGATGGATATGTAGGGTTAATCCAGGCATGGGGTATCAAGTGAGGAACTAAGAAGGCGTCTGGGCATTAAGAGTATCAGTGAAGTGATGCGCAAGAGTAGACTTGGCTGGTTTGGACATGTGGAGAGTATGGATGATCAGAATTGGGTGAAGAAATGCCAGACTATGAACGGGGGGGGGGGGGGGGGGGATACTGCGTGTAGGGGTATACCTAGAAAGACGTGGGATCAGGTGCTTCAGTCCGATTTCAACATAAAACACCTGATGCCAGAGGCAGCCCATAAGTGGGTCGTCTGAAATGCCGCCATTTAGGGCATAATACTGAAACCACGCTCTCTGTGGATGAATTGTTTTTAAAGTTTTATGTTTGTAAAACGTACATAAATCAATCACGAGGATTATATTTGCTTAGTTGAATGTGAACAAATAGGAGCTCCATAATTTTGTGTGTGTCTGTACAACTCAACAGTTCACCCAATTACTCACTCACCCAACCACCCACCAATCAACTCACCCTCCCACCAAGCCACTCACTCCACCACCCATCCAATCACCCTCCCACCTAACCTCTATCTTATCAACCCCTCCACTCACCCACTCACTCACTCAGTCACTCACTGGAATACAAGAATCACTGGAATACAAGACGGTGTGTTGAAATGGATAGAAAATTGGCTCAGCAACAGAAAGCAAAGGGTAGTCATAAACGGTAAGGCATCTAAATGGACCAATGTAAGTAGCGGGGTACCCCAGGGATCGGTACTAGGACCAATTCTCTTTCTAATTTACATCAACGACATAGATGAGGGTCTCACCTGCACAATCTCAAAATTTGCTGACGATACAAAAATTGCAAATAGCGTACTCTCAAAAGAACAAGTTGACGATATGCAACACAATCTAGATAAATTGTCATGTTGGGCCCAAATTTGGCAAATGAGTTTCAATGCGGATAAATGTAAAGTACTACATGTCGGATACCTAAATGAGAAAGCAAACTATTCGATGAATGGCACTCAGCTTAAGAATGTAAACAGAGAAACTGATCTGGGAGTAACAATATCGAGTAACCTAAAACCGAGTCAACAATGTTCAGAAGTTGTTAAGAAGGCAAACAAAATAATTGGCTTTATAGGCAGGTCATTTGAGCATAAATCCAAAGAAGTTATCCTAACCCTTTACAATTCCTTAGTCCGCCCTCTTCTGGAATACTGCGTTCAATCCTGGTGCCCTTATTACCAAAAAGATATAAACAAGCTAGAACGAGTTCAACGTAGAGTTACCAAAATGATACCTAGCCTAAAGAACAAACCATACGAAGAGCGTCTTAGAGAATTAAATCTATTTCCTTTAACCCAGCGCAGATTAAGAGGCGACTTAATCCAAGTGTTCAAAATCATCAAAGGCATCGACAATATGAACTGTAGTAAGTACTTCACTATCGACCAATCTAATTACACGCGGGAAACGGTTGCAAAATTATTGGTAAATCTTTTAACTCGCACGAATCTAAGAATTTCTTCTTCAATCGAGTTGTCAACTTGTGGAATGGCTTCCCCGAGACGTTATAGACTGCCACCGTTGATTCATTTAAATTCCGCCTAGACAAATATCTCGCATCAAACCCGCGACTGACTGCGTTTGTAAATGAATAACTTTATCCTCCCCTCAGTTACTAACCCCTATGTCCCCTACTAACTTCCTAGTCCTGCCACGTTAGTGGCAGGGCAGTAGTTCCCTTTCCAATGTTCCCTTACCCACTCTAAACCACTGTTTGGACACTTGATCCTCAGTGTTTTGGAGGACAAGCAACCTAGAAGGGTCACTAGACCTGTTGTTGCTTGATTTCCTTTGTACTCCTTTGTACTCACCCACCAACTCACCTACTCACTCAATCACCCACTACTCACTCACCAACCCACCCAATCACTCACCTTTATTAACGTTTTTTACAAAAGCGTAAAAAACGCTTCTGTAAAAGCGTAAAAAACGTTCCTTTTTGTAAAAAACGTTCCTGTTTAACAAACCTCTTAGACTTCTTCCACGATATCCTCAACCTCTACGATGAGAGTAAAGCTGTAGATATTATATACCTTGATTTTCAAAAGGCCTTTGACAAAGTTCCCCACAAACGTTTACTGCTAAAACTAAAAGCGCATGGAATACAAGACGGTGTGTTGAAATGGATAGAAAATTGGCTCAGCGACAGAAAGCAAAGAGTAGTAATAAACAGTAAGGCATCTAAATGGACCAATGTATGTAGCAGGGTACCCCAGGGATCGGTACTAGGTCCACTTCTCTTTCTAATTTACATCAACGACATAGATGAGGGTCTCACCTGTACAATCTGAAAGTTTGCTAACGATACAAAAATTGCAAATAGCGTACTCTCAAAAAGAACAAGTTGATGATATGCAACGCAATCTAGATAAGTTGTCACGTTGGGCGCAAATATGGCAAATTAATTTCAATGCGGATAAATGTAAAGTACTACATATCAGATACCAAAATGAGAAAGCAAACTATTCGATGAATGGCACTGAGCTTAAGAGTGTAGACAGAGAAACAGATCTGGGAGTAACAATATCGAGTAACCTAAAACCGAGTCAACAATGTTCAGAAGTTGTTAAGAAGGCAAACAAAATAATTGGCTATATAGGCAGGTGATTTGAGCACAAATCCAAAGAAGTTATCCTAAATCTTTACAATTCCTAAGTCCGCCCTCTTCTGGAATGCTGCGTTCAATCCTGGTGCCCTTATTACCAAAAAGATATAGACAAGCTAGAACGAGTTCAACGTAGAGTTACCAAAATGATACCTAGCCTAAAGAACAAACCATACGAGGAGCGTCTTAGAGAATTAAATCTATTTCCTTTAACCCAACGCAGATTAAGGTGCGACTTAATTCAAGTGTTCAAAATCATCAAAGGCATTGACAATATGAACTGTAGTAAGTACTTCACTATCGACCATTCTAGTTATACGAGGGGATACGGTTGCAAAATTATTGGTAAAACTTTTAACTCTCACGAATCTAAGAATTTCTTCTTCAATAGAGTTGTCAACTTGTGAAATGGGCTTCCCCGAGACGTTATAGACTGCACCACCTTTGATTCATTTAAACTTCGCCTAGACAAATATCTTGCATCAAACCCGCGACTGACTGTGTTTGTAAATTAATTATTTTATTTTATCCCCCCCTCAGTTACTAACCCATCTGTCCCCTACTAACTTCCTAATCCTGCCATGGACATTAGTTCCAGGGCAGTATTTCCCTTTCCAATGTTCCCTTACCCACTCTAAATTAACTGTTTGGACACTTGATCCTCAGTGTTTTGGAGGACAAGCAGCCTAGAAGGGTCACTAGAGCTGTTGTTGCTTGATTTCCTTTGTACTCCTTTGTACTCCATCCTACCCATCCAAACACTCTCCATCCTATCCACCCACTCACTCTCCATCCTATCCACTCACACACTCTCCATCCTATCCACTCACACACTCTCCATCCTATCCACTCACACACTCTCCATCCTATCCACTCACACACTCTCCATCCTATCCACCCACACACTCTCCATCCTATCCACTCACTCACTCTCTATCCTATCCACTCATACACTCTCCATCCTATCCACCCACACACTCTCCATCCTATCCACTCACGCACTCTCCATCCTATCCACTCACCCACTCTCCATCCTATCCACTCACACACTCTCCATCCTATCCACGCACACACTCTCCATCCTATCCACTCCCACACTCTCCATCCTATCCACCCCCACACTCTCCATCCTATCCACTCACACACTCTCCATCCTATCCCCTCACACACTCTCCATCCTATCCACTCACACACTCTCCATCCTATCCACTCACACACTCTCCATCCTATCCACCCATACACTCTCCATCCTATCCACCCACACACTCTCCATCCTATCCACTCACACACTCTCCATCCTATCCACCCCCACACTCTCCATCCTATCCACTCACACACATTCCATCCTATCCACCCACACACTCTCCATCCTATCCACTCACACACTCTCCATCCTATCCACCCACACACTCTCCATATTATCCACTCACACACTCTCCATCCTATCCACCCCCACACTCTCCATCCTATCCACTCACACACTCTCCATCCTATCCCCTCACACACTCTCCATCCTATCCACTCTCACACTCTCCATCCTATCCACCCATACACTCTCCATCCTATCCCCCCACACACTCTCCATCCAATCCACTCACACACTCTGCATCCCATCCACTCACAAACTCTCCATCCTATCCACTCACACACTATCCATCCTATCCACCCATACACTCTCCATCCTATCCACCCACACACTCTCCATCCTATCCACTCACACACTCTCCATCCTATCCACTCACACACTCTCCATCCTATCCACTCACACACTCTCCATCCTATCCACCCATACACTCTAGATCCTATCCACTCACTCACTCTCCATCCTATCCACTCACACACTCTCCATCCTATCCACCCATACACTCTCCATCCTACCCACCCACACACTCTCCATCCTACCCACCCAGCTGTATCCTACCCACACATACCCTCCACCCTACCCACCTAGTTCTTTCCTACCCACACACACCCTCCATCCTACCCACCCTGGTGTAATATACCCACACACACCCTCCACCCTACCTACCCATCTGTATCCTACCCACACACACCCTCCATCCTACCCATCCATCTGTATCCTACCCTTACATACCCTCCATCCTACCAACACACTCCATCCGTCCTACCCACCCTATCACCCCAGCAACACCCCACCACCAACGCCCAGCCTTCTTCCGTTCAGTATAGGGACACCATATTGTTGGATGATAGGCATACTACACCCTTCATCACCCAACCTACCCACCCATTTGCCTACTAACTCACCCACCCACCCATTCACTCACCTACTCTCCAATCTACGTACCCACTCGGCTACTTATTCACCCACACACTAACCACTTAGCTTACATCCTACCCACTCACCTACACACCCACACATTCCATCCTACCCACCCACTCTCCGACCTAACACCTACCCAACCACCCTCCAACCTCCAAAAAACAAACAAAAAACCTACCCACCCACCCACCCACCCCTGCCACAGCAAGACCCCACCACCACCGCCCAGCCTTCTTCCATTCAGCCCAGGGACACTCGGCTGATTGGCAATATCCGGTGTCAGATGCCCCTTCTTAAGACACGGTGAGAGAGAGAGAGAGAGAGAGAGAGAGAGAGAGAGAGAGAATAGAGAGAGAGAGAGAGAGAGAGAGAGAATAGAGAGAGAGAGAGAGAGAGAGAGAGAGAGAGAAGAGAGAGAGAGAGAAGAGAGAGAGAGAGAAGAGAGAGAGAGAGAGAGAGAGAGAGAGAGAGAGAGAGAGATTGTTTGTGTCATTTTATATTGTCGGCAAACGAAGTAAGATACATTGAGATTTACGGCTAATTGAAATTATTGAGGAAGGAAGGGATGGTTGAGAGGACGACGAATTTTAAAGTTGTAATAAGAAGATTGGGCTATTTGGATTTCATCTTATGGATGAAAGAGAGAGAGAGAGAGAGAGAGAGAGAGAGAGAGAGAGAGAGAGAGAGAGAGAGAGAGAGAGAGAGAGAGATTCAAATTCAGATTCAGATTCAGATTATTTTATTTCCATTAAATATACAATGGCTGTTCATACAATAAAATCATCTTAAACAAATTACATAATACATAATGCATCATAATCTTACATAAACAGTGTCGGTAATAATGTACATAGAAATCGCTCCTACCTATTTTGTATGTCACTACACAATAGTTTTTCCACTTAGACTATCTCCCCGGAATGAACCGCAGGATCTTTGAAATACTAACCATTCCCTGTAACTCCTAGATTTAAAAATATATTAAATAGATTAAACATAGATTAAAAATATATAGAACGTGATCAATTCTCACTCTTGATTCATTTAAACTCCGCCTAGACAAATATCTCGCTTCAAACCCGCGACTGACTGCGTTTGTAAATGAATAACTTTATTTTATCCCCCCCTCAGTTACTAACCCATCTGTCCCCTACTAACTTCCTAATCCTGCCACGGACATTAGTTCCAGGGCAGTAATTCCCTTTCCAATGTTCCCTTACCCACTCTAAACCACTGTTTGGACACTTGATCCTCAGTGTTTTGGAGGACAAGCAACCTAGAAGGGTCACTAGATCTGTTGTTGCTTGATTTCCTTTGTATTATATGATCTTCTAAAATGTGCCTCTTTAGTCTGCCCTTGAATACTGGCAGGCTATTTGAGTTTTTGACTAGGTTGGGCAGGGCGTTCCATACCGTAGGCCCCAACACTTGCAGAGAACGTGCCCCATAGTCGGTTCTAGCGGATGTAGTAATTGATGCGTATTGACTGGGTTCTGTCTTTAAGATAGTTTTCGAACCAAAATATATAAATTTTATGATCCGTTAGTTTCTTTAAGAGAATTTTATGGTTTATGCTGTCGAAAGCCTTTGACAAGTCACATAAAGTCAGCAATTATTTATTTTTATTATCTATATTCCTATATATTTCATCAGTTAATACAGTAAGGGCAGACTCAGTCGATAGTTTAGAGAGAGAGAGAGAGAGAGAGAGAGAGAGAGAGAGAGAGAGAGAGAGAGAGAGAGAGAGTTCCAATAGAAGAAAGAGGAAGGAGGGTGTCAAATGACGCTCGGATTGACATGAATTGTGAGGTGAGGGAGGGGTAAGGAGGTGTGAAAAAAAGAGTTAAGAAGAAGAAGAAGAAGAAGAAGAAAAGAACGAGAAGTACAAGAACAAGACAAAATAACAAGAAGTAGGAGAAGGAAGAGGAAAACGAAGAAAACTAAAGTAAGACGAGTGTAGAGAAGAAAGAAGGAGGTGGGAAAAGAGGAGTAAGCTTAAAAGAAAGAAGAGTAGATGAGAATGCAACTGATAATGAACATTATACTAGATTAATTTTTGTTCACATTCTGAACTCGTGCCAATAAAGAGATCAGCTCCTGAAAAGAGGACGAGCTCTCAAAAAGTAAAGGTTTAAGTAAAAGAAGGAGGAGGAGAAGGAGATGGCGGTTGGGTAAGCTAGAAGAGGAAGAGGAGGAACAAGAGAAGGAGTAAAAAGGAGGGAGGAGGGGGTGGAAACGAGGAAGAGAAATAAGAAGAATGAATGCAAAATAATGATTATGAAGAAAGAGGAGGGGGGAAAGGGAACGAGAAGAAAAAGGAGGAGACAATAGGAAAACAAATTAGAAGAAAGGGAATAAGAAGGAAAGCCTGTGACAATGAGATATATGGCAGAAGAAGAATGAGTGGAAGATGGAGAGGATAATAATGTGATGAGAAAAATATTTTGAAGGTAGTTAGTATGACGTCACCAGTATAAATATGACAAGGGTAGTTAGTATGACGTCACTAGCATAATATAAATTGGATTGGATTTTCAATTTGATGCCATTGCTTTCAAATAATTAACAACTAATGCTGTTAAAGAAAGAAAGAAAAATGCACAAAAAAGTGTATATAAAAAGGAAGCCAGTGCCGTAAGAGAAAAATAGACAAACCAGGGTGAAGGATATCGTATGAATTATAACATAGAGAAAAGTGACAGAAAATAGTGATTAGTGGACACAATTTATATACAAGAAGTTAAGAGAGATATTACGAACACATAGGACACATTTGGAGAGTAAAGGAAGGGAAAATGTTGGGGATTTAAGTGAAAACAAGAAAAACAAAGTAAATGTAGGTGAGAGAAGCCACACCCAGAGATATAGACCGACAGACAGATAGATAAACAGATAGATAGATAGATAGATAGATAGAAAGGCAGACAGAGAGACAGATATATAAACAGACAGAAATATAGACAGACAAACAGAGAAGGAGGGATATAGTACGGAAGAATATGGGACATAAGGAAATAGATATAAGGCAGAAGGATAAGATAAGAGTGCGACAGAAAGGGAGTCATATGTCCTCTTTTTCAGGTAGGGGGCGAGAGGGACCAAGAAGGGTGGGTGGGTGGGGGGGGGGGGGAAGATGAAATTATTATACTATTTATATATATATATATATATATATATATTATATATATATATATATATCTAAAGATATATATATATATATATATATATATATATATATATATATATATCTTATATATATATATATATATATATATATATATATCTAACATATATATATATATATATATATATATATATATATATATATATATATATATATATATATATGTTTCTAATCTCTCAGTGCAATCCCTTTAAGGGACTGCCGTGGTGTAGTTGATTAAAGCGTCGGCTATCGTCCTGACGGTCGGCGGTTCGAACCCCACTGAGAGATTAGAAACATTCAGTGGCTCACGTGTATTTGTGATATATACTCAATATATATATACCGTATATATAAGTTTTTTAACCAACTTCTCCCTCAAGTTTAGCCACATTAGTTATGATATTTTGAGACATTTGCCCCATTACTTTGGCGGTTTAAACTTGTTGTGCCGCTTAGGTTTCGATTTTTTCCTGGCAAGCAATGGCCAGCCTGCGATTTAGGAGGAAACGACCATGGGCCGTGGCATTTTTCTACCGAATAATGCGAAAATTATCTCAAAATGGGGTCTTGAGGGTATTTTTTAAAGCTCGATGGAGGCCTAGGAAACTAAAAGACACATATATAAAATAAACCAAACAGTATAAATCTCCCTTTACAACCATTGTTTGGCAATATCGCGTTTGTCTTTTCTATAAGTCCTGCTATCGATAGATACATCAATCATTTTATCAATTGGTCAAATTATGCTTGCCTATATTAATTGATTTATCCATAGATAGAAATATGGTTACATAAACATCTATAGACAGATGCATTACCACAGCACACAGAAATGCCAACAGAAAATACCCTCATTGTTCCCTGATTAAATAGCATTGTATGAATATTCCCATATTCAAAATATGCTACAGGGGGGCAATGCCTAGTGATTTAATTGCTCAATAGGTGGCGTTCTGAGAGTGAGGGTCCGAGTCTGGGGAATGAGACTGTGAAGTATGGAGGCAGAGCAGCTTCAGAGATGGGATTGCTTCGAGCCGGGGTGCTTCGCTTGTCTCACTCCCTAGACTGGCACAAGACCTCACGGGTCTCACCGTGTTCAGCGGTTGAGTGTGCAGGCTCTCACCCTATGACCGAGAGGGAGTAGTTGGAATATAGAAAACAAAATATATAGGCATGCAGTACACACACGAAAAGGCAGGAGGAAAATAATACGCGATAAAGACGAGAGAAGAAAATAGGAATAAGAATATAGAGAAAATAGGAGAAGGGGTGAGGGGTGAAGCGAGTAAAGACAAGGACGACGGACCAAAGAGAGAAGAAGGTAAGACTAAGAATAAGAAGAGGGACAGAAAAATGCGAGGAGGGGTGAGAGGTGAAACTAGTAAAGAGGGTAGGAGGCAGGGGGAAGAGTTGAAAAGCGTGAAGAAACGGAGAAAAGGAGAAGAAATGTCCGAGCGAGGTGACTGAATGGAAAGGAGGGAGGGGGGGATTACGGGGGCGAAGGAGGGAAGAAGAAAGAGGAGGAGGAGGAGGGGGAGGAGGAGGAGGAGGAAAAGAAGAAGAAGAAGAAGAAGAAGAAGGAGAAAGAAAACAGTGATAATAAACTAGATAGGTAGTTTGATAGAGAATGGTGAATAGGTGGAGAAGTAAGAGAAGAAGGTGGAGGAAGAGGAAGAGGAGATATCTAAATAGACATATAAACATAAAGTGAAGAGGGCGGTAGGTGTTTGTGGTGGGACGGAGGAGGGAGGGAGAGGAATAACACAAATAAAAAGAAAAAGCAAGGAGGTCAATATGTTTGACAATTCAATACATCTATTGTTTATACATTTAGATATACTAGTACTAGTATATGGAGATATCTGCTGTTCTCTCATCATACCCACTACTGACACACACACACACTCACTCACACTCTCTCTCTCTCTCTCTCTCTATATATATATATATATATATATATATATATATATATATATATATATATAGCGAGAGAGAGAGAGAGAGAGAGAGAGAGAGAGAGAGAGAGAGATACTTGAGATACCAGTGTAATCACATCAAAAATCAATTAGTTGGATTGCTATAGGTAATTTTAAATTGACTGTACATTATTATCTTAAGCGCAGCACATGATTTGTTATAACCAGCTCATCCTACCTTTTACTTGTCTTATAGAGCTTCTATGTATCACCTTGTCAGAGAGTAGTGGACTCATAGGCCGGCAACACACAAACCATTTTATCGGCTACATGTATCGGAGCTTTGAACGAGCTACAAGTTATCCTATTATGTTGATTGATAATGCTGTTCATTCTTATAGTGAATTGACTGTACACGATTAGGAGCTCTAAGATACTAAATGAAAGCGATGATTCTCAGATAGTAGACTCGATTTTGATCTGCTTTTTTACTCGGATACTGTGACTCCAATACATCTGAGGAATACGGAAGCTAGAAATAATTCAGTTTAATCAATCAGTGGCAATATTTTTACTTTGCTCCAATATTCTTTTGTGGTTAACCCCTTCAGCGCGATCACGTATATCTTTATTTTGACTAGCATTAAACAATCTTCTTTAATTTGGTGAGGATGTGTGGGAGTCCATGGATTATGGGAGATAGTTTGTACCCATTTTATGCCTAGAGCTCCTTCCAAACCTGAGTAAAAATCGTCTAATGATTACCAGAAATAAACGAAGAAAGACGTCATCGTATTGAAAGGGTTAATACAAATAGGGTGTGAGAAGAATGGTCGAATTTGAATGCCCTTCATAGGTAGGTCACTTTTTTTGTATTACTATTAACAGTGTTGTGAGCATGTAGCACCGTAAAAAAAAAAATCGTGAAAAGTCTGAGGTATCAATCTATATATAGAAAGCTTAAACGTATTTATTTTTATGTTGTTTTAATCTTGGGAAGGTTTTCACTATGGGAGAGAAGGAGATACAGGAATATGCTTAGTATTATTGGCAGAATGGAGTACTATGTGGTACCGTGGTTTTCTTATATGAAAAGGATTATCATTGATATGTATTATTCTATTTGGAACTTGTGAATTAAGTAAGTCAAAGAGGATGTGCTGCTCTAAATGGAAAGCAATAGAGTCCTGGAGAAAGAAAGACAGAAAGAGAGAGAGAGAGAGAGAGAGTGAGTATATGATGATTATTTAAATATACAAGAACAGTCAAATTTAGGAATAAGAAAGAGACCAACACCGCCGGAAGTGCTCGTGTGAAAGAAAGAGAATGAGAGAAAGCGAGAAAGAGAGCGACCAACCACCAACCAGGACTTCCTTTCCCAGGTATACAAAGGTAAGCCCCAACTTCTTCTTTTTCCAGGTGTGAACGTATATTTATTTATATATTTATTTATGTATTTATTTATTTACTTTCCTATCTTCTTTTCTCCTGTCCGTGACGGCATTTTCGTGTTAGTTTCCGGCAGTTGATTATTTTGTCGACCTTTACTGTTAATATTGGATGCGTTTTACATGATAATGGGTATGGAATGTTGACTTGGTTTGAAATAAGTAGTAGGCCTACGGAATCAGAGAGAGAACGGTAGAGATATGGACAAATAAAATAAAATGTATTAACAGATACTTAAAACAAAAAAACGATGAATAAGAACAATGTTAGTAAATCACAATAAGATTAGCTATATAATGAGGAGAGAGAGGCCTACAATATGACTGGATGCTCCCCACACACCCCTATTGTGATTTTGTTTGTGTGTGTGTATGAGGGAGACAAAATCTAAAGCTGCCTGTAACAATTGTCTCCTATAAAGGTGAACGAGTGACAGAGCCAAATTAAAGGTGAACGAGTGACAGAGCCAAATTAAAGGCGGTTGGTGGTCATCTTCATGTTTATTTATTTATTTTGTTTTCTTATCTTTTTTTTGGCCCCCTCCCACCCCCCCCACCCCCCCCACCCCCGGGGGGGGGGGGGAGGGGGGGGGGCATTGGAATAAAGTGTGGTGTGCTTGCTTAGTGTAGTGACATTAATAGGATGAGGTTTTTGTGAGACCTATCTGGATTACTCTCTGTGTAGGCGAGACACACAGAAGCAGTGAGGGAGGCCAGACACATGAAACAGGAGTTACAGCAAGTGACCCACGAGGTAAAGCTAACCTTCTTGCAGATATTTTCTCCACCAACTCAACCTTAGATGACATAAATCAAGATGTCCCTGTACTTAATTTTAATTCACCTGAAATTCCCTCACTTAAGATCCACACCAGACATGTCAAAACTATTTTGCAGAATCTCTCAGTAGATAAGGCTCCTGGTCCAGATGAAATTCCTCCAATAGTACTTAAGAATTTGCTCCTTGGTGCTCGCTCCTGTATTGGCAAAATTTTCCGTCTGGTACTCATACCTCATGCTTCCCAGTACCCTGGAAAGAAGCAAACATCCATCCCAGTTCCTAAAAAGGTGCCTCTTCAGATCCATCAAACTACAGACCAATAGCTATAACTTCCACTCTTGGCAAAGTTTTTGAAATTATATTAAATAATCACATAATTAAGCATCTGGAGAATAATAAATTAATCAGTGATAGGCAATATGGTTTTAGACGATGTCGATCAACTGCAGACATTCTTTGCCTTCTTACGCATCAAATCAACCAAGCTACAGACCAACATGGTGAAACACATACAATAGCACTGGATATATCAAGGCATTTGATAGAGTCTGGCATCAATCCTTATTGTCGAAGATGTCACACTACGGCCTTGCATCATTAGTTTCCACTACTTCTTCTTATCTCATAACAGAAACATACGTGTAATAGTAGATGGCCTTTATTCTCAATTTCACTCAATAAATGCTGTGGTTCCCCAGGGATCAGTTTTGGCCCCAACTCTGTTCCTCATTCATATCAATGATCTCATATCTACCACTCTCTAATCCATACATTCCTACGCAGATGACTCAACACTCCACAGTTCCTTCACATTTACCAATTCTTTCACCCAACCGATCTTATAATTCAAAAATAAACACTGCAATTTCTCTGAACCAGGACCTTTCTAGAATTAATGAATGGGGACAAGAGAATCTGGTTTCCTTTAATGCACAGAAAACCAAGTACATTCAATTTTTCTAACCGACAGAATCTCACTGACTCCCATATATTTTTTAATGGAGTAATATTCCACTTCCCTAGTATTGACAGTCTCGGTGTAACATTAACTACTAACTTGAGCTGGACACATTATGTAGAAGCATTGCTAAGAATGCCTCTAAAAAACTGGGACTCCTGTACAGAGTTCGAGAATTCTTCACTGACGAGCAGTTGGCCGTAATATATAAAAGTCATGTGCGCTCTCAGATGGATTACTGTTCACCTCTGTGGGGTGGAAGTGGAGTGGTTGCATTGAGGCAGTTGGACAAAATTCAAAATAAAGCTATTAGATTATCAATAACCCTGCAATCACACAGGACCTTCCTACATTAGCCATACGAAGAAACGTTTGCAATCCCTTGCATTATTCTACAGATATTTTCAACAGCAATTGTTCCGAGGAACTTGCTTCAAATGTGCCGCCTCTCCACATCTTTTCCCACCGTAGAACTAGGGCAGCTGAGAGCGCCCATGAATTTACACTTTCTCCTCCACAATGCAGAACTTCTGCTTATCAGAATTCATTTATCCCCAGAGTTACTACTCTTTGGAATTCACTTCCCTCGAATTGCTTTCCACAAACTTACAATCAACAAATGTTTAAATCCAGTTGTTACAAACATTTTATGAATGGAGGATGCCTTTAGGCACATGGACCTTTTTGTTTTATCTGTGTTTTTCCTTCCTCCGTTCATTGTCTCTTAAAAAAAAAAAAAAAAAAAAAAGTCCTTATAACATGCAAATGAGGCTTCCCTTGGGTATTTCCCTGCTTGATTGGTGTGTACAATCTCCCTATTTTATATTATGAGAAGAAAGCAAATGTGACTAGCAAAATATACATGCGACAAGCGCAGATTGATTTACAGTATATATACTGTATATATACTGTATATATACACATACAGTATATATATATATATATATATATATATATATATATATATATATATATATATACAGTATATATATATACTGTATATATATATATATATATATATATATATATATATATATATACGGTATATATATATATATATATATATATATATATTATATATATATATATATATTATATGTATATATATAATATATATATACTGAATATATATACATATATATATATATATTTATATATGTACATATATTGTATATGCACTCACGGTCGAGGTAAGAAAAACTCGAGTATATTTATTTACGTATTTTCTCTTTTCCGTTCCCTGGGTGATTACATACGTACAGTCAAGTTGTACAGTATTGTCCTTCCCCCATACGTCTACTTTTGATATTTCATGAGTGTTCCTGAAACTCTTAAACCAGCCCTTCATACAGTTCAACCAATATAAATGTTTGTTTGGGAGTATTATTTTTGATTTCCTGAGAAAATAATAAAGCATTAGTTGCTAAGGTGATCAGGTATTTTTGCGCGTGACTGTACACACCTGGCCTTGTATTAGGGGGGCGCTCATTAGTAAAGGGGGAAGAGAAAAGGGGTTGAGGAGAGGGGGTAGAGGAAAGGAGGAAACGGGAAGCGGGTAGTGGGCAAGGGGAAGAGTAAAGGGGAGAGGGAAAAGGGAGTAGAATAAAGGGGGTAGACGAAAAGGGGTAGAGGAAAGGGGGTAGAGGAAAGGTGGAAGAGGGAAGGGGCTATAAGAAAAGGGGAAGAGTAAAGGTGAGAGAGGTGGAAGAGGGAAGGGGCTATAAGAAAAGGGGAAGAGTAAAGGTGAGAGAGGAAAGGGAGTAGAGGAAAGGGGGTAGAGGAAATGGGACAGAGGGAAGGGGGTAGAGGAAAGGGGTTAGAAGAAAGGGAGTAGAGGGAAAGGGGAAGAGAAAAGGGGGTTGAGGAAAGGGGAAAGAGGGAAGGGAAACGAAGAAATGAAGGTAAGGAAAGGAGTAGAGCGTAAAATACAAAACGCGCACACACACACACACACTCTACTAGATTTGGTTACAGAAAACCTTCTAATTCAGAATATTAAAGAAAACACAAGAAGAAGGGGTAAAGATGAATCGTGTAGATTAGACTTGGTGTTTACAAAAGATCCAGATATGATTACAAATACTAAATGCCTACCTCCGTTGGGAAATAGTGATCATATGGTAATTGAAATGGAATTCCTGATGGGTTATCCATCAGTACTAGAAAGAGAAGAACATAAAGAAAGGAGATTGAACTATGGGAAAGCATATTTTAAGCTATTAAAAAGTTGCTTCAGGGATGCAGACTGGAGTGAAATTGAACAGAAAAACAATGTTAATGAGAAATACTGTGTGTTTAAAAACATTTATTGTAAGCAGATATGTGCCAAAACAAGGAAATAAGACTGAACAGATAAAAGACTGGTTTAATGATAAATGTAGAATAGCTAGGGATAAGAGAAATAGGGCATGGCACATAGCCAGAAGGAGAAGAAATTAACAAACCTGGAATAAATATAGGAGGCTAAGAAATGAGTATGTCAGAATTAGGAAACAAGAAGCACGAAATTATAAAAAAAAAACACATTGTGGAAACATGTGTGAGTCATTCACAAAAAATCTACAGGTATGTGAATAGCAAAATGAAGATTAAGGACAAAATAATGAGGCTGAGGGAAGGAGAAAATATTTATGAGGATGAGGAGAATATATGTGAAGTTATGAATAATACATTACATTCAGTTTATGCTAAGGATGAACTTTTTTTAGAACCAGAGATTATATACCAAAATGATGAAAACATGGGGATATTGTCTTCCAACCAGAGGAACTATTAGAACTTATGAAGGGACTAGATGTGAGAACATATATGGGCCCAGACAATATAGCAGGATGGATTTGAAAAGAATGTGCTGAGGAATTGGTAAAACCTTTATATGAAATAATTAAGTAGTCTATTGAAGTTGGAAAATTACCACTAGACTGGAAGAGAGCTAATATAGTACCAATCTACAAAAGTGGGAGTAGGGAGGCAGCCACTAAACTATAGACCAGTGTCACAGACAAGTGTTGTTTGCAAAATGTGTGAGAAGATTATTAAAAAAAGATGGATAAAGTAAGACAATTTGGATTCAGAGAGGGAAAATCATGTATTACTAATGTGCTGAGCTTTTATGATAGGGTAGTAGATATACTACAAGAGAGAGAAGGATGGGTGGACTGTGTGTATCTTGATATAAAGAAGGCCTTTGACAGAGTTCCTCATAGTAGACTTAGATGGAAGTTGAAGAAGTTTGGAGGGGTTCAGGGTAATTTGTTGAAATGGATGGAGGACTATCTCTCGGGAAGACAGATGAGAACCATGCTAAGAGGCAGATTATTATCAACATGGAAGGATGTCACAAGCGGAGTTCCACAGGGATCAGTGTTTGACCCTATTATGTTTATGGTGTATATAAATAACATGCCAAAGGAAATAAATGCATACATTAATATGTTTGCTGACGATGTAAAGATTATGAAGCATATGGTGGATGAACACAGTTGTAGAGAGCTACAGAGTGATCTGGATAAGATAAACCAATGGAGCAAGATGTGGAAATTGGATTTTATCACATATAAATGTCATGTGATGGAAGGGTGTGTGAGTAAAAGAAGACCTCATTGGGAATATAAACTAGTATAGGAGAATGCATGATTAACTCCTCAGAGAAAGAGAAGGACTTGGGCATTATAGTACAGGGAGATCTTTCACCCGAGAGTTATATTAACAAAATAGTGGGAGAAGCTTTTGGCCTGTTGAATAAAGCATTCAACTATTTGAATGAAGAGATGCTAGTGAATATACTAAAATCAATGGTGAGACCTAAATTGGAATATTCGGCAGTGGTGTGGTCACCCCATCTTAAAAAGCATATCATTAAGTTGGAGAAAGTACAGAGAGCTGCAACTAAGATGATTCCAGAACTAAGAGAACTGTCATATGAAGAGAGATTAGGCAGATTGAACTTGCCAACACTAAGGGAAAGAAGAGAAAGAGGGGATATGATTATGATGTATAAATGTGTTAGGGGATTGGACAAGATAGACAAGGAGGACTTTATCGAAGGGGATAAAGGGAGGACTAGAGGACATAGTTGCAAATTAAAGAAAGGCAAATGTAAAGGAGCTGTGAGGAAATACAGCTATCCATTTAGAAGTGTTAATATTTGGAATCAGTTGGATGATGAAGTGGTGGGTGCAGGGAATATCCACATTTTTAATGCCAAATTAAATAACAGAATCTTGGGAAGCGGGACAATACTAACCTAAAAACTCAAATCCTGTATACTACAATTAGGTGAGTACACACACACACACACACACACACACACACACACACACACACACACACACACACACACACACACATATACACAGACCTAGCTGTATATACAACCATGGCCCCATTTTGATTGTTAAGTTATCGCTAAGTGTTGAGAGCAGATTATGTTGTTAGTTGTGAACACATGGCATTAATAGGATTCAGAAACATAGGAGTTTCATATTTGTCCATTATGTGTCTCTGCCTGGGGAAAGCAAATACACTTAACACTCTCTGGTCCGACGTCTAGGGGGTTATTATGATATGTTGTTTGATTACTTTTGAGTATTTTTGTTGCTTCTATAATTTTCGAGCAATGTATTTGAATTTGTTCCCTAGGCTAACAAAAAACGCCTTCCCAGACTTCCTTAAAACTATAAAATGCCCACCCAGACCCCCTTCAAGCTAAATTTGTAGACATTTTGATCGCAAAATGTCCCGGGTGAAAGCCAATTTCTTGTACGTTACAGGCTCGGTATTGGTCGCCCAGAAAAAATCGACACCTGAATGGGGTGAAGCGTCTTATAGCCAAACTAATAGAATTAAATTTCTAAAACATCTCCACACTAATGCAGCGAAACAGGGGAAGTTCAAAAAGATCTCCCTGGGACCATAATTATAGATCTCCCTGGGACCATAATTATAGATCTCCCTGGGACCATAATTATAGATCTCCCTGGGACCATAATTATAGATCTCCCTGGGACCATAATTATAGATCTCCCTGGGACCATAATTATAGATCTCCCTGGGACCATAATTATAGATCTCCCTGGGACCATAATTATAGATCTCCCTGGGACCATAATTATAGATCTCCCTGGGACCATAATTATAGATCTCCCTGGGACCATAATTATAGATCTCCCTGGGACCATAATTATAGATCTCCCTGGGACCATAATTATAGATCTCCCTGGGACCATAATTATAGATCTCCCTGGGACCATAATTATAGATCTCCCTGGGACCATAATTATAGATCTCCCTGGGACCATAATTATAGATCTCCCTGGGACCATAATTATAGATCTCCCTGGGACCATAATTATAGATCTCCCTGGGACCATAATTATAGACTTCAGGTAGATTATTACAGGATAATAAAGTCATATTCAATTTTAATGTTTAAGCTGCTGGACTAGATTTGCCTGAATAAATGCCTTAAGTAGTGATCTTCCTACTCCGTCTGAGGTTCCGCCAATCAGTAATTTCCCAAAACGACGATCTTCTCAATCCCAATCCCCAATCCCAGCACTATTTTGGAGGGCAAGTAACCTTGAGGGGTCGCAAGACCTGTTGTTGCTTGTTTTCCTTTGTACTACTTTTTACTCCTTTGTATATAGTAATATAATAATAAGTGCCATAATACTTTTTTCAGCTGAAAAACTACCTCTTGGTATGAACTAGCTTAACATTAAAATGCAAAATTTGCAAAACAAACAAACCAAAACATGAACCGCATAATATAAATACCAAAGTACTTATCAAGAGCTCACTATGTAGAACATGAACCGCATAATATAAATACCAAAGTACTTATCAAGAGCTCACTATGTAGAACATGAACCGCATAATATAAATACCAAAGTACTTATCAAGAGCTCACTATGTAGAACATGAACCGCATAATATAAATACCAAAGTACTTATCAAGAGCTCACTATGTAGAACATGAACCGCATAATATAAATACCAAAGTACTTATCAAGAGCTCACTATGTAGAACTATCAAGAGCTCACTATGTAGAACATGAACCGCATAATATAAATACCAAAGTACTTATCAAGAGCTCACTATGTAGAACATGAACCGCATAATATAAATACCAAAGTACTTATCAAGAGCTCACTATGTAGAACATGAACCGCATAATATAAATACCAAAGTACTTATCAAGAGCTCACTATGTAGAACATGAACCGCATAATATAAATACCAAAGTACTTATCAAGAGCTCACTATGTAGAACATGAACCGCATAATATAAATACCAAAGTACTTATCAAGAGCTCACTATGTAGAACATGAACCGCATAATATAAATACCAAAGTACTTATCAAGAGCTCACTATGTAGAACTATCGCATTGAAGATTTAGCAAAACATTACTATGAAAAACAAAAACACATAGCTGACAAATATATTCCATGGCTGATTTTGGGATCAGAAATTAGATTTGCTTCGACTTAATCTTCATATATTAATTATGGGGTTAATGGAATATCTGAACAAACAAAAGATAATACTATAATATTAACTCGTACTTCATAAGATTAAGAGATGCGAATCGGTAAACAGGAAAGTGATTGTGATATTTGAAGCTCTTGATATAACAGTGAAGACAAGACTGCCTACTAAGGATTTACTTCCCCTCCTCCCACTTTAGAGCAGAGTACCAAGTGTATAAATCTTACAAAATTATTACGCTTAATTGTTCATATATTATATTATATTAAAATATATTGTGATTTAATTTATAGTCCATTCATTATAAGTAGGCCACGAATTGTGACCCCAATCCTATGTTACTGAACACGGGTTAGAACAAATGAATTTTAAATGTCTATACCTATTCCCGAGCTGACTCTTCCCAAATGGTAGAAACTGTGAAGCATTCGTTCGATTACACAAGCTGGGCTTGAATTATAGAGGTTAGTGATCAAGATTTTAGACTGTATCTACATTCACTTCTAACTACAATTGACCCGTAGTAAGCCGAGTAAATTCGGCTATTGGTAGGTAGAAAAGTGTGAAATATCTCTCCGTATTTTCCGTATTGAATGGAAATCTAGTAAATTAGTCTACCCATAGGGCAAACGTAAACACAAAAAAACATACATTTTCGAAGGCCATAAAAAAGAATGACGGCACATGTTCCAGTATTTTTGTTTTCCGTTACTCGACCACACACAAAAATTGTTTTATTACAAAGCATGCGTTGAACTTTGAATAATAACATCCGACTCATACTTGGGAAAAAAGTAAAGTCCATAAAATTAATGAGCTTTGTAAAAACAAAATTTGTTCATGCCCTCCGATTTGGTTTCTTCGACTACCTTATATTCTACTTGTGGTCTCTCTCTCTCTCTCTCTCTCTCTCTCTCTCTCTCTCTCTCTCTCTCTCTCTCTCTCTCTCTCTCTCTCTCTCATCATATACATACACTTAACATACCTATCTACCTTATATAAATGCAGATGCGCTCTTATCACTACTAGCATACACTTTACCTATCAATGACCTGACAATATAATGATCACATGCCTAAATTTGCAGGCTGACAAGCAAGAGATTATTCGAAGCAAATTCCCTTTTTACTAGTCATTATCACTAACTATGCGAAATAAAAATTATGTTTTTCATATATTAAAATATCCTTTGATGTGCCAACATAGCCAAACCAAATAATCTTCATGTTATTTTATTACATTCCTCCTCACAATCATTCCAGCCTTAAAACTAAATTGTCCTGGTTTGATATCCTACTAACCAGATATTCTGACTATAGTATGAACCATACGTAGTGGTACTCATCGTATGCAATCTCTCCCCCTCTCTCTCTCTCTCTCTCTCTCTCGCTCTCTCTCTCTCTCTTTCTCTCTCTCTCTCTCTCTCTCTCTCTCTCTCTCTCTCTCTCTCTCTCTCTCTCTCTCTCAAACAAACAAACAAACAAACAAACAAACAAACACTGCCCAAGTTGTTGCCACGCTTTACTGTGAACGAGGTATATATTGGACTCTTATGTCAAGAAACTGTACTGTCTGTATTGTTATTATAATTTGTAAAATAGGCCCATGCTGTACATGGCCAAGACATCGATAGTTTGTGCCCAATTGTAACTGAATTATTATATCACAAATAATAACATTATATCAAATGGTGTTATTGTATGCCTGTATCCACTCTTTGAAGCGGTAAATAAAGGTCAAGTCAAGTCTCTCTCTTTCACTCTCTCTCTCTCTCTCTTTTGTTTTGTGTTTACTATAATATTTATCTTTCCTATTTATTTATCTTTTCATCCCTTCCACCCACCATCCAGCCTTCTATATATTTCCCTTCCGTCTTTCCTTTCCTCCTCCATATCCCTCTCCCATTCCTCCCATCTCTTGCCCTTTCCTCCCTTCCCTCCCCCCTTCCACTACTCCTCCCCCTTATTTTTTCTACCGTCTGGGGGCATCAAAAGGAATGGTGGGTAAATGTTCCCCCTTCTTTCCCACCTCCTGTTGACCCCCCTCCCCCCCCCCCCCTCTCTCTCTCTCTCTCTCTCCCTTCTTCTTTCACTCCTTCATTCCTTATTTATCTTTTTGCCTCTCATTCGTCTTCTCTCTAATCCATCCCTTTCTCACCTTCTTGCTGTCTTTACCATCGTTTCTCCTTCCTATCCCCCCCCCCCCCCCCCCCCCCCCTTATAAAGAAAAAAACATCTCGTGGCCCTCTCTTCCTTCTTCACTCCTTTCATTTAGTTTTCTTTATTTTTCTCTCCGCCTCTCCTTATTCCTCTTCCTTTCCCCCCTTCTTTCTTTCATTTCAGTTTTTCTTTGGCCCTTTTCATGTCTTGTCTTTGTTTTCCCTCCTTCTCTCCTGCTTCCTTCTCTTCATTTATTATATCTTTGTTTCCTCTTTGTGCTTCTCATTCTCTTCTTGTCCTTCTTCTCCCCCATCTCTTCCTAGTTTCTTTCATACCTTCCTTCGTTTTGTTTCTCTTCAATCATCTTTTCTTCCTTCCTTCTATATATTCCTCCCTTCTTCTTTCCCCTATGTCGCCCTTGCTTTCCTTCACCTTCTCCCCTTTCCTCTTTATTTTTCGTTGCATTTGATTGTCTCATTTCTCCCTTCATCCTCTTCTCCTTTCCTTACTTGTGTCTCTATTCTTATCTTCACTCGACATTCGCTTCCTACCCTTTTTTCGTTTACTTCCCTTCCTTCTTTCTTCTTTTCTATGATCTCTCATTTCTTCCCTTATTATATTTTCTATAACTGTTTTTTAATGTTTTTACTACATGCAACTCTTATATATCTTATTCCTCTCGACTAGTCAATTTTTTGTGTATATGGTGTTACATTTATTGCATGATTATGTGCGGCTGCGGCAAATAAAGCTAACAAAGCATTGGAATTTATCAAGAACAATTTTAGCTCTAAAAACAAAAACAATACTTTGTCGTTATTCAAAGGCATTGTCAGACTCCATCTTGAATATAGCGTTCTGTTGCGGCCCTCGTATCTCAAGAAAAACATTGAAAAACTTGAATCTGTGCAGCGTAGAGCAACTTAGTTAATCCCCTCTCTGAGAAACAAGCCATATTATGAAAGATTAAAAAAGTTAAATTTGTTCTCGCTAAAGAATAGGAGGTTACGAAGCCAACTCGTCGAGTGTTTAAAGATACTTAAAACCTTTGACAGAGTAGATATCAATGCACAGTTCGCAATTAATAACAATGTTGCCACCGGAGGTAATGGAACTAAACTAAATTGAAAGAAAGCATGCCTAGATGTCCCACAAAATTTCTTTCCATACATTGTGATCAAAGAGTGGAATAGTTTACCAAGGGAGGTGGCCAATAGTAATTCAATTGATACGTCTAAGAAGATACTGGACGATCATTTGATGGAGATTGGATTAATATGAATGAATCAGTAGGTTTGTAAGTGTAAATTCCCTTTCAGACTAATATTTTTCTATATAATCTATATACATTTTCCTTGTGGGCATTTTCTGACACAAGGTTTCACTTTACCCTATTTTCCGGTATGGCTTTTTAGCCGGAGGGGGCGGAGGGAGCCTTCTACTTTGCTGTCCTATTATTTTACTATATACTGTCCCTGTCTACTAGCATTTAGGCCGGACCACCTAGTAGGGACCGCAAGATCTGTGTGGTCTGAGTATCTGTGTAACTCTGTGTCTGTATAACTCTATCTCTCTCTTTGTTCGTCGTCCCTTCCTTCCACCCTCATTTCAGTCACCCCATCCACTCAGCTCCACCAAACCTTTGGCTACTCAAATATTCCTTTATTTCTTTCCAATATGTTTCAATTAAGGAAGAAGATTAGAAACAAGTCGAGGTCTGCTAAACAAAGATAATATAGTGAAGAAGAAGAAGAAGAAGAAGAAGAAGAAGAAGAAGAAGAAGAAGAAGAAAAGAACAAGAAGAAATTGGATATAAAATAATTATTTATTGGGAAAGACATGGCATATATATACTGCAAATGAGGGTTACAAATAATTAGGCAGACAGGTTTTAGGTGTTTTTCAATATTCTTCGAAGTTACGGAAGAAAATGGAGGAAAGTTATGCCGCAGGGGAAAAACGAATTAGTTAAGACTAAAGAAACGAGGAGTGAGGTAGAAATTCAATTGTACCGGTATTGAAAGTTATATTGAAAAATGGATGACTAATATTGCGATGTATAATATTCCACTGGTGATATGACCGACACCATTATTTCCAGGAGTTATTAGGAAGTTATAGCAATGCAATAACGAGAATGTGAGCAATCTTTTAAGAAAATATATATATATGTCAGGTCAATGGCAATATATAGGGACGACAAGAAAAGAGAAAAATATAAGATTGTTTAAAAAGTTAAAAAAAAAAAAAAACGTAAACGTTATGATATTGTACTGTATATACTGTAATACACTTCTTCCGTTGATACGAAAACAAATATGAATCAAATGGAATAGTAGCTACGAAATGTGTAAATCAGGAAGAATAACAAAGGCAAACCAATAGAACAAAATAGACCAGCGAGGAAAGAACAAGGAAAATGGGAAAACATTAATAATGAGAAAGTTGACTTGACCTAATAACCTTTAATTAGCGCCTCACAATGTGGATGTGGGTAATCAATTACTATTTTTATAGTTATACTGTATATATATATATATATATATATATATATATATATATATATATGGCGAATAGAGAGCGAGCCTTTAGTATGCCAACAAGCCCCCCCCCCCCCCTTTCCCTCCATCTTATTCGCACCCCCCTCCCCTACCCAGATGTCCCGATCCTGTTGGTTAACCGATGCCCACCTGGGTATCTCCTGGGCCCTTAACTAAATAGACACAGCGGACAACGATCGCCATTATGTGTTCTTACCATCATACATGTAGCCTCCAAGTGACAACGTCCGCTATGTTATGTCCTGTGTATTATTTTTATAATGGGTAAATACAGGGCAACAGTCGACATTTTGGATCCTTCGAGTCGTCATAATGAATACATTACTGGGTTTTTGTACACATAAGTCCGTTCGCTCACAAGTGCTTCTTATCAATGTATTTAATTTAGTAAATTAATTATAATAATATTAATACGAAATTGGTCCTTTGTTTCTCAAAAGCGTCAGTATATCCAGATTAACACACTAGCGCTCGGGTCATGCTACAATGTTGCAATTACAAGAACAGTCATTCATGCACAAACTGCAACTGTGTAAGTGGCACCAACTGAACTTTGTATTTCTTCGTCACAACATACCTTACAAGATCATAGTTTTTCAGGGAGGGAAGGACCTTGGGTTGGGTTAAAAATCCTGTAGTAAGAATGACCGGTCATCTATTTCTTTGAACGCCATTTTGGTGCTATAATAATCAAAGAACGGGATGATATTTTATTTGTTATCATATACCATTTAAATTAAAGGACAAGTAATTTACCCTGTACCAGTATTGTCAAATGTTTATAATGGTTATTAATACATTTAATTGAAAAGGGAGACAAAAGAGACCGGTGGCACTAAAATGGCGGAGGTTGTCTGATCTCTGTTCTATAGCTAAGGCTATGTTGAGGCTAAGATTAATTAGGGTTAGGTTAGTTTAGACTAGGAATGATTAGGTTGTGACCAGTGCTATGGTTAGATTAATGTTAGATTGAGATAGGTGTGAACGAAATAACTGAATGTAAATCGAATTAGAGTGTGAGTAAAGAAACTTTAAGCCCTTAAATAGCTTCGAGAGGACCTATGTAAATTAGTAAGGCAATACACTCATGAAAAGGATACATTGTAATGACTTCAATGTTAGATAAAGTTTATTCTCAGGATTATTTGTATTTATTTTATGTTCTTAAATGATAATAAGAGAAGTCATTTATGGCCATATGATCAGGTAAGGCGTATTTTTAAACATATTTCATTGTCCTTCACATGTTCCATGCCTATAATGCTATATTTTGTAGGCTTGCTGCTGTTATATAATACAATAGGATATCAAGTACCTTTAATGTTAGGTAAAGTAAGATACGAATTTATTCATGATAGACTAAAGCTTCTAGAACAATTCTAAGATGTTGTATGGTGGTGTCTACAGATTTTTAATAAGTGTGATGTGTATCTGGATATTCGTCATCTTTTATTATGGTAACATTCGTTAGACTGTCATTATAAACGATATTCTGCGACACGATAAACCTCGTGTCCATAACTTATACCATACAACTTTGTATTTGTGTTCTCTTTAAAAACATACATTTTGCTGCCACCCCGATGTTATCAAAGATGTCCTTATGTTTATATACCGTATGTTTGAGCGAGAATTCTCACTTTGTACAAAATAATACAAAGAATACAAAGGTATGGGAACAACAACAGAAACATTTGTTCTGATGACTTCATTGCTGACATTTATAATATCAGAGCTTTATGCCTGGCTATATACAGTCGGAGTTAGACCGCTAATTTAAGAAAGACCACGTAGAATATACAGTATTTAGTTTTATCTGTATTAAGAACTACAACACGGAATTAAACGTAGAGTATTTGTAGTTGGATCTGTAAAAAGTACTGCAATACATTTATAATTTAAGCATAGTCGTAGAATGTCTTTTGTAGTATTTAAACCACATATAATCGATGGAATAATAGCACCGAGTCACCAAAATGGCGGCGTGGTAGAAAGATGTCCAATGTGTAAGGGAGCTTAAACCCGACCACTTGGTTGCATTCCGACACCCTCTCCTTCCTTCCCTCTCTCTTTCGTTTATACATCCCTTCCTTCCTTCTTTATTCTTTTCCTTCTCTTCCTCCCTTCCTTCTTTGCTCTCTCCCTCTCTCTCTTCCTTCTTTTCTGTTTTCCTTCCCTCCTTATCTTGTTTGTTTTTCCTCTCTCTTCCTTCTTTCCTTTCCTTCTTTGTTTCTCTTCTTCGTTCCCTGCCTTCTTTGCTTTCACCTATTATCCCTTCCTTCTTTACTTACCCTTTCTCTACTTTTCTTCTTTGTTTCTCTCCTCTCTCTTTCTTCTTCGTTTGTTTCCTTCTCTCTTGTCCTTCTTTATGTTTATCTTTCTCTCTCTTCAGTTCGTTGTTTGTCTCCTATTCTTTCCTTAATATATATTTTCTCCTTCTCTCTCTTCCTTCCTTCCTTTTTCTTTGTTTTCTCTATATATCTCCCTTTACTTTGTTTTCTCTTTCTCTCTCTTCCCTCTTTGTTTGTCTCGTTCTCTTCCTTCATTCTTTGTTTTCTATTTTTATTCCGTCTTCGTTGTCTCCTTCTCTCTCTTCCTTCTTCGTTTGTCTCTTTCTTTCTCTTCCTTCTTTACTTTTCTCTTCCTCTCTTCCTTCCTTATTGTTCCTTTTGTATACACTATTAAGCCTATTTGAGGTAGCCAAGACCTACTGCATATTAGGAGGCTTAGAGGGCATGTGCTGGGACTGCACCATTTGTTTAGAACTAAGGGTAGGAGTCCTGCCCATCTTAAAGGTCAGCCTCATTAAAACTATTTTAACAGTTGAGCTAAATTCAAGGATATTTGACTTTATTCATAACTAACCATTGTCTTCATCATTGAGTGGTGAGTTTGCAGCCATGAGCCAGCAGTGACCTTGGGTCAAAGTTGAAGTTGTTGACCCAACATTTTTGACCTGAGCAGGGTTGTTCCAAGTCAAGCGGGGTGGAAGTTTACTGGAGATTGGTTCGACCTAGGGTTAGGAGTTGTGTTCATCCTTATTGGCAAGGCGCCATCAGGAAGATTATTGGTGATAGAGAGAACATCTTTGTACTGTGTGGTGTGGTATTGGGTAGATGGGTGATGGGTGATGTTGCAGGTAGTAATCTCCTCTTTCTTCATTTGTCACCTCTCTCTTCCTTCTTTGTTTTCTCCTTCACTCTATTCCTTCTTCGTTTGTGTCCTCTTGCGTCCTTCTATATGTTTGTCCTTCTCTTCCTTCTTTTTTGTCTTTGTATCTGTCTTTGTTTTTCTCCTCTCTCTTCCTTCTTTGCTTTTCTCCTTCTCTTTCCTCCTTCTTTATTCTTCTTTTATCACCTCCTCCTTTGCTTTCTCCTTCTCTCCCCCTTCCTTCTTACTATTACTTCTCTCCCTCACTTTGTCCTTGTCTCCCTCCCTCCTTTACTGTTCTCATCCTGGCGATTCCTTCTTTATTTGTCATCACTCAAAATATGTACTATATTTGTTATGTTGTTTTATTCTTCTCCCTGTTTGTAATTGCGTTATTATACCCTCCCTTCCCCCCTCCCTTCCCCCATCTCTTTTTATATATAGTTTGTGTTTATTTGTCTCCTCTCATTTCCTTCTTTAAGGGGAGATCTCCACTTGAGGGATTTTTTTCTTGACCCCTTTCTCCCTCATGTTTAGCCCCATTGCTTTTGATATTATAAAACGTTTGCCCCATTAGTTTAGCGATTTTAAGAACTTTCACCCCATATTAAGACCTTTCGTGCAATGCAGGTGTCGATTTTATCCTGGCGAGCGATAGCGAGCCTGTAATTTAAGAGGAACCGGCCTTCGGCCGGGACATTTTTCTACCGAAAAATTTACAAATTTATCTTGAAAGGGACTCAAGGGGGTGTAATTTTTAGCTTGATGGAGGTCTATGGAACAAACTAAATACCTCCCCTTAATGTTATTCTTTCGAATGGTTGCCAATGGTATATTTAAAATAGCCAAATCAATATTTATAGGCAGGAAAGCGAACCTACAGTAGAGACAAATAAAGATGTCTTCACTCACAGTAAGATTAACAAGCTGAATAGCTCCCTAATGAAATCATAGACAGTGGCTCAATAGACACATTAAATATAAGGTTAGACTCATACCATAGAACATTTGGTATGGGGTAGATTTTGATTAATAATATATCAATCTGGCAGAAATTATCACTGTTTCCAGTTGAAGAGAGCAAAGGAATACCAAACAAAAGCGAAGGTATGCATGAAATTTCCTTCCATTTCTAACTATGATATACAATGCATTCCTAGAGGCAATTTACAAGCCCTGCAAGGTTATTCACTTCCAACTGTGATACTTACCGGAAGCAACAGAGGATTTGGAGAGAGCCTTCATCTTTTCTATCCTTCCTTCTCTTACTCTCGGGGATTCTATCTCTACCAGGATTAGGTCCTGGCCATCTCGGTTGGATCGTAAGATCTGTATGGCTAGTATATATATGTAAATATATGTAAATCTCTCTCTCTCTTTCCCATCGTGGTATCAAGGGTTCGAGCCCCTTCCCCTCCCCCCAAAGAGCCCGTTTTTCACCAGCTATTACTCACGAAGGAAGGAGGGGTTGAAGGGGAAGGAGGGGGAGAGGGAGGGGGAGGGGGAGTAGAGGGAGAGGAAGGGGGAGGGGGAAAGGAGAGGTGGGGAGACTGGGCTAAAACAAAATAGTATACCCTTTCTCCCTTCCTCCTCCTTATCTTTCTTCTTCCTGTCCTGTGCCCCCTTTCCCCCTGCCCTGCTCTTTCGCCTCTTAATTGTGCTTCATCTTCCTGTTCCGTGCCCATTTCCCCTCTCCTCCTGCTTTTTCTTCTTGTCCTGTGCCTTCTTTTCCTCCTGTCTTGTGCCTCCTTTTCCCCCTTCTCCTTTTTCTTATTCCTATTAACTTTCGATGAACACTGTTTCTTTCAGAATAGCTCAAACTCGCAAGGAAAAAATGGCACAGATCGCATTGTAAATAAATGTTTTGCGTACTGTTTTTACCCATGGCCGAAACTATTTTATTTTTCCAGGATCTTAGATGTAGAATTAGCATAGACTACTAATTCAGCTCCTTTTATCCTATCTTATGCGAAATTCCATGTCAGTTTTTCCTTCCTGAGTGGTGTTTTTTCTCAACGATTTTTACGCCAGCGTAAGCTGGAGGGAGTGGTGGGTAGGAAGGTGCCTCTGCTTTACTATCCTTTTCTATACCTAATCATTAGCAGCTTAGCAGTGTAGATATCCAAACTGCCCCATAAGGACCAATAGATATGTTGCAGTTTGTAAGCCCTTTGTAATCCTTTGTATTATTTTTCTTCCTGTCCTGTGTCTCATTTACCTCCTCCTCCTTTTTCTTCCTGTCCTGTGTCTCCTTTCCCCCCTCCACTTAATTTGTCTTCTTCCTTTCCTGCGCCCCCTATTCGTCCCATTTACCCTTGTACCCAATCCCCAACACATTTGCTATATACCCTATGCTCTATTAATTATAATTTGGCCAAAAGCCTTGAAATATAGCCTCTATAACTCAAATAATATGCCATCAATATGCCAGCAGAAGTCATGCCATACCTTTCTTGAAGTCTGTTACCTGAATCTAGCATCGCCTTTCTTCTTATATTGCTTCCTTTTTGTCTTGAATCGTTATAGATTCCTTCCTCTAATCCGATTCAAGCTTGTCAACGCAATATTAATAATATATTTGAATAGCATAGAAAGTAAAAACACTCACGCGATATTTTCCCCTAAATAAGATCTAACTTTTGTATTCGTCATCTCCTAATTCCCCATCATTCTTTTGTTTACCATTGCTACATTAAACAATATAATTAAACTATCTATATCTATGTCCATCTTGACTGATTTACGAATAGTCAGATATGTTTGGAATTAGCCCAACCTTGAAAAACACAAACCTGACTACTCATGAACTAACTTCTAACTAACTATGAACATTTTGACGTATTTATATATTATCAAGACCCACAGAGTAGTCCATCAAATTCGAAGTTGGTCAGGAATTAGTTTGAAAATTGTAAGTAAACAAATTATTTTGATGGACTAAATACTATCTTGCTTGATTACCGGTAACTGATATTTAATGTGTATATTATCCAATTTATTGATATAACTATCCTAGTTTCTCCCCATTTGCTAAAATATTTTACCATCCCTATTTCCTTCCATTCCTACCATTCATCCCATCTCCCTTCCTTCCAGCTACTTCCATTCCGTACCACTCTACAGCCATTTCCCTAATTTAATTTCTTCTACCATCGAAATTCTGTTCTATTTCTTGCCATGTCTAACGCACCACTTCCTCCCAGTGGTTGCCACCCTTTTCCTTCAAAACATTGCATTCTTTAGTTGTAACTCTCCATGTAATAAAAAACCTCAATAATAATCTATCATATGTCTAACCTTTCAAATGAATTATCTTAAATAACCTAATCAATCATCACTTCTACTTAGATTCTTCAATACTAAATCCTCAGCCGGCTATCGAACTGTTTTTATACTATGCATAATCTTTACTGTGGAGGTTCGAACAGTTATAGCCTATCAACATTCAGAACCCCCTGCCTAGTAAACCTCAACCTCATCCCCCCACCCCCCTTTATCCTTTTGGCGACCTCCCCTTCCTCCTCCCTACCGACGAACACAGACCGACTATAAATCACAACCACACATCATTACCGACACCCCTTCCTGTCTACCCACAAGCCTACCTTCCTGTCTACCCACCAGCCAACCTTCCTGTCTACCCACCAGCCTACCTTCCTGTCTACCCACCAGCCTACCTTCCTGTCTACCCACCAGCCTACCTCCCTACCAGCCTACCTTCCGGTCTACCCACCAGCCTACCTTCCTGTCTACCCACCAGCCTACCTTCCTGTCTACCCACCAGCCTACCTTCCTGTCTACCCACCAGCCTACCTTCCTGTCTACCCACCAGCCTACCTTCTTGTCTACCCACCAGCCTACCTTCCTGTCTACCCACAAGCCTACCTTCCTGTCTACCCACCAGCCAACCTTCCTGTCTACCCACCAGCCTACGTTCCTGTCTACCCACCAGCCTACCTTCCTGTCTACCCACCAGCCAACCTTCCTGTCTACCCACCAGCCTACCTTCCTGTCTACCCACCAGCCAACCTTCCTGTCTACCCCCAAGCCTACCTTCCTGTCTACCCACCAGCCTACCTTCCTGTCTGCCCACCAGCCTACCTTCCTGTCTACCCACCAGCCAACCTTCCTGTCTACCCACCAGCCTACCTTCCTGTCTACCCACCAGCCTACCTTCCTGTCTACCCACCAGCCTACCTTCCTGTCTACCCTCCAGCCTACCCACCAGCCTACCTTCCTGTCTACCCACCAGCCTACCTTCCTGTCTACCCACCAGCCTACCTTCCTGTCTACCCACCAGCCAACCTTCCTGTCTACCCACCAGCCTACCTTCCTGTCTACCCACCAGCCTACCCTCCTGTCTACCCACCAGCCTACCCACCAGCCTACCTTCCTGTCTACCCACCAGCCTACCTTCCTGTTTACCCACCAGCCTACTACCATCCTACCTTCCTGTCTGCCCACCAGCCTACCTTCCTGTCTACCCACCAGCCTACCTTCCTGTCTACCCACCAGCCTACCTTCCTGTCTACCTACCAGCCTACCTTCCTGTCTGCCTACCAGCCTTCCTTCCTGTCTACCTACCAGCCTACCTTCCTGTCTCCCCACCAGCCAACCTTCCTGTCTACCTACCAGCCTACCTTCCTGTCTACCTACCAGCCTACCTTTCTGTCTGCCCACCAGCCTACCTTCCTGTCTACCCACCAGCCTACCTTCCTGTCTACCCACCAGTCTACCTTCCTGTCTAACTGCCAGCCTACCTTCCTGTCTACCCACCAATCTATCTACCAGCCTACCTTCCTGTCTACCCACCAGCCTACCTTCCTGTCAACCTACCAGCCTACCTATCTGTCTACCAACCAGCCTACCTTCCTGTCTACCCACCAGCCTACCTTCCTGTCTCTCACCAGCCTACCTTCCTGTCTACCCACCAGCCTACTTTCCTGTTTACCCACCAATCTACCTTCCTGTCTACCCACCAGCTTACCTTCCTGTCTACCTACCAGCCTACTTTCCTATCTACCTACCAGCTTACCGTCCTGTCTACCTACCAGCTTACCTTCCTATCTACCCACCAGCTTACTTTCCTATCTACCTACCAGCCTACCTTCCTATCTACCCACCAGCGTATACCTTCCTGTCTACCCACCAGCTTACCTTGCTGTCTACCCACCAGCTTACCTTCCTGTCTAACTACCAGCCTACCTTCCTATCTACCCACCAGCTTACCTTCCTGTCTACCTACCAGCCTACCTTCCTATCTACCCACCAGCTTACCTTCCTATATACCCACCAGCCTACCTTCCTGTCTACCCACCATCCTACCTTCCTGTCTACCCACCAGCCTTCCTTCCTGTCTACCCATCAGCCTACCTTCCTGTCTACCCACCAGCCTACCTTCCTGTCTACCCACCAGCCTACCTTCCTGTCTGCCCACCAGCCTACCTTCCTGTCTACCCACCAGCCTACCTTCCTGTCTACCCACCAGCCTACCTTTCTGTCTGCCCTCCAGCCTACCTTCCTGTCTGCCCACCAGCCTACCTTCCTGTCTACCCACCAGCCTACCTTCCTGTCTACCCACCAGCCTACCTTCCTGTCTACCCACCAGCCTACCTTCCTGTCTGCCCACCAGCCTAGCTACCTTCCTGTCTACCCACCAGCCTACCTTCCTGTCTACCCACCAGCCTACCTTCCTGTCTGCCCACCAGCCTACCTTCCTCTCTGCCCACCAGCCTACCTTCCTGTCTACCCACCAGCCTACCTTCCTGTCTACCCACCAGCCTACCTTCCTGTCTACCCACCAGCCTACCTTCCTGTCTACCCACCAGCCTACCTTCCTGTCTGCCCACCAGCCTACCTTCCTGTCTACCCACCAGTCTACCTTCCTGTCTGCCCACCAGCCTACCTTCCTGTCTACCCACCAGCCTACCTTCCTTTCTACCCACCAGCCTACCTTCCTGTCTGCCCATCAGCCTACCTTTCTGTCTACCCACCATCCTACTACCTTCCTGTCTATTGGTCTCACTGCCTTCCTATCTTCCTACTATTATGTCTGCTCAACAACATACCTTCTTGGCTATTTGTCCTATTATTTTTCTTCCAAGCTTCCTACCTATAATTTTGCTGTTGTTCTACCTTTATGTTTGTTTGTCTTTGAATGTGTCTGTCTTCTTACCTTCCACCTATTCTCAGACTGCCTTCTTTAATAAATACCTTTTAATCGTGGTAATTCCTTCCTTTCTACCTCTTTATTCGTCTTGTCAATATTATACCTGCTTGCTTTTCTGTCTATCATGTTGTTCTATCTATGGTATTATCTGCCGTTCTAATTTTTCTTGACTTTGTTTTGCATACGCGCTTTTCTGTCTCTTCTATAGTTCTGCCTGTGGTATTATCTGCCTTCCTAATTCTTCTTGTCTATGTTTTGCATGGTTGCTTTTTTTGTCTCTTCTATTGTTCTGTCTATAGTATGTTCCTGCCCAACTCCTTTTATACTTCCTTGCTTTATGGTCCTACTTATTAGCATACCATGTTTCCTGCCTGCCATCTTATCAGCCTACCAATGAACCAACCTTCCTGTTCATGATTCTGTCTTTTTTTCTCCCTTCGTTCGTTTGTTCGTTCCTTCCTTCCTGGTTTTCTTCCGAACCATAACTTTGCTATCCTTCCTGCCTTTCTTCGTGTCTGCTTAAGGCCCTTCCTCCGTTCCTTTCTAGCTTCCTGTGTATGGGCCTGCCTTGCTTAAGTGTTTTTCCCTCGACCTCTATCAAGATTGAAAAAAAAAAAAACACACACACACACACCTACCCTCAAGATCCCCCTTCGAGATAAATTTGTACATTTTTCGGTAGCTCGCTACCACTCGCCAGGAAATAATCAACAACTAAATGGCACGAAAGGTCTTAATATTAACAAATAAATGGGGCGCTAGGTCTTGAAATCGTCAAACTATTGGGGTTAATGTGTTAAATTATCAAAACTAATGGGTCTAAACATGAGAGAGAAAGAGGTTCAGAGAAAACAAAAACAAAGACATTCTCCCAATTCATTCATACCCACCTTTATAAGCCTATTTACCTAGTTCATGGATAGTTCAGCCTATATAGACCATTTCAACCAATATAATTCAACCAGTGCTAAATCAGTTGGGACTATTATAACCAGTACCCACATAAATTCCTAACGTAACTTAACCTTTCCAACGTAACCTAACAACATTGGTTGAGGTGGTACTGATTCGAGCTACTGGTATATATTGCTCACCCTTTCAAGATCCGATTGCGCATGTCTTCTCTGTTTTCTGACTATTATTAGAGGATTTTATTCAGATTAGGAAGGGTAGGCTATATGGAAGTCAGAGAGTTAATTGAGATACTCTTTTCCCTTATAATCCTTCCAAATGTTTATAAAATCGTCTATTGATAGCCAAAATGCGTCCTAATCTTGAAAGGGTTATCTAATCTGGGCACTCAATTTACCCACCAGCTTCTCTCTCACTTTCTGGTGGTGTAATGGTTAGAGTGTTTAAAAATCTGTGTGTGATAACCCAGGTTCGAGTCCCGGTGGATCACATAATTATATAGTTTCATTAATTTCATTGGAGGTGTTTGGTGTTGTGGTGAAATTGATAAAAATATAGATTTCTAACCTTCCTGTATGTGAAAAACGCCAATTGAGTCCTCCATTCGATTTAATATATTTTATAGAAGTATTACGATTTATGATTTCAAATTTGTTTTCGTCTGGCGTTATCCTAGAACATGCAGCAATGGGTCAAAAGACGTGGCCAACTGCACTATGCCTTAAGGGAAGTCATTATTATTATTATTATTATTATTATTATTATAATTATTATTATAATTTATTGTTATTAGTAATATATATTGATTTTGTTTGCTCCCTAGATCTCCATTAATCTAAAACAAATACCCTCAAGACCCCCTTCCAGATAAATTTGTAAATTTGTAGGTAGAAGAATGCCCCGGCCGAAGGCCGGTTCCTCTTAAGGTTCTTTTTCGATCGCCAGGTATAAATCAACAACTAAATGACACAAAATTGACAAATAAATGGGGCGAAAGATCTTATTTGGGGCGAACTTCTTAAAGTCTTAAAACTAATGAGACTAACCATGATGGAGAAGGGGTCCAAAAAATACCCCCCCCCCCTTAACCTTATTGTTTACTTGGTAGACCGCAGTGGCTTTTGTATATATCTCATTATGATATGTTACGTTATCTACATATGTTAATGCGATACACAAAATAATGCAACAGTTGTTTACCAAAGAATTACCCATTTTAGTTATCAAAATATTCAAATGGCTTTTTGTCAATTCGCAATATCCTATATTAATATATGTCATGCTATTACACAAAACTGACAGGTAAGCAACAACAGCAATATAGCAAAAGGTGTACCGTTTATCAATGATCTCTCTCTTTTCCTCCCCAGATGTGGCTGAGCTTCCTGGATCCTGTGGAGAGCTCAGGAGTCAGAGAATAATGTGAGTTGGCTGGAGTAATTATGTTTGGTGTCCTTTTTAAGATACGTTGAAAATTTTTGTTCTTCTGTTTTCTGGCTATTATTGGACGATTTCATTCAGATTAGGAGGGGTATATTGAAGTCAGAGGGTTACTTGAGATAGCCTTAACCCTTTTAATTCCCACACATTCTTCCTAAGCTGTATACAATCATCTAATGATAGCCAGAGTAAACTATCAAAACGCTGTATAGGCCTAATCCTCATTGGGATAAATAGACATCACACAATGGTAAGATTAAAACAATGCGAGAATGGACCTTTATTATCGCATTATTTCGCTCTACAAATTGAAACGTCATAATCGTCATCACGTTTTTCTTACTTGTACTTGTATTTATAAGGGGGAGAGGAGGGGTCCGATAATTGTCTACCTGCAATTACATTTTAACAAGATACTGGGACTATTGTGCACCGCTATGGACGCTAAGGTAGATTATTGTAGGTTACTGAATTATGAAGCTATAATTTATGGTCAGTTGAAACCGATTGCTGGAAAAAAAATCGTCCGAATCTGCCTTGTTTTTCTGTTTGGTATTTCAGTCGACTCGTTTTTTTTAACAAATAATACTGTATATACCCCCCCCCCTCTCTCTCTCTCTCTCTCTCTCTCTCTCTCTCTCTCTCTCTCTCTCTCTCTCTCTCTCTCTCTCTCTCTCTCTCTCTCCTCTCTCTCTCTCTCTCTCTCTCGCTCTCTCTCTCTCTCTCTCTCTCTCTCTCTCTCTCTCTCTCTCTCTCTCTCTCTCTCTCTCTCTCTCTCTCTCTCTCTCTCTCTCTCTCTCTCTCTCTCTCGGCGTATTATTATAAACCCCCGCCGACTTTCATTTGTGACCTGGCATCAACTGGAGTAAAGAGACCCTATAGTAAACAGAGAATGGACAACAGCCGCCATCTTGTGTACGTCCATATACAGTACAAGCCACCAGCAACACTGAAGACCTTTCAACACCAATTCATTACAATAGACAATCTTGTTTTTATTATTATTTATTTAAACGTTAAGAGTAATTTGCAGAGGATCAACAGATGCATATAAATTGGGAAGTTTAGGAGTTTTGTTAAATATTTGTTTTCGCTCGGGTATTTACACAAAGGAGAATCAAACCAGGTATATTCTTAATTTTGCCCTTTTATAGACAGCTTATATGAAAAAGCAATGTCTTAAAATCGCCAAACTAATGGGGCAAACGTCTTAAGATCTCAATAATATTGGGGATAAACATGAGGGAGAAAGGGTCCAGAACAAATACCTCGGAGATCAAGTACAGTTATTTGTTATTGTAATGCACTAAATACTACTGCTACTAAAAATAATAGTATACGTGTTTTTTGAAGATCGTATTCGAAGATCGAATGAAATATAGAAGGAAATATACTGTACATGTGAGTGATCTAGAGTTCCAAAAAGTTAAAGTCATTCCGGGTTTTCTCCTACCAAACCAATTCCGGCACCACATACAATTATATAATGTAAAGTCATGTTCATTAATTTGTGAACAGTATTTGGTGGAACAATTAGGACAACCTTGTGAACTATTTTGATAACCTGCACGAGCCACACTTATCAAAGTACTGTAATAGGATTAACTATACCCTGTGCATTATAGGTAGGCCACAAGGCCCCCAACTATCGACTCCAAACTATCATAACTCAAAAACGACTTCAGTAATTGAGCTAATCCTTCTACCATTTGGGAAGTAAATGTGGACATTTACAGCCCATTTACTCTAGCCCTTTTTAATTTACAGAAGTTAGGGGTGACGATCTCTGGTCTTGTGTTTATAAGTCAGGACTTCGACTGTACTATAAGCCTGCAGTGATAAGTGGTATATATTTTATTGAATGTTTCTGATATGTTGATAAATTATTTTGAAATTTCCCATATCGTCTCTGTTTCTATCTCCTACTCCCCCCCCCCCCTCCCTCTCTCTCTCTCTCTCTCTCTCTCTCTGAATAGTTTACCAAGGGTGGTGGTCGACCGTAATTCAGTTGATACGTTTAAGAAAAGACTGTACGATCACCTGATTAAGACTGGATTAATATTAATTCATCTGTAATCATGTGTAATTTCCCATTCAAACTAATTTCTTCTTATAATATATAAACACTTTCCTTGTGAGCATTTCCTGACCCATAAAGTTACACTTCATCCTATTTTCCGGTACGGGTTTTTAGCCAGAGGGAGCGGAGGGTGAGGAGAGAGCCTTCTACTTTATTGTCCTATTCTTACAATATAAACTGCTCCTGTCTAGTAGTATTAAGGCCCGATCACTTAGTTTGGGACCGCAAGATCTGTGTAGTCTGAGTATCTGTGTTACTGTGTAACTAACTCTCTCTCTCTCTCTCTCTCTCTCTCTCTCTATATATATATATATATATATATATATATATATATATATATATATATATATATATATATATATATACTGTATATGTACAGTTTATATATATATATATATATATATATATATATATATATATATATATATATATATACTGTATATAAATGAATATCCACTAAGTCTACAACATGGCGTGTTATCGAAAGTTTGTTTGAGATTTGTATTTTCAGGGGGTCTTTTATTCTGGAGGAGGTTGCTAATGAGGTGCCTTGCTAACCGGTATATTACGAGAGAGAGAGAGAGAGAGAGAGAGAGAGAGAGAGAGAGAGAGAGAGAGAGAGAGAGCTCTTGCGTCTTTGTGTCAGTATCGTGTATATGAGTAAAAGTGTTGAGATTGTGAATTTGAAACACAACTTTTGAATAATGCTGTGCAAGAAGTGAAATGGGGTAAGGGGGAGGGGTAACCTACGTCTAATACTAAAAACAACCACGTGATTTATATTCCAGGGGGTCTTTTGTGCCTTTCCTGGAGGGGGGGGGGGGGGTACGAAGCAGGGAAAGGAAGGGTTAGGAAAGGAGGGAGAGAAATAGAAGGAAGGAGAGAAGGAGGAAGGAAACGGAAAACATTAAATAATCGTAAGAAAAAAGGGATTGAAACAAAATGCATTGAAGGAGGGAGATAAGAATGAAAATAAGAGAGGTAAGGAGGAGGATGATGACAAAAAGATATAAGGGGAGAGTACATAGGAGGAAGGAATATGCAGATTAATATTATATATATATATATATAGGCCTATATATACTGTATATACAGTATATATATATATATATATATATATATATATATATATATATATATATATATATATATATGCAGTATATATATAAATATATATATATATATATATATATATATATATATATATATATATATATTATATATATATATATATTGATCTATTGTCTGACGCCGTGATCCCCGAAGGTGTGGCCACAAACGAACCGCACCCATGCACCTCTGTCCCCAGTCAGCCGACGCCCCTCCTCCCAAACAGCACCCTCCTTCATCCATATACTTCCTCACTCCATCCTTCCACCTCTCTTTCGGTCTACCTCTCCCTCTCTGTCCTTCCACCTCGCTCTCGTACACCTTCTTCGTCATTCTCTCGCTTCCCATACGTTCCATATGGCCGAACCATCTCAATGTGTTCCTTTTCACACTTTCCAGCACATCTACCTTAACATAACACCTCCTTCTTACTTCCTCATTCGTCTGTCTATCCCTCCATGTAACTCTGCACCCACTTCTCAAGTAACTCATTTCCACCCCTCTCACTCTTGGTCTGAGTCTCTTCTCAAACGCCCATGCTTCACTTCCGTAAGGCAGTGTCGGGATTGCCACACTGTCATGCAAGGACTTCTTCACTTCCATACTAACCACCCTATTTTTTGTTACTGCTTTCAGCGTTCCTACAACCCTCTTCCCCTGTTGCACCCTCTCCCCCACTCCTTCATCCATAGTCCCATCTTTACTCAACACGCTGCCCAGATACTGAAATGAGCTGACAATCTCCATAGCCTGACCGTTCAACTTCACCTCACACTCTGTGACTTCACCCCTTTCGAAGACCATAACCTTGCTCTTCCCCGCATTTACCTTCAGAAACCCCTTTTTCGCACACTGTTCCAAACACATTTACCAGACCATGCAACTCCCATTCATTATCACTAATCAGAACTGTATCATCAGCATACAGCAGTACAGGCAGCTTCCACTCATTTCCCTATCTTATCAGCGATACACCAAAATCTACTGTCCTTCCTTGTATTTCTTTCATGACTCCATCCATATATACAGAAAAACAACCACAGGGACATCAGACACTCCTGTTTCAACCCAACATTCAGGTCAAAGAACTCGCTCTGCTCATTTTCCACACCTACTGCCGTCTTTGCACCCTCATACATGCTCTCTTCACTGCTTTCAGCAACTTGCCATCTACTCCGTATATTCTAAGTACTTTCCACAAACCTTCTCTATCCACTCTGTCATAGGCCTTCTCCAAGTTCATAAAGGCAACATACACCTTTTGTTGCTTCTCCAGATATTTCTCCACAACACAATTCAGGGTAAAAATCTGATCTACACATCCTCTTCCTTTCCTAAAACCTCCCTGCTCGTCACCTATCCATTTCTCCGTTCTCACTCTCACTCTCTCAATCACTACCCTACTGTACACCTTCCATACTACGCTTAGAAGACATATTCCTCGGTGGTTACCACACACTCCTCTTTTCCCTAATATAGGAGGACTATTATGCCTGTCTTCCAGTCATCAGGTGCACCCCCCTTCTCCCATGCTAGTTTGCATATTTTCCATACCCATTCGATCATTATCTCACCACCATAGCTCAACATTTCCCCACACACTCCACCTGTTCCAGGTGCTTTCCCCAACTTCACTCTTTACATGGCTTCCCACACTTCTGACCTCCTGAACTACTTCTCTTCTTCTCCCTCCCATACCCCATCCAACTATGTTTGCTGGCGCTTCATTCCTTACATTTTGCAACTCGTTGAAGTGCTCTCTCCATCTTTCGACTCTCTCTTGCTTCTCGGCTAGCATTCTCCCATTCTTATCTTTCACACCCTTACTGTTTCCCTTGCTACCTTCCCTAACTTTCTTGACTTCTTTCCAGAACAGTTTCTTACACTCCCTCCATTTTACACTCAGATTCCTTCCAAATTCCACATCTACTCTTCTCTTACTTTCCTTCACTACTCTCTTCACCACTCTCTTTCTCTCCACGTACCTCGCTCGTTTCTGACTCCAAATCTTCATTCCCTCTACTACCCAACCACTCTCTATTCGCTTTCTTCTTGTCTTCCAAAGCTATTTTTACCTCTTCTGTCCACCATGCTGTACCTTTCACTCCCTTCCCTCTGCTCCTTACTCCACACACCTCCTCACATGCTTCACAGATCTCTTTCTTAACCCGTCCAGTACCGTAGGATACCGTAATAAAAGTCCTCTGCAGTCCCAAGCACTGTGGCCAAAATGGCAAGAGAGAATACCTTTCCACCTCAAGAGATGAAGCAACACTGGCTCTGCCACCCTTCAGTGGGTCTTATGTAAGCTGAGAAGTGTGAGCAGTGCTCAAACGGTCATGGTACCAGGTACAGGCATCTACAGGCAGTTACAAGGAAAGTATATTACTGACGGCGATTCGCCGTCTCTGGGACTGGGGAGTGACTTATCTACTGACGGCGATTCGCCGTCGCTGGTAGAGCAAGGGTTAAACACCTTGCTCATCTCCTCCACTTCCTCCATATCTTCCAGGTCGAACCCACCTAGTCGTCTTGCTACTGCTCTCCTGTACTCTTCCCCGATTTCCTCCTCCTGTAGCCTCTCCACCCTCCTCGCCATTCCACCTTCTTCTTGCCTCCCTCTAGCTCTCCTCACCCACTTGTTTTGTATCCTAATTTTAGCTACTACAACATAGTGATTAGACAGACCCCCTCCGATACCCCTATACACTCTAGCATCCAGCACAGATTTCTTCATTCGTTTATCCACACATATATAATCAAGCAGTGTCTTTCGTTCCACCACTGTCTTATCCTTATCCTTCATCTTCAACACCACTTTCCATATGTACCTGTGTATCATTCTGTGTCGGAAGAAGGTGTTGGCTATCCACAGCCTCCTCCCCAGACATTCGTCCACAAGTGCACTACCATTCCCATTCACCTCTGATGATACCCCCCACTCTCCCACCACTCCATCAACTTTCCTATCACCCACCTTCCCATTCATATCCCCAATCAGAAATATTGTTTCTTTCTTGTCAAACTTATCCAGGCACGCCTCCAGATTTACCCAGAACTCCTCTTTCTATCTTACAAGTTTATCCTCTGTCGGAGCATACACACACACAATAACCCACGTTTGTATTCCTACTTTCATTCTGATCCACACAATCCTTGAACCCGCAGACCCATAGTCTCTTACACACTCCTTCCATTTGTTACTTACAAACAAACACGCACCTTCTCTCGCTGCTCCCTCACTCACTCAAGCACACACACCCATTCCACACTCCCACTCTCTCACATGTGTACCCCTCTATTTGGTTTTCGTCATTCCACATACATCCAGCCTGGCATTCACTAACACTTACAGTACCTCTCACTCTTGTGTGTCATCATTCATGCCTCTCACATTCCATGTTGCTATTCTAAGATTGTCCGTAAGATTGTCCATAGTCGGTCGGTCGGGGTTCATCAACACAGGGTCCGTCCGCATCCGAGGCTGTTCGCTTTTTTTTCGTTGCATAAGTATTTTTCACGGGTGGGGGTCGCAGGCCCACCGACCAAACCTCTTTATTCGCCTCTTACAACACGACATGCAGAAGGCACATGTGGCATATTCTAATCCCTTATCCCCAGTGGTATATATATATATATATATATATATATATATATATATATATATATATATATATATATATATTTTCTTTAATACATACGAGATTGAAAGAAATGGCAATTTCTGCGTTGGAAATTTTATTATTCAAAGTGTCCAGGTCTCTGATGAGTTTTCGCTGGGTGGCAGGAAGTAGATGAATGAGATTAGCAAAATTCATGGTGGTACAGGGTTACATTAATGTACATGATGATACAGGATATACGACGCGTTTCACTGGACAACCAGCATTATCAAGTAAGGATAGAATGATATAAAAGGTAAACAGGAAGGGTATATATAGAGGGTGGAGGATCAGAGGAGGCGAAAATCAGGGGGCAAAAGTCTGCTATTGGTGGAGGGGTATTCTAGGAGTGCAAAAGAGAGAACCACTTCACGCAGGCGCACTGGATGCGGGAAGGTGGTGTTCGGTTGGCGGGGTCAAAGCTGATTGGCTGCGTGTCGAAGGGCGTGGCCTAAGTTGCGTAGTACATGTGGCGCCGGCAGAAGACGAAGCTGAAGGAGGTAGCGCGGGGGGCTGCGTCAAGGGCACCGGGGGGCGAGGGGGGGCGTTAGGTCCTGTAGGATAGTGCCTTTTGGCAGAAGGAAGGATCTGAAGGTCCAGAGTTTGGTTGTTGATGTTGGATGTAAGGCTTGGATATATAACGCTTCGAGTATAGGTAATCTCCTTGGGTCACTTTCTTTATCGAGTATGGTGGTGTGTTTCTCTAACTCGTTGCGTGTGAGGTGGGGGTGGTTAGGGGTGAGATAGTGGTCTTTGATGGCTCCAGCCTGAAGGTGAAGAGTTAACCGACGTGAAAGACGAGTCTGCGTCATGCCAATATAGGAATGACGCAGACTCGTCTTTCACGTCGGTTAACTCTTCACCTTCAGGCTGGAGCCATCAAAGACCACTATCTCACCCCTAACCACCCCCACCTCACACGCAATGAGTTAGAGAAACACACCACCATACTCGATAAAGAAAGTGACCCAAGGAGATTACCTATACTCGAAGCGTTATATATCCAAGCCTTACATCCTAACATCAACAACCAAACTCTGGACCTTCAGATCCTTCCATCTGCCAAAAGGCACTATCCTACAGGACCTAACGTCCCCCGGTGCCCTTGACGCAGCCCCCCGCGCTGCCTCCTTCAGCTTCGTCTTCTGCCGGCGCCTCACGTACTACGCAACTTAGGCCACGCCCCTCGACACACAGCCAATCAGCTTTGACCCCGCCAACCGAACACCACCTTCCCGCATCCAGTGCGGCTGTGTGAAGCGGTTATCTCTTTTGCACTCCTAGAATACCCCTCCACCAATAGCAGACTTTTGCCCCCTGATTTTCGCCTCCTCTGATCCTCCACCCTCTATATAATACCCTTCCTGTTTACCTTTTATATCATTCTATCCTTACTTGATAATGCTGGTTGTCCAGTGAAACGTGTCGTATATCCTGTATCATCATGTACATTAATGTAACCCTGTACCACCATGAATTTTGCTAATCTCATTCATCTACTTCCTGCCACCCAGCGAAAACTCATCAGAGACCTGGAATCTTTGAATAATAACATTTCCAAAGCAGAAATTGCCATTTCTTTCAACCTCGTATGTATTAAAGAAAATGTATTACCTGGCTTTACTAACATATATATATATATATATATATATATATTTATACAGTATATATATATATACAGTATATATATATACACTATATATATATATATATATATATATATATATATATATATATATATATATATATACTGTATATATATATATATATATATATTCATATATTTGTTTTCTTATGTTTATGAAGGAGGCGAAAAGCAAACTTGCTTTTAACAAATGTTCCCCCCCCCCAGGTTAAAAGAGTGTTAGAGCCAAAATCAAGGTACGTTAGAGGTAATTTAGGTGTGTTGGAAAGAAGAGTGGTGAGCTTGTTAATTAAGTGTAGTGAAATGAATTGGAGGAGGTGTTTGTGACAGCTAGCTGAATTACGCTTTGTGTAGGTGAGGCACAAACAGAGACGAATATATTAATGTTTGCATGTGCGTGTGTGTGGCTGTGTGTGTGTATGTGTGTGTATGTCTGTGTGTGTGTGTGTGTGTGTGTGTTATGTGTATTGTCCTTGAAGCATCCCGCCTGGTCAGGACGGCCCACAGAACAACAACAATACCAAACAGAATTACAAGTCAATAGAAAGACCGAACATAAAATATATAAATATTTTCACATATTCAGTTCTCTTTATTTCACATATTCACTTTGTTGTCGTTTGGAAAAGAGCAATAGTTATCAGTTTATCCCGACCACTTCACAACTACTTGATCTGGGTCAGTACCAGGCGAGTTCTCCCTTTCCATATACCACTTCACTTCAACTTGCTGTTTTGTTTGCATGCTTATTGACATCCTGGATGTTCAAGCCTCATTTCACTAAAGCGTCCTTCACATTTTATCATATGGTGACCTCGAGGCGGTCACGTACCTCCAAAACATTTGATCTTATTTCAAGGAACCTCCTGAAGGAAAAAGATAACTATTTTCTAAATACTTTAGTTCTACTTTTTCTCATTCATTGTGGCCACTATATACCTGCATGACAGGTGCCTTTTTAGTTGTATTAATAAAGTATTGATAGTTATTAACCGTGAACAGGTACTTTCAACACAACCAATGAAACAAGTCAACGGTCTATGTTAATCTGGTTGTTATTAAAACATTAATAAAACACTGAATTTTGAATTTATAGATACTCTTAAAAGCAAACGTGCATTTAAAAGTGCATATTATTCAAGACTCAATATACTGAGCTTTGAAACCAGATGGAATAAAAAATATATTCATGGTTGTGATTAATGATGCATAAGATTAATTATTGTAAATATCTCGCATGATATGATAAAGTTTGTTCTGACTACATTTGTTTCTTTTATAGTTGTCAGTTGTTCACGCCTTTTTGGTGATTACATACCACGATTTCATAGATAAATGAGAAAGAGAAATAGATGAGAATGTTATGTGAATATTAATGTCTAAGAAAATGGAAATATATATAATGAAAGCAAAAATAACCATGTAAATAAAATTAATATGTAATATAAATCATGCATAGAGATTGTACACAACCAAGGGGAGGTTTGAATATATGTTCCGTATATATTTTTTGTTTTGTTTTTTATTATTTAGTAATAGTATTGTCTAGTTTCCTACCTGGACCTCCATCCAGCTAAAAAACAAAAAATCCTATGAGATATACTGTATGTTTGCATTATTCGGTAGAACAATGACCTGGCTGATGCCCAGTTCCTCCTAAATTTCAGGTTCGCTATCGCTCGTCAGGAAGAATTCGAAATCCTAAATGGAACAACAGGTTTTAAAATCGCCAAATTAATGGGGCAAAATGTATTAATATATCAAAATAATGAGGCTAAGCATGGTGGAGAAGGGGGTCCAGAAAGCCACCGCCGCCCCTTAAAGCAAAGAGAGAGAGAGAGAGAGAGAGAGAGAGAGAGAGAGAGAGAGAGAGAGAGAGAGAGAGAGAGAGAGAGAGAGAGAGAGAGAGAGAGAGATGAAGAGGGAATATCAACTTTTTCTCATCAATAGCTAGAATCTCATGAACATTAATATTATTTGGCTATGAAGTCCACCTCAGCAATTAATGTCTGCCGGTTCCTTTATAAATAATGATGGATGATAATGATGGGAAAGGCACACATGTCATTGCATAATTATAGCTATACAACGCCAACAATTCGTCGGAGTAACTATTTTTTTTTTTTTTATATATATTCCATCTACTCCCTCTCGGGCATAGGCTGAGAGCCTGTACATTCAATCGTTATTGAAGGGTGAAGCCTGTGAGGTCGCGTTCCAGTCTAGGGGGTGAGACATGTGAAGCACATTTAGCTACAATCAGCCCCTGCCATCTTGCCTTCCCAGGATGCATGGGGCTTTGATGCTCACTCAAGGCTCGAAGCAGCCCCATCTTTGAAGCTGCCTCGCTCCAGTGCTTCACTGTCTCATCTCCTAGACTCGGACTTTCACTCTCAGAATGCCACCTATTGAGCAATGAACTCACTAGACATTGCCTCCTTATAGCATATTTTTAAATATGGGAATATGCATACAGTGCTATTTAATCAGGGAACAATGAGGGTATTTATTTGGCGTTTCGGTGGGCATTGTGATAATGCACTGACAGCACAAATTCCATCCCAATAATATCTTCCCATTGTCATATCGGGATTCAAACCCGGGACTATTGGATTACCAGTCCAGTGGCAAGACAACTCCACCACACTTCCTCTACCTCTTAAGGGTAGATGGGTCTTTTTCTGGTCCCCTTTCTCCCTCGTGTTAAGCCCTATTTGTTTTGAGATTATAAGACGTTCAGCTCATTAGTTTGGCGATTTTAATACCATTTGCCCCATTTCGTTGGCAATTTCAAGATCTTTCGTGCCATTTAGGTGTCAATTTTTTCCTGGCGAGCGATAGCGAGCTTGAAATCTTAAGATTAACTGGCCTTCGGCCGGGACATTTTTCTACTGAAAAATGTACAAATTCATCTTGAAGGAAGGTCTGGGGGGGGGGGGGGTTTCTAAGCTTGATGGGGGTCTAGCGAGGACACTAAGAAATCATGGAATAAATTAATTAATAGACCGCAAATATGGCCCATCTCCACTTAAAGCGATGTCACACGAGCGCTTTTTTCGTCAATGTTCGATGAACAATTTTTTCTTGTAGTATTTATTGGCACTTTCGCACTGGAATCGATAAATAGACTTTGTATGATTTTCAGATATTGAAATAAAACACAACTTTAATTGAGAAGATGCCAGACCACAATTGCCGGAAATATCGCTTGTGTGACACCGGCTTAACCCCTTCAACACGATGACGTAATTTTCATCTTCGTCTGGTTACCATGAGACGACATTTCTCAGCTTTTATTCTACCTCTAGGACTCAAAAGGGTAAATTCCATCAGAATAATCCCTCTGAATAACCTAGGCCCTTCTTAAACTGCATAACATCGTCTAACTTTATCCAGAATGAAATATAAAAATGCATCATCGTGCTGAAGGGGTTAATGTTTCATATTCCAGACAAAGAGTTGATTAATTCCGGTATCACACGAACAATTTTCCCCTCAACTTTAGTTCTCAACACTTGTCAGACAGCTTAATGAGATGAACTTGTTAAATAGTTAGTTCACCCGAATCCTTTGAAGATTATCACGCATTTTGACAGTATATCCTGGCTATCATTAGACAATTGTATACAGTTTAGGAAGGATATATGGAATTTTATAGGTAAAGACTGTCTCACTTAAGGGGAGGTATTTAGTTGATTCCCTAGACTTCCATCAATCTTAAAATTACTCCCCCTTGACCCCCTTTCAAGATAAATTTGTACATTTTTCGGTAGAAAAATTTCCCGGCTAAAGGCCGGTTCCCCTTAAATTGCAGGCTCGCTATTGCTAGCCAGGAAAAAATCGACACCTAAATAGCGCGAATAGTCTTAAAATTGACAGAAATGGGGCTAGGGTTCTTAAAATCGCCAAACTAATAAGGCAAGCGTCTTTAAACCTCACAAGCAATGGGGCTAAACATGAGGGAGAAAGAGGTTCAGAAAAAAATCTTCCAGGTGGAAATCTCCCCTTATACCTCTGAGTCCCATATACCCTTCCTAATCTTAACATAATCGTATAATAATAGCCGGAATAAACTGTCAAAACGCGTCATGATCCTCAAGCGGTTATGTCTATTTCTGTATCGATTCTTCAAAATTGTTAAGGTTATTGTTAATATGATAGACTCTCTTTTGTCTTAACCCTTTCAAGATGCTATTCTGCATTCCTTTTGTGCTTTCTGGCTATTATGTGACGACTGTATTTAGATTTGGAGGGATATATGGAAGTGAGATGGTTAATTGAGATAGTCTTCACCCTCTTAATTCTCATAGATCCTTCCTAAGCTGCATAAAATCGTCTAATGATAGCCTGAATACACTGTCAATATTCGTCATAGTCTTCAGAGGGTATAATTGGCGAAGGTTGTGGCCATATAGCTTTCTTTTATGCTGAGCTTCTACAAGACTTTTGTAACGCGATATATTGAGGGGAGGTTCGTATGTTGCTCCCTTGTCCTCCATCAAGCTTAGAAGAATACCCCCAAGACCTCCCTTTGAGATAAATTTTGTACATTTTTCGGTAGAGAAATGTCCCGGCCAAAGTCCGATTTCTCCTAAATTGCAGGCTCGCTATCGCTCGCCAGGAAGGTCATAAAATTGACAAAGGTATGGGGCGACAAGTCTTAAAATCGCCAAACTAATGAGGCAAGCGTCTTTAAATGTCAAAACTAGTGGTGCTAAACATGAGGAACAGGGAGTCCAAATAGCAAAGCGATGAAGAGATTATTTGTGTTTTTTTTTTAATTCTACCATTAACCCCTTGAGGATTATGACGCCTTTTGACAGTTTATTCTGGTTATTATTAGACGACTATATTCAGATTAGGAAGGGTATGTAGTAGTCAGAAGGCTAATTAAGACAGTATTTATCCTTTTGATGCCTATTGATCCTTTTTAAGCTGTATAGAATCGTTTAAGGTAATCAAACTAAACTGCTAAAACGAGAACTCTACTCATAGAAACCTCTGGACAGCATGCAACACTCATTGGGTTTCATTTACAACGTAGATTATAAAAGTTGATTAAGTATTCCCCCCCCCCCCCCCCGAAACATATGGTTTTATGCATTTTAAAGAGATAGTGTGGTGATCTTGATGTCTTTCACTCCATTGAGCTTTCCGAGCCGATAATGTGATATATTTTCGGATCTGAATGGGGCTGTAACCATTTGGGATTAATTACATCCCTGCCAACTGTTTTAATGCTTTGGGGAGGTAACGGGTTATAGAGATACTCATTAAATATTAATGCATTTTTTTCTTTTCAGCGAGAGGTGTTGAATGTGTTAATAAATGTTATATTTGTGAATCCTCTTGAGAGTGGTACACCTGTATGTATACCGTATACCCACACACACACACACACACACATCCACACACACACACACACACACACACACACACACACACACACACACACACACACACACACACTCTCTCGCTCTCACTCACTCTCTCTCTCTCTCTCTCCATTCAGGTGTCGATTATTTATCTGGGCGAGAGACAGCGAGCTAGTAACTTAGGTAAATTGGCCTTCGGCCGGGAAATTGTCTATCTAAAAATGTACAAATTTAGCTTGAAAAGTGTCTGGGTGGGCATGTTTAAGTATCAATAAAGTCTTGTATGGCGTGTTTGTTAGCCAAGGTGACAAACTATAATACATATCTCGAATAATGGTTCTATTAAACAAAATCCTTAATACTAATTAACAAAAATATCAATAACCCACAAAACGTCGGACCAAATAGGGTTAAACTGAGGTTGAAAGGCGGTACAGAATAGGCTTTAATTAACACTATGTTGTATTTGGGTACACTGACTCGGAGGGTATTTGGGTACACTGACTCGGAGGGTATTTGGGTACACTGACTCGGAGGGTATTGGCCGGTACAGTACGATTGAGACACCCCATGAACACTATCTTGGGCCACATTTTGGAGGTTATAATATGGTTTAGTTATTTATGAGTGTTTTCATTGTCTATGCCATTAATGAACAGTTTATTTTTAGTTTGCCCCCTAAGCTAAAATAACAAAGCCTCCCCAGACCCCCTTCAAGCTACAAAACCGACTCCTTGACCTCCTTCAATCATGTAAGTATTACGGTAGAATAATGTCCCGAAGACCGGTTCTCCTAGATTGTAGGGTTGCTATTGCTCGGTCAGAATAAAATCGACACCTGAATGGGGTGAAATGTCTGACAATCGCCTAACAAATATGGTGAAATTAATAAATTCTTCAAACTAATAGAGGGTACCAAGAAGACCCATCTCACACCAGATAGGGGTAGGATAAAAGTGGGAGGGAAGAGACTAAGAGCTAAGCCATGAGACACAAGGTAAACAATATAGGGTATGGATCGGGTATGAACAAAGGTTTATGATGATGATATACCTTTCTAATTAGTATACAATGGTTTTATCACCACCAATATACCTTTCAACGACTAAATTATTACGGACGCTATATATTATACCCTTTTCATACCCATACTTGTTTCTAGACTGAAGAAGATAACGGTAACAAAAAAAATAGAATGGATAAACACAAAATCATAAATACCAAAAAAAAAAAAATATATATATATAAAATAAAGTAAAAACACAGGAGAGCTGTTACGGATATATATTGCCCGATTCAGATGGAAACATACACTGTCAATACTAATGGGTACGAAATTGGAAATTAAAGTGTATAATTATGATAATCTAATAAACCCATCTAATACAGGGATAGAAAGGTCAATCACCATAAATATACCCAGTGATATTACATACCTTTTCCATAACCTTTTTATACCCTTGATTATTTACAGTGCACTGATACTAAAAGGAAGAAAACAATATAGAAAACAGTACCGCAATGTAATAGTCAATGTAATATTAAAACATTAGATTAAATGGTAAAACAAATATTGTATTACAATACGAGACACCGTGAAAGGATAGGAAAAGTAAGATATAGAAAATAGAGCGAACATAAAACAGTGATGAAATAAATATGAATGTGAAAGTGAGTAGCCGAGTTCTGCATATATACTGTATATATAAATATATATATATATATATATATATATATATATATATATATATATATATATATATATATATATATGTTACTCACTCACTTACTTGTTTGTCAAGGGGAATCCACGCAATGCGAGCTAAGCTCATTATTATCGCGCCTCCTTAACTGGGAATGAATTGCGTGAAATGCATGTTAAGTGTTTATGTATCGTTGGAATGGCTGTGGATGTGTGTGTAGTCTGTATTTTAGCCAATTGGCGACATCTGGAAACGAAGGCTTAGGGTTTATCTGTACGGTACTATTCTCACTACGGTACCAGTCTCACCCGAAGGCTTAGGTTGACCAGTAGCTTAGGTTGACCAGTACGATACCCATCTCACCTTGTAACCGATCACCAACCCCAGATGGGACGTCACAACTTCGTCCACTTATACCAGGTTCCTATTTATACTGCTAGGTGAACAGAGGCTACAACGTTAGGAGACTTTCCCAAATGTCTCTTCCCCGCCCGGGTCTCGAACCCGGGACCTTCTGGTTGTGAGCAAGACGCGCTATCAGTTACGCCACGGGGAGGTGTGTGTGTGTATGTGTGTGTGTGTGTGTGTGTGTGTGTGTATGTGTATCTGCGTGGGTGTGTTTGTGAGTGTGTGTGTGTGTGTGTGTGTGTGTGTGTGTGAGAGAGAGAGAGAGAGAGAGAGAGAGAGAGAGAGAGAGAGAGAGTCATTAGACACAGGTGACAGTAAGCAAATAATTGGGTTCCCAGGTGTGAGACAGGGAGGTTGGACTCTCTTAACTAACTAGCTCTCCCAGGTGATAGTGGCATAGGTCATAGTTAGAGAGAGAGAGAGAGAGAGAGAGAGAGAGAGAGAGTGTGTGTGAGTGTGTTACAAGGAAATGCAAGGAATAGTTAGTATCTCAAAGTCATTGCTGTCCTTTTCGGGAGGATAATCGAAGTGGGAAGAGAGAGATTGTGTAGTACATTATACTCATTGCAGACTGCAAAATACTATTTATACTCTTCTTCAACTGCTCTACTGAAGACCTATTTACAACTTCTGGGGGAGGGTTGTTCCAGGTAATAATAATAATAATATGCAGGTTACTTATACAGCGCTATTTCTCTCTAGTCCTCGCTCTGAGATTCAATAGCGCTCGACCAAAGTTTATTACCAGACACTATTACCCATTTCCAGTGTATGCGAAAAACCTTCATGCCTGAGCGTGGGATTGAACTCGGGTCACCCGGGGTGGGTGTCCGAGACGTTTTTCACTACACTACCGAACCAGTAGAACAGATCTTATATGTGAAAAGTGTCCACAAATACTAGGGCTGAACCTTTTTAATTATAAATTCTAGCCATGGTTGCGAAGTGTATTCATATTGAGTCTTAACTTTGTTTTTATTTCTATGTGGATGAAGGGTAACAAATGTCCCCCCAGAGTTTAAAGAGTGAAAGAGAGCCAAATTCAATGCACATAAGAGTCAAAACGAATGGACACATGGAGCTTGAAGCAGTTAAGTCATAGGATCAGGGAAAGACAGATTGAGGGAGAAAGTTCCAGAGCTTCCTTAATGAGTATAACAAAATCTGGGTAAATCGGTTCACTCTTGGGTTAGAGAGTTGAACAGAATAGGGGTGGGAATATCTTGAAAGGTGGGTGCCCCCATACTTGTGTTATAATTCACATTGTCAATCCCGTTAAGTATTTTAAAAACTTCAATGAGTTAACTTTGTAATTTGCGTGTTTCCAACGAAAAGAGATCAAGAGCTCTCAACCAGATCTTACACTTCAGTCTTCTAATTTCTAGAATACGCTGTGTATTCTAGCTTGTATTCTTTCCAATCGTTCTATATCTTACCCGAGTACTGGGGAACAGAATTGAACAGTATATTCTAGGAGAGGCCGTATCAGAGCATATTGTACTGTGTGAGGACTATTTCCTTAATTTTATGCTTAAATTGCCTCCTAATATTGCCCAATAATTTCTGAGCTTTCCTCTCTACTTCAATGCACTGCTTAGAAAAGTTTAGGTCACTGCTAATCATCCAAATCCATTTCCAAGTCAGTCACTTCCCGAGTCATTCCCAATAACGAGTAGCCTGGTTTGGGGGTTTGCTTGGCCGATATGCATCACCTTGCATTTTTCCAAGCCATGTCTCAACAATTCACCCAGTGTTTTAAGATCCATCCTGAGCTGTTTAACTCCTTTAGGGTTCTTCACATTCACTCCAAGCTTATTGTCATCTGCAAACTTGGAGATCACACTCAACAGACCAATATCGATGTCATTGACATATATGATAAACAACAGTGGGCCAAGAACAGATCCTTGTGGAACTCCAGAAGTGAAAGGAATTTACTCAGAAGAAACACCATTTATTGCCACTCATTGCTGTCTACCTGTTAGCCAAGATTACACTCATCTTGCCGTCAATAAGACCACTCAGTCTTGTGAACAGAGGTTCATCCTTGTCAACATTTTGATGTGGTAGCCTTTACATCAGAACAACCCTATAGATAGACTTACCTAGATTGAGGTCTACTCCAAGCAGTTCATGTTCTGTCCTGAGATTGCAGTCAATTGGATCAAGGAAATCTCTGATGTACACTCGAGAAAAAAAAACAATCTTTACATAAACTCTCTAAGCATTCTAGAAGTGGGTCAATATCTTGTAATAATACAGTAGAGGCGTATGTTTCACCCAGTTCATTCCGTTCACATATATACTCAGCTTACCAGTGTAAACATTATTTTATTCCCTGAGTGTAAATAAGAATTCTACCCCTTCCCGCATTGATCGGACTTTGCAGAACATTCTATATCTCGGTATTTCAATTTCCCCAACATAATCTCTGGTATATCTTGTGAATTTCAGATTTCAGTGATAGTAACTACAATGAAACAATATGTAGTTACAATGCCCAAAGTTCGGAAAATGTATTCCTAATTGACCTGAAATTTAACAATGCTACCTGAAGGGGGTTCAGTTTTTTTTATAGAACCCCCAGTTTCGCCCCCTGTTTCCTGAAGGGACCAAAGGGATTTGGGTCCCTGAGAGAGAGAGAGAGAGAGAGAGAGAGAGAAAAGAGAGAGAGAGAGAGAGAGAGCGAGAGAGAGAGAGAGAGAGAGAGAGAGAGAGGAGAGATAGAGAGAGAGAGAGAGAGAGAAGAGAGAGAGAGAGAGAGAGAGAGAGAGAGAGAGAGAGAGAGAGGAGAGAGAGAGAGAGAGAGAAGAGATAGAGAGAGAGAGAGAGAGAGAGAGAGAGAGAGAGAGAGAGAGAGGAGGAGAGTACGAGAGAGAGGAGAGATAGAGAGATAGCGAGATATAGCGGAGAGAGAGAGAGAGAGAGAGAGAGAGAGAGAGAGAGAGAGAGAGAGAGAGAGAGAGAGAGAGAGAACATTGCCCACTATGTAAATTCTTTCGTCGCATACTGTCACCTCTCTCTCTCTCTCTCTCTCTCTCTCTCAAGTAATTTTCTCGTACTTTTCATTCTTCATCTTCTTCCCAGATGTATGTATATTTACCTCCTTCTCCCCCATTCGCTCCCCCTTACTATATTTACTATTATCCACATTCGCTCCCCCTTACTATATTTACTATTATCCACATTCGCTCCCCCTTACTATATTTACTATTATCCACATTCGCTCCCCCTTACTATATTTACTATTATCCTCATTTTCTCTTTCAACGTTTTTCGTCTTCTTTTTCTCCTCTCCCCTCTTCTTCTTCATTTCTTCTTTCTGTATGTTTCAATTGCCTTTCTTCTCTCTCCGTTCCTGTATTATCCCTTATTATCTTGTTTCTATACCTCTTAGTTTCTTCCTCACCCTCCACCTCCTCTTTCATCCTCTCTCTCTCTCTCTCTCTCTCTCCTCCTCTTCTCTCTCTCATTTCTCCTCTTACTCTATCCTCTCTCTCTCTCTCTCTCTCTCTCTCTCTCTCTCTCTTTTCAAGTCTTCGCCTCCCCCATTTCCCCCCTTCTTTATGAAACATAAATAAGAAATAAAAATAGTGGAGCCTACGCAGTCATTGTCGGCTATTCTTTCACACCCTCTTTCTCTCACACACACACTCTCTCTCTCTCTCTCTCGGAGGGTGGGGAGAGAGCCTTATACTTTGCTGTTCTATTCTTCTACTATACACTATCCCTGTCTAGTAGTATTAAGGCCTGACCACCTAGTAGGGACCACAAGGTCTATGTGGTCTGAATATCTGTAACTGGGTATTTTTTCTCTCTCTCTCCTCTTCTATTCCCCTCTCATCCCCTGTCTCCTCTCTCTCTCTCTCCCGCTCTCTCTCTCACGTCTTCTCTCTCCTCTCTCTCTCTCTTCCTATCCCCTCTCTCGCGCCCCTCTTTTCTCTCTTCCTCCCCCTCCTCTCCTCTCTCTCAGTTCTCCTCTTCCACCCTCCGTTTTCCCCTCACCCTCCTTTTTACTCTTTCCGCCCTCCTCCGCATCCTCTTTCCCCTTCTAACCACTCCACGCCCTCCTCTCTCTCCTCTCTACTCCTCCTCCTCTCGCTCCCTCTCCTCCCTCGGTCTCTCTCTCTCTCTCTCTCTCTCTCTCATTATGATTGTAACACGCAACTATGAGTGGAAGTTTGAGCTTTAGAAATCCATTATTTGTTTAAGTGGAAAATATGTTCTATCCTCAACATATTTCCTCAAATGTTGCAAGTAGTTATTCGGAAAAGTTTTTTTTCTCAAGAATATCTTAGTTAGAACTATGCTAACTTTAAAGTGGAGGTTGAACTATATACAATCTCAATATATTTATTTCAATTGAAGGACTTTAATTTAATCACAAGGCCTTATAATTTACTAAAATTAATAGTAGCCTAGCTGTATCTGTTTGTAACTAACTCACTCTCAATCTCTCTCTCTTCCCTCTTCTCCCCTCTCCCCTCCCTTCTTATCTCTCGTCCTTCCCCCCCCCCTCCCCTACCCCTCTCCCCTCCCCGTCATCTTTATCATTTTTATTGCTCCTTATCCCTCCCATCTTCTGTCACCCACCCCCCCCCCCCCTCTCATTCCCTCCTACCTAACCCCCCTCATCCCCCCATCTCTATATTCTTTGCCGCATCTCGTTTGCATGTTTACTCTTCTCTATGTTTTTCTATCTTGCTATTTGGATCCTTACTCTTTTATTCTTCTCCTTCTTTAGTATATTTTCGTTTTGCTATCTCTTGTTTTTGTCTAACTGTATATTTTGTTCTTATCATTCACCATCACCCTCATCATCATTATCATTTTATCGTCATCATCACCACCCTCACCATCCTTATTTCATCGTATTCACAATCCTCACATTATCAATCACATTATTATCATCATCAGCATCTATTTTCTTTTCATCCTTATCATTAAACTCTATCATCATCATCATCATCATTTTTTTCCGGCTTAAGTTCGTCTATTAGCTCTTCGCGTCATTCATCTTTGCTTCTCATTTTACTGATATTTTTTGTTATTATCTTCTTCTCTTATTATTGTTATTATCTGAGTATTATCTTAGAATGATAATATTATTATTCTCTTACTATTATCGTTTATTACCTTTGCATATAATTTACGTTTCTATTGAAATGTGCATGTTCACATCCTTCATGTATGTTTTGTTGTGTTACTTTGTTCACATCCTTCATGTATGTTTTGTTGTGTTACTTTGTTCACATCCTTCATGTATGTTTTGTTGTGTTACTTTGTTCACATCCTTCATGTATGTTTTGTTGTGTACTTTGTTCACATCCTTCATGTATGTTTTGTTGTGTTACTTTGTTCACATCCTTCATGTATGTTTTGTTGTGTTACTTTGTTCACATCCTTCATGTATGTTTTGTTGTGTTACTTTGTTCACATCCTTCATGTATGTTTTGTTGTGTTACTTTGTTCACATCCTTCATGTATGTTTTGTTGTGTTACTTTGTTCACATCCTTCATGTATGTTTTTGTTGTGTTACTTTGTTCACATCCTTCATGTATGTTTTGTTGTGTTACTTTGTTCACATCCTTCATGTATGTTTTGTTGTGTTACTTTGTTCACATCCTTCATGTATGTTTTGTTGTGTTACTTTGTTCACATCCTTCATGTATGTTTTGTTGTGTTACTTTGTTCACATCCTTCATGTATGTTTTGTTGTGTTACTTTGTTCACATCCTTCATGTATGTTTTGTTGTGTTACTTTGTTCACATCCTTCATGTATGTTTGTTGTGTTACTTTGTTCACATCCTTCATGTATGTTTTGTTGTGTTACTTTGTTCACATCCTTCATGTATGTTTTGTTGTGTTACTTTGTTCACATCCTTCATGTATGTTTTGTTGTGTTACTTTGTTCACATCCTTCATGTATGTTTTGTTGTGTTACTTTGTTCACATCCTTCATGTATGTTTTGTTGTGTTACTTTGTTTTGTGTTTGTGCTGTTGTTTATATACAATTTTTGATATTTAGTGTTTATCAGTGTGTTATTAATTATTGTTTTTAACTCTTCGGAATTTTGACGCGTTTTGACAGTTTAATATGGCTATTACGGCAACACACGATTTTAGTCAGTTTAGAGAGAGTTTGTGGGAACTAGTGAATTAACTGAAATAGTGTTTACCCCTTCTATTACTAGATTGCCTTCCAAAAGTGCATAATATCGTCTAATGGTAACCAAAATAAAGTGTAAAAATAAGTGAAAAAGTTAATTTAATCTCATATATATTGATTTACCGGTATGTATTTTGTATTATTTGTCTTTCTCTTTGTGCAGATTTCTAGCTTAACATTTACCCATGTATTGTTTTCGTGTTTTATCTTTTTTCCGCTTTTCACATTTATGGCCATCTGTCTAAGCATGGGCACTATTCATATTGGTTTTTTATGATATTTTTTATTTATTTTGTCTCTATTTTTTGTTATCTGTTGTTATGTTGTGTCTACATATGTGTGTACAGTATTTGTCATGTTACTATTGTTTTCGTTTTCCCCGATGTTCTCTGGGTTTTCCTAACCGTTTGTGATAGCATTGTATCCATAATTTTTAATCCGTATTTTCTTATCATGGATATTGTTATCTACCAAGCACTTGTGTGTACTAGCAATTAGTGTCTTGTAACTATTAATTTAGCTTCGTATTCGCCCTCCTTACAAGCAGGAAGTAAGTATCGATCAAACATTGTTCAATTTAATTATCACTTTCTACTGTGCATTGTGGATCATGTTTGATTATTTGTTGTTTATCCCTTAATCCAGTTGATGATTTTTGTTGTTTATCCCTTAATCCAGTTGATGATTTTTGTTGTTTATCCCAGTTGATGATTTTTGTCTTTACTTGATTAATGTTCTTGCAAATTTATTGTTCTTAGCCTGCGAAGAACATTGGGGAATTGAAGGGTTAAAAGTGTATCAATTAACCCTCTCAGTATTTCAAGACGCAGTCTGTCTTTATATTCTGGCTAGACGATTGTATTATAATTAGGAAAGATATGAGAGAGAGAGAGAGAGAGAGAGAGAGAGAGAGAGAGAGAGAGAGAGAGAGAGAGAGAGAGAGAGAGAGAGAGAGAACAACAAATATGCATAACACTAGCCACAATGTATCTTTTTCCGTCACATAGTCACCTCTCTCTCAACTTACTTTTTTTTACTTGTAGTTCTTCACCTTTTTCCCTATTCATTGCTTTATACCCCCTTCTCCCCCATTCGCTCCATAGTTTCGTAAGGTAAATATAAGCTTCTGGAGATACTTGGAAAATAGATGGACAAATATTTGTAAGGATTATTTTTGCATAATTATCTAGTCATCCTTCCAGCCATCAAATCAAGTACCGGTATCCATTGTTTTTATTAATTTTACACCAATGGTTGACTCCCTCCGTCTATCCTTCTCTTCTCATCTGGTCTTCTCTTTCTTCTCATCTCCTCCTCCTTGACTCCCTCGCTTGCTCTGCTCCTCCTTCGCCTTGTCCTGCTCCTCTTCGTATTCTTATTCTGTTTAGGTATACGCATTTATCTATTATTCTCGTCTTTATCTTCTCCTATCTCTCCTCCTTTTCCTCCTTCGATGCTCTTTTCCTCTTCCTTCCCCTCATCCACTCCTTATTTTCTATTCTCTTCCTCCTACTCCTCCATTCCTTTAATCCTCCTCCTCCTTCGCTTCACTTCTTCTCTCCTCACTTCTTAACTTGCCTTCTGTATTAGCATATCTTTCTTGTATTCTCTCCTGTTTGCGTTGCTTCTCCAATTATTCCACCTCCTTTTCCTCCCTATCTTCCTCCTCCTTCTCCTATTGCACCACTTCCAACTCCTCCTCTCCTCCCCTCAGTGCAGGAAGAGGGTGATAATAAAGATAATAAAAAGGAGGAAGGACGCAATAAAAAAATCGGGTTCTTACATGTCGCTTAACACGTCTTATGAGATCAGCCACCTCCCCCCTCCCTCCCCCCACTCTCTCCTCTCTCTCTCTCTCTCTCTCTCTCTCTCTCTCTCTCTCTCTCTCTCTCTCTCTCTCTCTCTCTCTCTCTCTCTCTCTCTCGTAAGTATTGATAACGAGTGTAACATGAATTACAACACATGACTATTGATAGGCTACTGTTAAACCAATTTCGTCTTTAGGACCTATAGACCTAATGTTAAGCTCCTCAGGCTAACTATTGTGATCCGGGTGCATAATTTTCTATCGATAACTAAAGGGTTTGTAATTATGTAATGAAGATGAGCTCCTAGTCTCTTATCCTTACAATAGACAATGTTTTCGATTAGTGGATTCCAGTTCGCCAAGCAGATTTATATATTTATCTTTACTGAGATTATTTACAAGTATATGACCCCTCCTCCTTGTCTATTTACTATACTTATATGATGCGATCTATTTATTCAATAATAGCGGATGAATATTGGCCCTATCAGTGTGGGTTTCATTTTGTATTTTACTTAAAACAAAATACATAAATAAAATACGGAGGAGCGACCATTGTTTACAGTGCTGCATGTTTAACGAAAAAATACAAGAATAATGCAGCAATGCAAGTCAACTACCCTTCCATTTGATTTTTGTTTTTCATTGTTGTCATGCCTTTCTTTTGCCTATTTTTGTACAGTGTACCGTGTTATTCAAATTAAGAAAGAAGTCATATAATTGAAAGTGTTCAGCCTAACGCGAAATACGTCTTCGGTGCTAATATACCCATATGTTGTTTTTGTTGTATTCTGATAACGCCAGACGAGTGTATAGAACTGAGGAGAGGCCTGTTGTAGTCAAGGTAGTAATATAATACACTGTACAAAACAAAGTATAATAAGCGTATGAAAAAGGTCTACACAATTAATTTGGTTTATGGTAGTGATGTACCTTTCTATTTATATAATAATGGGTATATTACTGCCTATATACCTAATTGATTAGATTGTATTATTATGGACACTTTAAATAACCACTTCATACTCATATTTTTTGAAGTGTAGCTTTACTGGCCTTTATTAGATACCTTACCTTTTCTGTACATTGTAAACATTTATGGGTATGGAAAGTGTCCATAATAATATACCCCTGTTAAAAATTATGTTGGTATCGATAAACCCAACTGTTATAAGAATAGAAAGATAAATCACTATCGATATACCCCATGATTTGATATACCTTTTGCTTTGCCATTTTTATACCCTTGATTTCTTACAGTGTACGGATTACTTAATTTTCCATATATCCAGTTAACATTAACATTTTGTTTAGGCTCAGAACATCAAATGGATGCACACCATCGCATATAAATCTTAGATGCCAACAAAGCTTTCCTTATGGTAATACACTTTATATTCATATATTCATATTTTCATGAAGTTAAATTATAGATAATTTCAAAACATCAATATCTTTAACCCCCAAAGGACAGGGCCGTTTGTTGACATGACCGTGCTGCTGGGCGGGCAGATTTACCCTAAACGAGCATCATTCTATGCTCTTTTTCATGCATAAACAAGAGCCAGAGCGTAATACAATTATGTATCCGTGAGAGGGCGATAATAGAGCTTTCCAATGACACCTGAATCATCCTTGTACGATAACGGGTTCGCTTGCAACGATGTTGCAACACGAGTACAAAAACCCTAAAATACGGTAATTTCCCGAAATTTTACCCTATATAGCGAGACGAGGGATATGTACACATGTTGTGGCCAAATCAGTGGCGGAACTGGGTCCACGCTGAACGGTCAGAGCCCGCCCGCACTCCTCCCACCCCGTGTGGCTCTCTCATATTGCCGATAATGTGCGCAACATTCCTTGCTACTGAAGTTGTCAGCTGCCTTTGGGCCTAGGTTCTCTAATGTTATTTAAGTCGTCAGCCGCGAAACAAGGGTTAAACCCCATTTAAATCCCTTTTCCAAGCTACGGTATATTATGCAGTATATTAATTTTTAACAGTATTTTTAACTACACTCTGCTAACCTAAATGTTCTAATATAATTTGTATATCATTTCAAGGTCAAATGTTTTATGAACTCCAAATAATTTTTTTTAAATTGTATAACATATCTTGTGTATCATGCGTCGCTGTAATCCAGCACGCTTTATATATGTTCTTATAATTCTGATTTAGGAAACTCAGAACTTGATACTGCTCGACAGGAACACAACTAGCTTTGATATAAATATTTCTTAGTTCACTCAATCTCCACCAAAGACATGGAATACACAAGTTCGGTACACAAGTGTTATTTCTTATTAGGCTAGGGTACAGGACACATAATACATCAGGAGCTTTAATATGAGAACTTAAGTCCAATGGTAATAATGGTGACAAGAACAAGTTGATCATAAATATACTCATTCATATATTATAGCGTCACAACACAACATCAAAGTTAAATTGTAATAATACAAAAAATAAGATATAAATATGATGACTAAATGTACTGTATGTTTTTTGTTTTTTTTTTTTTTTTAAGATACAATGAACGGAGGAATGAAAACAACAGATAAAACAAAAGGTCCATGTGCCTAAAGGCATTCCTCCATTCATAAAATGTTTGTAACAACTGGATTAAACATTTGTTGATTGTAAGTTTTGGAAGCAATTCGAGGGAAGTGAATTCCAAAGAGTAGCTCTGGGGATAAATGAATTCTGATAAGCAGAATCTGCATGTGGAGGAGAAAGTGTAATTCCATGGGCGCTCTCAGCTGCCCTAGTTCTACGGGGAAAGATGTGGAGATGCGGCACAATTGAGCAAGTTCCTCGGAACAATTGCGAAACTGTGAAATAAATGTACACAGAGAGGTACAGGTTAATAACATTTGACAAAGGATATCGCGACCTCAGGTCAGGGTGACGGAGGGGAGGGTCTGTACACAGCCACATACCTTACCCTTGGCCCCGCCCACTGCCCAAAATGTACAAATACTATATTAGATTAGATTAACCTAACTTAACTTAACCTAACTTAACCTAACCTAACCTAACCTAACCTTAACATTATATAATATAACTTAAAACAAATAACAACATAAAAATATAAAAATACACTAACTTTCGAGTGGAATCGAACACTGGATTTCTGGGTGCCGGGCGGGAGCTCTATTTACTGAGCTACGAGCGACCTGGCGGTAACGGTTTGAATAGTATATTTAAACGCGGGAAACAGGGGGTGGGGCCAAGGGAGGCTTACATTTTCGCGCACGCGCAGGGGGTAAGGTATGTGGCTGCGTACATCCCCTCCCGTGACGGAGCGTAGGTGAGTTAATGCGAGGTGGCGGGTCAGGTAGGTAAACACACAAAAAATACCGCGTCGAAGGGGGGGGGAGGGGGTAGGTGAAGTCTACTGAGATGGTGTGTTAATAAAATACCATGAATATTTAAAATCAAGTCTAGGATGTATACAGTATAAGTAGATTTGACTTTAATCCTAGGTGAAGGAAAATATAAATCAAATTTAAACTATAAACTCAGAATGGTGAATATAAATCCACTAACTATACAATATATAATACTTAGCCGGAATCGTGGCTGAACAGAAGAGTAAAAAGGAATTTAAATTCACAGAACGTTTAGTGAATCAAATTAGCCAAATGGGGCTAGTAAAGCAGTAATTATGAATAAATATTCACGGAACTGGAAATAAAATAAGATTCGCCAAAATAAATGGCGGAACGAATATTAATAATACAATTAATTCATAGAACTGGTAGTGAAATAAAATTAGCAAAAATGGGGCTAGTAAAACAGTAAGGTTGAATAGAAATTCCCGAAACAAATATTAAAATAGTATTAGCCGTATTACGTGGCTGAACGAATAGAACAATGAAATATAATTTCACGGAACTGAGCGTAAAATAAGAGAAGCCAGAATGAATGGCTGAAGTAGGGTCATTTGCTTGGAATCCGTGACCATTTTGTTCCTATCTTTTTCTCTCGATGGATTTGACAACCTGAACCATTTTAAAGGAAAATTTGCTCCTATGCCCCTCTGAAAAATGACGGCTAACTCTGCTAGAGCCCAATATTCAAAATGGCCGCCAACGCCATCTTGAAAAACATGAAATGCAATATCTCTGGCATCAGATGAGCTACAAGGACGAATGAGGTGTCCTTTTTCACTAATTCTGGCATTACAAACCCACTGGAATGGTTATTGTATTGTATTGTATTGTATATTGTATTTTTATTGTATTGTATTATGCTAATTGTACATACTAATCTGCCACTTCACTGTCACTACATGATTCACTGTATGAGCCACTATCAGAATCACTGTCCTCACTTTCGCTGCTATCATCACTGTTGTTCTCTGCCTGCGGATTTGTAGGTAGTGGTATGGATGGGGGAAGTGGGGCTGGGTTGAACGGACAGGCAGACATAGGCCATTTACAAGATGCCATCCATGGCCGATCGGTGAGGGGTGACTTTGGAGCTGGTAATGCTTTTGCAAATATGCAAGATAGTTTGCACGCTCCAAGTGTGGACGGAGACTGTCCAAGTCAGGCACAAGTCGGATAGTGCTTTTTTTCTTCTGAGCTCTCCACTTCGCTGCCCTCGCATCTCCCAGGGTCTTGCTTTTGGTATTACCATAGACATATCGAATGACAAACCGCTCCAAATCACTGATGACCTGTTCTGTGACTAGGAGCTGTGTACCACATGCTGCTAGCAGGTCGTGTGCCTCTTTAGAGGAGGAGTACTTTGATCAGCTGGTGGCTTCCTGAGAGGTGGTTCCCCACGCTTCGCTATCTTGTATGGGTTGACTTTTTGCATTTCGAATCCGAGCTCTTTGAGAGTTGTTGAGAGGTTTGATGCAAAGTTGGCACCGGGAACTGGTCTATCCTCGTGATATTCTCGGAAGGAAGTTCTGTATCAAATTATTCTGGCTGCACAAACATGACATTAGTGCGGTGTGACTGGCCAGCACCGGTCAGTGTGTCACTCTTGAAGTCATCGTTGTCGACTATAGCGATAGCAGGCTTACCCTCAACTAGTTCGAAGGGGCAATCAGATGAGCACTTGAGGTCATTGACCACCCAAAAATCTCGCAGCATAAGTACGTCATTGTAACTGATGCCCAGTCCATCTTTGTGCATTATGTCGACTATCTCCCTACTCTTGGTCAGTCCATGTAGCAAGACAGAGAGATTTATCTCAAATGCAGTGCGTTTTCCAGTGATGTAGCTTGTGAGGATAGATGCAATCGATCGGACGGGTGGACTGTCATCAATTGCAGACTTATTTGGGTATTTCAGCCATGTGAGCAGCTTCAGCAGGAGCTCACTGAGGTCTTCTTCTCCCTCCAACTCGTGTATATATGGGAGCCAGGGAATAGTATTTGTCCTGATGACTTGCTCTTTGAGTCGTGCCGCAACATTCATCACCAACTGATCATTGCTGACAACCCAATGAAGATATTTGCCCGCCTCGATGTATGTACCTGCTGCTGTTGTATCATATACCAGTTCACTCACATTCTTTTGAATGCGTCATGAAATCCGATGTCTTCCCCAAATTCATTGACGAGAATTTCCTTTAAGTAGCTGGATTTTACTACTGAGTTATGTCCGTGATTTGAGATAATACGCTTATTGTCCTGCAGCAGGCCTTGCAGTGTGCGAATTTCATGGTCTTTGAAGATGACTTGACGAATATGATGAAAGAAGAGAGCTTGGGCCTCTCGGAGGTTTACACGCTGCAAATGTTGAGTGCTTTCATCTGAAAGGGGCTTGTGGTCGCTTACATATTTGTGCCAGCATGCACGATGGTAGCGGATTTCCAACCCAAATGCTGTTTGACTATCTGGGATGGATGCAATCAGAGTGTCAAGTCTCAATCTCATATGACCTCATCTTCCAGACGGACAGTATGTTAACTTGAATTAGTCCAGGCATCTACTGTTGATAGGAGTAAAATCTGCTTGTCACGATCACTACTCTTGTATGCCCCTTTCATGCACCACACACATAGAGTCTTACCGTGAAGGACAACCCAAACTGGAGCGGAGCCTTTTAGGTGCACTGGCCTCTGGGGAAGGGTCTTGTTGATCTGATGCTTCATCTCTTTCAAGATGTTCCTCGGATTTGTGTTTGCGTTTGTTTTTCGGCTTGAGAGAGCTTGCGCTTGCTGGATAATGATGCGTAACAAGTGCTATGCATGTGGTGACCCTTTGGTCCCTTCTTCCCAATCCACATTTTCATGTATATGTTTGAAACTTATCAAGTGCTTTTCCATGTGTAAAGACTTTTTCCCGGATGGATTCCCACTTCTCAGGTGTAATGTTTTCCAAACGATCATCCATACAATCGCTTACCACAGAGTAAAAATGCACTCGTAGTCATTTAATGGTCTTGTCTGGTAACTCTTCACTCTCTCTTCTAATTATCCATCATTTCGGTCACTTCACAAGTCAGCGATTTTTCATCAGATGGGCATGCGATCCATCTGAAACAGTAAAAAAGTAATATTAGATATACAACCGCAGGCAGAGAACAACAGTGATGATAGCAGCGAAAGAGGACAGTGATTCTGATAGTGGCTCATACAGTGAATCATGTAGTGACAGTGAAGTGGCAGATTAGTATGTACAATTAGTATAATACAATACAATAACAATACAATATACAATACAATACAATACAATAACCATTCCAGTGGATTTGTAATGCCAGAATTAGTGAAAAAGGACACCTCATTCGTCCTTGTAGCTCATCTGATGCCAGAGATATTACATTTCATGTTTTTCAAGATGGCGTTGGCGGCCATTTTGAATATTGGGCTCTAGCAGAGTTAGCCGTCATTTTTCAGAGGGGCATAGGAGCTAATTTTCCTTTAAAATGGTTCAGGTTGTCAAATCCATCGAGAGAAAAAGGTAGGAACAACATGGTCACGGATTCCAAGCAAATGACCCTACTACTCCCTAGACTGGAACGAGATCTCACAGGCTTCACCGTGTTGAACCGTAGATGTACAGTAGCCCAACTAAGTTTTTCGAAAATATTAGGTACGTGGCACCTGTCTAGTTTGCACTCCCGTCCCAAGCCCGTGTCTAGCAGAGACCGTGGTGTCTAGGCAGGCGCCACAGCTACCTGCGCTACCACAGCCAGGGCACACACACAGTACTCGCAAATGCTGGGCGCTACATGCAGTAGGACAATATTGCTATCATTATTTGTTTGTATCATTTTAGAACTCTCTCTAACTCTCTAACTCTCTAACTCTCTCTCTCTCTCTCTCATTCACTGAGGTTAATATCAATACATTTCCACGCTACACTATTTGTAGATTAATTACCACACACACAGAAACGGAAGGCAAAGTTCAGTGTTATAAACCCACATTCTTCACTGATTTCCTTGATAAAACAATGAGGTGTAAATAATTGTGTTCTTTTATCTAATTAACCCTTTCAAGATCCGATACGCATTTCTGTTCTGTTGTATGGTAATTATTAGACGATTTTATTCAGATTAGGAAGGGTATATGGAAGTCAAAGGGTTGATCGAGCTAGTCTGTGCCCTTTTAATAACCACAGATCCTTCCTAAGCTGCATAAAATCGTCTAATGATAGCCAAAATAAAGTGCTAAAATGCATCAGAGCTTCAAGGAGTTAACAATCTTTAGATAATACAGGTATGTTATAATCTGCATCATCTTGCAGTGCTGGGTTATACGAGTAGTTCTATTTGCAACATCTGCATCAGGTAATATTATTAATGATAAGAACGTGCATTACCCCATACTGGTACCGGTGACGTCCCTTCTCTTCCTATTCTAGCAACTATTAAGCGGATTTTATTCAGCTTTGGAAAGACCTCTAGCCATAATAAGGCTTCAAACTATCTCAACCAACCCTTTTAACTACCACAGATCCTTCCTAAGCTGCATAATATCGTCTTAATATAGCTAGAATAAAATTGAAAAGACGTCGCTGGTATTCAAAGGGTTAATATACAGCTAAAGTTCTTACTGTTTCTATGAGATACTATTAGAATATAGAACATTATCGTTACCGTATCATGATTTTAGAATCTAACTTCGATGATATTCTGTCTACTATGGAAATATATGGGAGTATAACTAAACATTATTTAGTTTACCGGGTATATAATTTAAGTTCTATTTTACAGAATTATACACACACACACACACACACACACACACACACACACACACACACACACACATATACACACACACAGAGTGGTCCGTAGCATATTGGTTAGCGCACTTGGTTCACAGCCAAAAGGACACGGGTTCCATTCCATTCCCGTACTGCATACACAATGTCTTGAGCACTGCTGCACACACTCTGCTTGATAATGTTGTCTTCTTCAATTCCCTCATGAAGATCATCCGCATCACTGAATAGTAAACGTAGAAATAGATACAAGCTGTTTGGGATAACTTGTGCAACATGTTCTTGATCAAGTCCTTGCCAACTGCTGGAATGACCAGGACTGTCTGAGAGATCTTTTCTGATTCTTAGTGCCACATGTACCATTTCTTGATAGATATTTCCTTGATTAAATCCAACAGTACCAACATCTTCATTGTCTGTGGATTCCGAATCTGAGGATAAACCACCACGATGATGACTTCTTGATAATGACTCTGATATAATGAAGTTAGACTTTTCACCAGGGTACATTATTGGTGCTCTATTTGAAAGAGGTTTGACATATCCTGCCTTTGAACCAAGCATTTTCTTAACCTTATTGTAGGTGGTTATTCTGGACTGGTAACTCTTACGAACAGGGATGTTTCTCTCAGTACACATGTCCTGGTATCTGCGCCACACAACTGCCATGTCATAAGTCTTACTTCTTGAAAGCCCAATGTCTAAATCATAGCACAACTTCATCATGCACTCGTCCAGATCTGGTTCAACTTCTTGAGGCATTCCTTTAGTGCGTCGTTCGAATGTCACTAAGCAGGCCAGATGATACAGGCCATCAGCTGCCATCCAGTCACTGACACCAGAGAGTCTGACGGACATCACTGGATCAGATTTAGCTCGTTCAATCAGTGCTGTGGATTTATTTGTAGTTTCTACCCGGTGAAGTTTCTTGCTTGAGATCTGTGCTGGCAAAACATACAGAGCTTCCAGTCAATAGTTGTCCAGAGAACTTCTTCTTGTTGGAGCTGTGCTGTTTGAGCTGGTAGATGGTTTAGATGCTGGTTGTCGCCTATTCCGTAGTCTGTCCAGTTTGCTCTCCGAAGTAAACACAGAATAGCAGGATTTGTGCCACCTAATTTCGAGAGAGTTAAAATTATCCAACGAGAGTCCATCTAGTTTGTCCAGCACGTCTGAATACATATGGTCACCCAATTTCCTTCTTTGTTGTGCAACATCTTTAGTTCTGTTTTTTTTTTCCATCGGTGGAGGCTTGCCGAAGGTCGCCTGAACTGCCTTCACAAAAGAAGCACACATTCTTGTTTTTTAGAGTACAAAGGAGTACAAAGGAAATCAAGCAACAATAGATCTAGTGACCCTTCTAGGCTGCTTGTCCTCCAAAACACTGAGGATCAAGTGTCCAAACAGTGGTTTAGGAGTGGGTAAGGGAACATTGGAAAGGGAACTACTTGCCCTGCCACTAACGTGGCAGGACTAGGAAGTTAGTAGGGGACATAGGGGTTAGTAACTGAGGGGAGGATAAAATAAAGTTATTCATTTACAAACGCAGTCAGTCGCGGATTTGATGCGAGATATTTGTCTAGGCGGAATTTAAATGAATCAACGGTGTGCTGCAGTCTATAACGTCTCGTGAAGCCCATTCCACAAGTTGACAACTCGATTGAAGAAGAAATTCTTAGATTCGTGTGAGTTAAAAGATTTACCAATAATTTTGCAACCGTTTTCCCCGCGTGTAATTAGATTGGTCCGATAGTGAAGTACTTACTACAGTTCATATTGTCGATGCCTTTGATGATTTTGAACACTTGAATTAAGTCACCTCTTAATCTGCGCTGGGTTAAAGGAAATAGATTTAATTCTCTAAGACGCTCTTCCTAGGTATCATTTTGGTAACTCTACGTTGAACTCGTTCTAGTTGTTTATGTCTTTTTGGTAATAAGGGCACCAGCATTGAACGCAGTATTCCAGAAGAGGGCGGACTAAGGAATTGTAAAAGGTTAGGATTACGTCTTTGGATTTATGCTCAAATGATCTGCCTATAAAGCCAATTATTTTGTTTGCCTTCTTTACAACTTCTGAACATTGTTGACTCGGTTTTAGGTTACTCGATATTGTTACTCCCAGATCGGTTTCTCTGTTTACATTCTTAAGCTGAGTGCCATTCATCGAATAGTTTGCCTTCTCATTTAGGTATCCGATATGTAGTACTTTACATTTATCCGCATTGAAACTCATTTGCCAAAATTTGGGCCCAATGTGACAATTTATCTAGATTGTGTTGCATATCATCAACTTGATCTTTTGAGAGTACGCTATTTGCAATTTTTGTATCGTCAGCAAATTTTGAGATTGTACAGGTGAGACCCTCATCTATGTCGTTGATCTAAATTAGAAAGAGAATTGGTCCTAGTACCGATCCCTGGGGTACCCCGCTACTTACATTGGTCCATTTAGATGCCTTACCGTTTATGACTACTCTTTGCTTTCTGTCGCTCAGCCAATTTTCTATCCATTTCAACACACCGTCTTGTATTCCATGCGCTTTTAGTTTTAGCAGTAAACGTTTGTGGGGAACTTTGTCAAAGGCCTTTTGAAAATCAAGGTATATAATATCTACAGCTTTACTCTCATCGTAGAGGTTGAGGATATCGTGGAAGAAGTCTAAGAGGTTTGTTAAACAGGAACGTTTTTTACGAAAGCCGTGTTGAGTATCTTTAAGTATGTTATTTTCCTCTAAGTGATTTACGAGTCTGTCTCTTATGACCGTTTCTAGCATTTTACATACAATACAACTGAGGTTAAGCTAATTGGACGATAGTTACTGGGTAGGGATTTGCTGCCTTTTTTTGAATATCGGTGTTACGTTGGCCATCTTCCACTGATCAGGCATAGTTCCAGACTGCAAGGATTTATTGAATAGTAATGTCAGTGGTTTGGAGAGCTCATCCTTAGCTTCCTTTAGAACTCTAGGCGAGATTGTATCAGGTCCAGGCGTTTTATTTACCTTGAGTTTATCTAAACAATTCAATACTTCTCTCTCTGTAACGGTGATATTGCTTAGAACATCTGAATTATCATCTGAATCGGCGATGGTGTAGGGATATCACTGATGTCTTCTGTTGTAAAAACTGATGCAAAGAAGGTATTGAGGGCATTACTCATTTGTACTTCGTCTTTGGTGTATTCTCCATTTTCATCGACTAACGGTCCAACAGTTGAAGTAACTACTTTTTTCTTTCTGATATAACTATAGAATTCTTTCGGGTTTGTTTTACTTTGATTCGCAATATGTAACTCTAGGGTCTTTTTACTTTGCTTAATTAACTTTTTGAGTCCATGTGGTGCCTCTTTGTGGCCCTCCTGCTGGAATCTTCACTCATAATTCTTGTGTCATCAGTTCACAGCCTGCAAAAGAAATGCAAATTTTAATTCAGTTGCATACAGTAAACTGCATACTGCATACAGTTTATACATTCTAATATTGTATGCAGTGTATAGAGTTTAAAATTGTAGTCTCAAAATTCAGCTAGGCCATACATTAATTTTGATATTTAACAAAATGGCATTGCATTGACCTTTAAGGTCAACAATCTGACCTACAAATAGTACCAAACTGTTTGTCTCTTCCATACCTTTCTTCTGATATATAACATGGCTTATAATTTAGATGATTCAGAAATTTGACCTTTTTCGGCCACAAAATGACCTTGATTTGACCTTCAAGGTCAACATTTTTAGTGGCATCCACCCTAGTATTTCTGTCTGACCTATGACTGATTGATCTAGCATAGGTGCCTGCTATTAACATTCCATGCAGGTAAAAGTTTTTTTTAAAGACTTTTTGCTTCTTGGCTGGTCTACTATAAGGTTTCTGAACGCTGTAGTAAGGTTGGGATGAGCGAGAGTGGGGTGTCGGAACGTTTACCGGTGGCAAAAAAAGGTGAGATGAAGAGCAACTGACAAACCGACATAGAAGTGGAGCTAAGCGGAAAACCACGTCATAACAGGACCAAGAAATTAAACAGTATATGTATAACCATCCATTTTCCAATGCCGACGAAGCTAAGCAACATTTGCAATTTCAACCTCTACAGACACTATAGGCAAGAGATTGAAGGAGATGGGATATAAACATAGATCACCAGCTGTCAAGCCAAAGCTAGCCAAGAGGCACATACAAACTAGGCTTGATTTCGCTCGACTATGTGTTGACCAGGGCATTGACTATTGGGCAAGAGTTGTTTTGATAATGTCAGAGAGGTTCCATAATAGTACCAGGATGAATAAAATTGCATCACTTAGCCGAGGTGGTGGGGTTCTTCAAATAAGAATACAAGTGGCTTCCTTTATCCGCTCATGACCGAGTGGTTACGGTGCCCAACTCTCCCAAACATACCTGGAGCGAGTGGGTTCGAATCCTGGTCAGGATACCTCTATACCAACCAAGAGTTGTTTTCTCAGACAAGAAAACTTTCAGCTCAACCACGCATGGGTCGAAGACTGCGTTGTTGGAGGCCTAGGAACACACGGCATGTGAGTTAGTCCTAGTTGATATTGTGCATAAAATATATAGAATAGTCATCATACAGAGTAACACTTTCCATCATATCACTCTTGGCTAATTTCATATTAACCGAGCATTATATAACTTCTTAATATCATTACTCATCCACTAATACCCCTAACTTACTAGTTAACTCCTTACTTAAATTGTTCAAATACTATTAAGCTAGCATGACTGATATAATATGCACATTAGCCACTCCTGTCTATACCATCGGTTGTTTACCTAAAAACTAACCACGTTCGGCTTAGTAACTCATCCTAGCCACCTCGCCCGCCACTATCTGTGCAATATAGGATAGATCTTCCCCTATTACTTCCCTCCCCCCTTAGTGAATGCACATAACTTGTTTGCGAATATAATAAATAATACTTTACCTAAACTATCATTGGTGAATAGAGACCAGTTTATCATGAGAATCAATAAATATATACTCATTAATCCCATTAGGATTGACTAATTTTGGCAGTTTAATCGGGCTTTTCATTAGAGGGTTTATACAACTTAAGGAGGTTCTATAGGAATTATTGGGACACATACTATGTCATTTGACTTTCATATTCACTTTCTACTCTGAATACAATAGTATAATGCTAGTCTGAATAAACTGCCAAATACGAGTCCTGATTCCACTAGGCCTACATAAACATTAACATAAACAAAAATCATAAAACAGGGATTTTTTCTGAGGGCTGACTCCATGGGCTGACTGGTCCATGGTATAAAGACTAATATTAGTCTTTATACCATGGGACTGGCCCATTCACGGCGGATCCCATTGACAATCAGCACATCACAGCCATGTGCCTATCTAATTATGTTTCTAAGCGTTCTTTCGTTATTGATCCTACTGTAGTAATCGGTAGCCTATTTCACATATCTAGCAAACTGTTGCATGCTTATCACGGAGCAGCAGTCCGTTTTCCACATCGTCTTTGTGGATCCCACTTACAAGTAAAACCATCTGTATCATATCCTCTCTTACGTCTATCTTACACTTCTAATATATGCAAACCTAATGTTTTTCCAAGTCCCCTTTCTTTTGTACTGACCATATCATGTATATCATGATATTCACTACCTCAAATTTTATTACTTCTGTTAAATGTTCTAACCCATTCGGGCTATAATTCCGTGTCATTTGGCCTTAGTCGTCAGGCGTTAGAATATTATTGATGTTCTAATGTTCTATTATTCTGGATTGTTTTGCCATTCTTCTTTGTACCGTCACTTCCAATCAATCTATGGACAATGGACAGCAACATTTAAAACATAATCCATGTGAAGCCTTACTAAGGACGGGTGAAATTTTAAAATTACGTTTGTTGTTATTCACGCTTCTACATATCTATCTAAAAACTCTGATTTTAAACAATGCTGCATTGTTTTTTTGGTTTCATATCACGACTGACGATGACTTTCAAACCTTTTGTAATAATTGAGTTACTTAATTCCATGTTATTTAGCCATCTAGATTTTTTTTTTTTTTTTTTTTTTTTTTTTTTTGTTTTTTTGTTTTTTTCCTATATCTTTTTCATATGCCAACTTACTTCCCTCTCGGGCATAGGGCTGAGAGCCTTAACATTCACCCTACCATCAACCACCGCTTTAACAATGAACAAGTGAAGGCCCGTGAGGTTCCTTCCGTGTTTCCAGTCTAGGGAGTGAGACATGTGAAGCACGTAGAGTACAAATGAGGCAACCCTGGCCATCTTGCCTTCACATGAGCCACGGTGCTCCACTCATGGGCCCGAAACGACCCCATCTCTGAAGCCACCTCGTTCCCGTGCTTCACGTGTCCTCAACTCCCTAACACTCGTAGGACTCTCACCCAACTTACACACACACAACCACCGCCACCTGTTGAGCAGATACTCACCAGGCATTGCACCCCCATAGCATATTTTGAATATGGGAATATTCATACAGTGCTATTTAATCAGGGAACAATGAGGTGTATTTTAATTGACGTTTTCGTTGTGGGCTTTGTGGTAATGCAACACTGATAACATGTACACGACACAAATTCCCATCCCAATACTATCTTCCTCATTGATACATCGGGATTTGAACCCGGGACCTTTGGATTACCAGGCCAGTGGCAAGACCACTCCACCATTGCGTGATATTGCGTCTTACCCGTCACCACTCAGATTGGTTGAACCAATTATATATTGTTTTTCCTGAGATATAGCAGGTGGTTACTGGCTTGCCTGCTGGCCTTGAGTAAGGGAGATGGGTTAATGGAATCGGACCATCACAAGAATGCATTGAGCTATTGAATCTCCTCATACGGGAGATATATGGTGCGTAATTATTGACGAAGTAAATATTGTTAAATTATATATACCTAGGAGATTTTCTGTCCTATTTCCCAATATTAACTAAACTACTGCATGTATTGCCCATTCGGGTAGTGTAATCAAATTATTTGTGGAAGAGTATGAAGCGTTATCAGGAATCAATAATTCCAACCTATTTTTTTAAGTGTCCCTTGAAAAATTACCACTCTTTTTAGTTAGGCCTAAATCAAGCTGGGTCGTTAATGTAAAAGATGAACAATTGAGGAACGAAAACTGACCATCATGTAGATAAGAACCCCCCCCAACCTTCCACTACACTCAATCTGGT